>CP125976.1:76306750-76748361 GCA_030063025.1 Avena longiglumis | reverse complement strand
GGACTGCCACGACCTGCAAGGGAGCAAAAGACTTCACAAACCTACTACCCGATTAGTGTAGGAGGAAGTGACCACCGCTAGCCAAGGCCCATAATTTAGCTTCAATCTTAATCTGTTGGATGATCCGTTGTATAGGAGTGTAGACCTTGTCAAATACTCTTCCGTTTGTCTCTCTCCAAATGCTCTTGGATATATCGTACCCACGCCATCACTCCCCTCATTCATCCCCTTGCCTTCTCTCTCTCTCTCTCTCTCTCTCTCTCTCTCTCTCTCTCTCTCTCTCTCTCTCTCTCTCCCTCTTCCCCTCACGCATGGTTCCGCAATATTGGAACGAGCACGTGGAGGTTGAGTTCTCCACCATACGCACACCATCGTGCTGCTGGATCCTTGATGCATCTTTCTTCTTTTGCTACTTCGTTGGACTGGGCCGAGGGGCGTCGTCTACCCTAGGCGCATGTAGAACTTGGAGGTGCTACTAGTTGTAGCACTCATCGCCTACATGACCTTGAGATCGGTGTCGCCACGACTATATCATCAATGTTCATTGGAACATAAAGCTTTTGAACACTTGAATCCCCAGTTACCTTATATACGCATAGAATATATCTTGTCTATATCATTCTCGTTGTTAGTAATTTTTCTTCTATGGAACCCCACCTATTTCATTGTTGTTCCTCTCAAATAGGAAAGAAACTATAAATTGATAGTTGCCCATTCACCCCTTATCGAATGTCCTTTCACAGATCACACAACCAAGTACATGGGGATAAACTAACACACTTATGAAATTAGCTGCTAAGCATTTTTTAAAAAGGGCCATCCCTGTGATTTCTCTTATCGGAAACCAAGAGTTCTTTCATGAGACAAAGAAGTAACCTAAAGACCTTAAGGGATACAACTAGGAAAATGGTACATGAAGGCCTATGTAGATCAGGTTTTCTGCTTAGTTTTGTAAGGCTTCGAGAGGTTGAAGCCATCTACTATTACAATCAAACAAGGCAAACACCAACAAAATGAGAGAAACAAAGCTTGGGATCTATGGTATTTTTCATTCTTCATCGTTTCTTCCTCTATCCATCACATCTCCAACTATTGGAACAACTCATCACAAAAGAGCTTCCAAGAACACCAACTATGTAGCAATTTGCTAGACTCCTGGTGACATGGGTATGTCCTGGTACCCAATATTATCCTATCTAGTTTGGCAAAGCCCACGTGATCATCTGTACCTGATGATGAAGCCCATGAAGGATTCGGGTGTCTCAGGCCCATGAAGTATGTGATTCCTTGGAAGATACGACTAGTTTTAAATAGAAAGTTTAAAAGGCAAACCCTAATCTGTAACCGAATTGGCCCTATCCCGAGAACCGGCCTCCCCATATAAAGACCAGGAGGGAACGGCGAGATAGACCACCTCAACCTTAGCATACACACCCGCCAGATCTTATCGGTGCACCCTTGTAATCCTCGGTTTCGCTGATAATCAAGAACAGACAAGCAGGAGTAGAGTCTCTCTGAGGGCCTGAATATGGGTAAACCCCGTGTCCCGTATTGCTTGTTTGTTAGCCGAATGAGATCTCTAGTGCACCACTTTTCCTTAAACCCAAGTCCATCAAGTATGGGCATTGACATGAACGCTCCATGTCACTTGGCCGCCATCCTCAATCGATATGAGATGAAGACATTATTTGCTACTTGTTCAAATAGTTTTTTCACCAACCCCCACTTCAACGCCTCTATATTTCCTTGTTTTGTTTGCACTATAGCCCAAGAGTCGAGCCAATGAGCCACAAAAATGAATTAGTGTAAATGGATCAAAAGTATTCTTATTTAAAAAAAAGCTCATTTTATTATTTTACAAATTGGCTGAAGCATGGAAAAAATACAAATGCAACCAACTTCTTATCTTTGGCATTGAATTTTGCTAACAAACTAAGAATTATGTCGTTAACTATCCTAGGAATATTTCAAAATTTCAAAGCACATTATAACACTCTAGATCAACCAAGTTATAGAACATTGTATGAAAAGTTGGGCTATAATTTCATCCATCCCACGGAAATCTACGGAATATCAACTATCTCCACGCGAACCTCTCATTAACATACAGTATTGAGGTTGAAGATGAAGGGCTTCTCAAGGTTATCGATGTAATTTTTTTAGCTGCTGTTTCTTTTAATGCTAAAGTCTATTCATAGAAAAACAAGTTATCCTTTAGTTAAAATGCTAATGTGAAGATTTAGCCGAATGAAATTTTAATTTTCAGGGGGATTTTAATTTTCCAAAAACAATTGTGAGGAATTTTGGTTTATTGTCTTACAAGACCTTTGTATTAGGATTTCATGGTGAAATAACCATTTTAGTTCAATTTTGATAAGATTCTGCTACATAGATGTTTTTATCAAAACAAAAACCATAAATACTAGGAAAATAGTATTTTAGAGGCTTATCCACAACCCACCAATCCTCCCAAAACCTTACCTTTAAACCATTTTCAACACTCCATTTGCAATAAGGATACATGAATTTCCTTACCACCATCATCAGTCATGACCAAAATTGAGAATATCTAGACTTACGTTTAATCCCAACAATGCACTATGTTTTAACATATTTCTTGCAAAGAATCTGCTAACATATTTATTGAAAAGAATCCGCTCCAAAATCCCGACTCAAGCTTCCACAGCCATTTGGTTAAGGCGCTTTATTCATTAAATAAAGATTTCTAACCCTCAATCACCTGACCTTTTGGCAAAAAAAAAAACACTAAGATTTTAACAAGATGATACTTCTCTTGTATTTACCTTTTAGTAAGGGATAGAATGACATCATAAGCGTTCGACATATTGGTAAGGAAAGACTATATCCGATTGCCAACATTTTCCTTGACACTCCCAGCATTTTGATTGTTCTCAGCTGGTATCCGACATTTATCGTTATTCTTTTAGAACCCATAGGCATCCTAAGTATTTCATTAGCAAAGTACCAACATATATTAGCCTAAAGAGAAGGCGGCGAATCACCCACCTTAGCCCTTCAAATTTTTGAAAATATGGGTCAATAGTATCATTCACTTTGATCACCACGTGTCCCTTGTCATAATTCTCATTATCTACTCCCCAAATATCTTCAAACCCTTTTAATTTTAGCATTTGTTAAACAAAGGGCCATTTGATTTTATCATAAACTTTTCAAATTTAATTTTAAACAAAAAATTATTTTAATCTTATTTAAAGTTTCATGCAAAAATACAAAACCTCTGTAATATATCACCCTTTACAAAATTAGTATGTACAGACAAAATTATAGGCCCTACCACGCATTCAATCTATTCATCAAACCTTAGTTATTATCTTGAAACTTATATTGAGCAGGCATTGGGTCTAAATTTGTGTCTGCATTGCATCTTACATCTATCGATTAGAGTAATAGTTGCTTTTTTTCTAACCATGCAGGAGGATTGCATGGCATATATTAAGGAGAAAACACCAGGATAGGTCAAAGTACAAAAAGTAAATTACAACGAGCGACGAAAACAAACAAGTACAACTAAAATCTGAACAAACTATGAAGTTAAACCCAAGCTCAAGACCGGGACTGCCACGACCTGCAAGGGAGCAAAAGACTTCACAAACCTACTACCCGATTAGTGTAGGAGGAAGTGACCACCGCTAGCCAAGGCCCATAATTTAGCTTCAATCTTAATCTGTTGGATGATCCGTTGTATAGGAGTGTAGACCTTGTCAAATACTCTTCCGTTTGTCTCTCTCCAAATGCTCTTGGATATATCGAACCCACTCCATCATGAAAAGAATTAGAGCAATGGTTCCATAATTTAGCCTGGATATATATATCCAGCACGCTCCATTATTATGATAATCATCAAGCAGAGCTTTTAATCAATTTCCAATATATTTGATAAAACTCAGCTGTAATCCCATCATCGGTCGAGGTGACTTATTATTACTAGCCATCACATCTTTCAGGTTCCACTAGTTGAGCAGCCTCCTCTTCAAAATTCTCTTGGCATTGTCAACAATTCAGAGTTATTTTGGTACAATCTGAATGCCCAAAGAATTTCTTGTAAAAACTGATGGTAATGTAGTCAATCAAATTATTTCCCCGTTGTATCAGCCCTTCATCTTGTTGCAAACCAATGACGGCGTTCTTTCTTCTTCCACCATTGGGTTTAGCAGGATAACACGCGGAAACAGCTTCTGACGCGAAAGGTAAACTTAAGACACCGGCAGCTGCAAAGACGCCGATCGAGAGCCCGGCCGGTATGTATCCGTGTCAGAGTCGGTATATATTTGTGACCTGTGCCGCGTGCTTTCGGTGAAATATCTGGTGCGATCTGCCTTCACACTCGCGCGCGCTTATCCGGTTGCAGCGCGCGGCCGGCCGGCCGCCGTATCCCCACATTCGGCCATTCGTTGGATCGGTCGAGCCAGAGACTATATATCTGCATCGATATCCGCCGCCGTGACGAGTCTCTGTCGATCGGTAGGAAAGTACGCGCACACCCCCCGCGACGACAAGCAGACAGTGCTCCCCACATGGCTACAACGCGCGGCCACCACCGCCACGCCCAGCCCGGCGCGGTGCGGTGCGGCCGGTACGTACGTACGTACGCGCTCGCGCATCGTTCGGCGTGCGCGCGTGTCAGTGAGAGGCGCGCGGCCGGGGTCAGCCAGCACTCAGCACAGCACAGCGTGCCTCGCCAGCGCTAGGCGACGATCAAAACTGAGGCCGCGCATGCAGCGGCAGTGCCGGCAGGCTGCCAAAGCCTGCCGCGGCGCAGGGCGGGCCGGTGTCAAGGCTGGCTGGCCGGCCGGCCGGGGTCGGCGCTAGCTAGCCAGCGAGGTCTCGTTCTCGTGTGAACCACCACGCGCGCGTGCACGAGCTAGCTAGGGGCGGTTTCGTCATACTACTAGTAGCAGTAGCGCTGCGGCTGCTAGGTGCTGGAGGAGGCTGCAGGATCATACTGGCGGGCTGCGCTCGCAATAATGAGGGGGCCGGCGGGGTGCGGGCCATCGGGCGATGTGATGTGATGGCTCCCTGAGGCCTGCGCTGCTGCGCACCGCCATCTACAGGGATATAACGGTGCAACCATTTCCATGTGTCTAGCGCCCTAGCTAGCCCGCTACTTGCTACTACTACTAAACGTACGTACGCCTAGACTACCTACTACTGTCCTACTCCCTCTCCGTCGTCGCTCTGCTCTCTTCTCTCTGTCGAGATCGAGAGCTAGCTCTCTCCGTGTCTCATCTGTCCATTCCCACCACACCGTCTCTCTACGAACGAAAGCTACCTCTGCACAACAGAACGGGATGATCGCCTGGGCCGTTTC
Organism: Avena longiglumis; assembly: GCA_030063025.1. Classification (NCBI taxonomy): domain Eukaryota; kingdom Viridiplantae; phylum Streptophyta; class Magnoliopsida; order Poales; family Poaceae; genus Avena; species Avena longiglumis. The sequence goes on along the minus strand of CP125976.1, from coordinate 76,743,011 downwards.
TTTCTTTCTCAGGAGGGTCGGCCGGTCAATGATTGATGTTTTTCACTTACGTCGCGACGTGCAAGCACCTCGCGAATGATGCATCACTCGCTGGCGTTGCCCCCCCCAATGGTGCTTCCCATCCGATGCGAACGAGCGTCGCGCCCGCCGGCCAACTTGCTCCTGCTCATGATGGGCCGTATCAAGCGAAGAATTATGTCACCCTGTCTGTCACAAACCTCTCCAGGCACACAGCACAGTGTAGCTACCTTTGGCTGCTAGTGCCATTCTGTCGATCGGACCAGTAATGTTGGCCGGCGAGGCGTGCATATGTCGAGGCCGTATCAACAGATCATCCAACTGTTTCTCCCGGACAGGACATCATTTTTCTGTGATTAGCTGGGCGTATCGGCCTCACATTCGGGATGATTCCCGTGACTCTAGATTTTTCGTTTTGTCCTCTAGAATCTCTTGTTTGTTTTTTAGTAATGAAGTGATCTGATTGATGCGGTTCTGCCAATTTCAATCGCGTCAAGAATCGTCGGTGGGGACTCAATGACATTGAAATACTATAAATTTGCAAGACGTCACAGGGTATGAAAAGGTGAACAGGCTATTATATATGAAAAGGTGAACATTCTTAGATATGTTTTAACATATTTGTAAGATCAACTAATTGCTAAAACCTAGAGTCTTTGTGAGGACCTGGACCTCTCCCCTTTCCCCGTCTACACTAGCGAAAGGGCGATTTTCTAAACCCTCCTCCGGAACCGAGGACCGTCGACATCTCGTCCGCAGATGGACTCCTCTCGATCTAGGGGGTGTGTGGAGGAGCAGCGGTGCCACGCCGGCAGAGCGTCCTGTTCTTCGTCAACGCTGGTCGAACTCCAGTTGGACCTGGTTGTAATTTCATCTTTGTGCTGGGTTTTTATGTAAAAAATCTTGCTATAATATCATCACCTCATTCTCGCAAAAAAAAACTAATTGCTGAAACAACACTATTCTTTTGGACTAGATGACCAGATTATTATGTTGTTGTAAACAAATAATATCTGTACAAACAAAGTTGTAATGCGACAAAGGCGCACCCATATTAACAAACTAGTAAATAAAGTACTGAAAATTATGTCACGGATTTATCTAGATTCATATATATTTATACATGTTTTTAGTATATAGACACATGCAAATCTAGACAAATTTATTACACCTTTTTTTGGGACTGAGGGAGTACGTCGAATAAAAAATCCTAGGATAAAGCGTATAGTTAGATGAAAATATTTAGGAAATAAACATTCATATATTTATAGAAATGGAAATTTAAACAATATTATTTAAAGAAATAAAAAAGTTCATATATAAAAAATTAATGTTCATCGATATTCCAAGAAATTTTAATGCACACGACAAGATTTGTTCATGTATAAAAACAACAGGAATAAATAAACTAGAAACACAAAAACTAACAAAAACAAAGAAAAACAACATGACAAAGCAAAATATGTAGCAAGGGAAACAAACAAACAAAAAAGGGAAAACAAAACATAATCAAAAGAGATGAAATAATAGAAAAAGTAAAAAAGTAAAAGAACAAAATCATAAGAAAAAAATGAAATACATACCATTGTAGTACGCACGTAACATATGTGAAAATATATTATCATTTTTGCCCATCAATATAAGGATAGAATGTTTGACAGCTATAGTTTTTTTTAGCAAACTAAACATGTCTTATGTGCTCATGTTATCTGGAGCTAAACTTCGATTCCATATGGCAAATTAATTTTAAAAAACAAATATGTGGTTGAATGGGCCGCGGCACCCATTACGGCATGATGCCCCTTGTAGCCTAACAGGTGACTATGTGGGCCACTTGGAAACGTGACACAACAGAAAATGTATTATTTTGCTATTATTTTTTATGTTTTAATAATCTTATAATTTTATGAAGTTTCAATTTATTATGAAAATTTGGTTCAACGAAATAATAAAAACCTAACCCATGAACACTTATCGAGTCGGTGGACATTTTTCAATCTTGTGAAATATTATTTAACACGATTTTTTTTTTGAACCCCATGAACATTTTTTTGAACCCTTGAACATTTTACGAACATCTTAAGCCATGCACAACATTTCAGCAAGAACATTATTTTCACGATATGAATATTTCTTTATCAAAAAATGAAAAACGAAAGAAAGTTGAATAAAACATGAAATAAAAAAGGAAAGGAAAAGGAAAAGAAAATAAATGGAAAAAATGTAAAATCAATTAAATGCGCTGGCCCATTAAAGGGCAGCAAATAGGTTTTGCTAATGAAGTGTGATGATGTGGCCAGATTTGAAGAAAGATGCGTAAGTATGGTGGGAAAACGCATATTGTAATTGGGCTCATATCTTATGTGGTCTTTTATTATTGGGCGAATTTTTAGCAGCCTCGTCTTCTACTTAATACCAAGCCTGGTCCATTATGAAAAAAGACTCTTGCTGTGGTGTGGGCGATATTTAGTGGACTCTGTTATAACCCTCAAAAAGATAGTGCACTCTGTTTCAAAAAGAAAATACTCGACTACTAGAGAGAAGAAGAGTGAGCCAAATTGCAAACGCGGCTGCAAAGTACTCCCTCCGTTTCAAAATATAAGATATTTTAGCTTTGTGAAGCAAATGTATGTAGACTCCTTTTAGGGTTCACTCAGGTTTGGAGTGAATCTACACACTAAAAGAAGTTTACATACATTTTTCTTTACAAACCTAAAATATCTTATATTTTAAAACGGAGGAAGTACATATGATGTCCATTCTAAAGTGGTCTCTCTGGACAAATGGAGGCCGAGCTACATGTAACCCTTTACCTTCACAAGTTCAAAGATCATGTTTTATAGTTTGGATGTAGTCAATGATTTTCAGAAGTTGAAAGATCATATTTTGCACATGCCCCAAAAGTACAACTAACGAGCGATTTTCAGAGGAAACAAAAGTACACGTTGGCGGAAATAGGACAGATCGCCTTCATGCGTGTGTAATGTCTCACAAGTTATCTGAACACGTTATTCAAACGCACAGAACCACTTACTCTACTTATTTCCTGGCAAATATACATTCCTTGGTCCACCTACTGCTTCCCTGCCTTCTAAGAGTATACGTTCACAAAAAAATGAGAACAACATAGAGAAACAAAGAATTTCTACACTACAGGGTACAACTGTCAAACAATCCACTTTTTTACAAATATTTCATGCCACCGTACGTGCTTACAAAGAATTCGAATACGGACGGATGTAAGCTGAATTCAGCTCCCAGATCTTGATCGACTTGGCGGTGACGTTAACACCCGTCGCGTTGTTGAAGAGGAAGACCCTGGCGGAGTCGTAGATCGCCTTTGTAGGGTACACGCGCGACGTGATGCACGTCCTCCCACCCTGAGCAAAGCTCTCCACGATGGAGTGGTCAACCTATCAAAGAATGACACGTACATGGAAAATCAGTGAATAACTAATGACGTAGCATGTCGATCGGCGTTTTGAAGGTGGGTGATTAATTCTGAACTGAAGCTTGTTGCAGAGAACAGTACCAGTATTCTCACTGACAGATCTTCTCCGTCGAGCACGGGGACGAAGCAGCCGTAGACGGCCTTCACGAGATCGTTCGCCCTTGACGACCTGAGAAACAATCCAAGTTATTTCCTCGAGTAAGGTACCACGACTTCAGTTTGTGCAGACTGTAAGACATGGGTGGACACGTTGTTTCGTGCGTACCTGAACGCGTCTTGGCAGAAGTGGGTGCTGACCCTCCCGTCGGCGCCCTTGGCGAGGTAGAAGTAGACGGCGGTCTGCTCCGACAGGCCCTCGTCGGCGAGGACGAGGAGCCCGAACGGGCCGAGCAGGCCTCGCCCCGCCGCGCCGGCGCTCGCGCTGCAGTTGTACGACGCGTCCGCCCCCGCCACGCTCGCGGTGGCGGCGGCTGACGCGTCCACGTCCACGTCCACATGGAAGACCGCCTCGATGTCCAGCTGCGTTGCTTTGCCGACGTCCAAGGGCACGACAGAGCCGGGCTGCACGGCGAGGCCGTCGAAACGCTTGCCGCGCATCCGGAGGTTCTCCACCTCCACCACCGGCCACTGGAGCAGGTTGCTGCCCGTCTTCCTGTCCAGGAGAACCGTCCTCGGTATGGACTGCATGATGAGGACAGGGGATGTGGTTAGCTATTACTCCCGTTCTTTTCATGGTGCATGGAGGTGTTCTGCATCACTGCATGTCTGGTGGTGTACACAACTGAACGACATTTCAGGACAGACAGTTAACAGGGTATACCACAATGCTGTGGGCTATTGCGTCCAGGAACAGAAGTAGTAGGAAATGTCCCCTAGTGTCATAAATATTTTGTTATTCATACAGCTATCTATCGCGATCCTTGATGCCATTGTGCATATATTTATGCATGTATATCTGGTCATCTGAACAAGACACTTCCTTCAGTTAGTTGAACTAGTAGAAATACAGAACAACAAACTAGTAGTACTATCCATAATGGGAAATCCACTTTGGCACGATATCGAAAAATTCTGAAAAACAATATATAAAAGGTGATTTTAGCCATAAATGGAGAGAAAAATTATTTTTAAGCATGCTCAAACTAGATCATACACTAATAAAAAAGGGCTGGTGGAATTGCTGAACTGCTCGTGTAAAAAGAAAACACCCTCCCTGTTTCAGGATACCAAGAAGCATAGCTTGTTTTGCTAAGACAAAGATTTGACCAAAGATAAGTGGTTATGTATGATCTACAAAGTTTATATAACTAGACCACGTTTCATGAGAGTTTACATAGTATTGTGATTTTAATATCACATAAGCAACACACACTAGTAATAGTTAGCGCATGGCTAATATTGACGAAACAAACTACGCCCTATACTTTGAAGCCGAGGAATCAATACTTCCATTTCTTTGTAAATGACATTTGTTTTGTGAGTTGTCTTTTTTAGTCTATATATTCACACATTAGTTTTGCTGAAAGACTTGACAAACACATATGGTAAACAGATTAAAACCTTGATAGGTAACATGAACAAAAGTACTTTTTTTTTGGGGGATTCCTCTAATTTTTTAGGGGACTCAGATTTGTCTTTTACAGGGATGTGTTATCTAAAATACATTATCCACCTAAAGAAAAGGAGATGTAAAATAGGAATTTTCCATTGACCGATGCAGTCGTTATCCATACTGATTTCTTAATACGAAGGAAAAGATTTGAACATTCTTATACTGTATATGATTTTAAACTCAAGACCAATTCAAAACCTCTGCCGTCAAGTAAAGCCCGAACTCTAGTACCCAACCAAAGCACGTTACACATATAAAACCCTAAACCCAAATTAAAGCCTTTGACTTCTCCCAGCCTAGCTAGCTACGGTACCAAGTTTGCTTCAGACAACCGGAGAGAAAGTCACGGTCACGCAGCAGGGAACGATTGCTAATTCGCTCACGCCATCGCGAACAAATTAACTCCGCGCCAGTCTATTGGGTGCCTGAAGATCTTGCTGGGTCCCTTGACAGTTCGTCTGATTAAGCAAGAGAAGAGGCGTGCAGCTCGATTTGGATAAACGTCAATGATTTTCTATATAAATGTCCGCGTGCATCTCGTGGCCGGTGGACAGTCAATGAGAGTTTTATGCACTGTGGGACATTGCGTAATTACGAGTCGTAGTCATCCATGGACGATGAGGCCAGAGAGGCAGACGACGAGACTGATGCATAGTCGGTGATGTTCTATCGCGTTTCGACCTCTGCTGTTGACAAGTTCAGGGCTTGATCGATCGATCGGTGTCCCGTTCAGTTGGTTGTCAGAAAACAATTAGAAGAGTAGCTTTTGTATACGTAACTACCGGTGTACTACCACATTGGATTACCAGAAATGAAATGAACTTCTGTCAAAAAAAAAAACTGAAATGGACTGAAACCAAGGGTTACCAGAAATGAAATGAACTTCTGTAAAAAAAAAGAAATTGAAATGAACTGAAACCAAGGTTAGTTGTTGTTACCTGGAGGGAGGACCATCCCTTGAGGATGTCGGCGCGCTCGCTGTCGGACTCGCCGACCCACCCCCACAGCACGCGCCGCCGCCGCACGGGGTCGTAGAACGTCTTGGACGCGTAGAACTTGCCGTAGTCGTACCGGAGCCCGACTCCCACGTCGACCGCCGCGTCGTCGGGCGTCCACCTGTCGGCCACGGCGTCGTAGGTGCCGATGGCGTAGTAGTCGTGCCGGTCGTCGTCGAGGCTGGCCTTGAGCACGTGCCTCACCCCGGGCCCCGGCGCCGCGGACGTCTCCAGCCCGACGTCGCCGGCGGAGGACACCGGGAAGAAGTCCACGCACTCCCACATCCCCGTGCCTTCCACGGCGTGCAGCGGCGCGGGGAGCAGGTCGTAGCGCGCGAAGTCCTCCGTCCGGTACACCAGCGCCAGCCCTGCGCGGTCCCGGTTCTTGGACCCGATGGCGACCCGCCACGCGCCGTCGCTCGGGTTGAGCCACGCCGTGGTCGGGTCGCGGAAGTCCGTGGGCGCGATGCCCGGCGGCGGCAGCAGCACCGGGTTGGCTTCCGACTTGGCCCAGCGCCGCAGCAGCGGGTCCGACGCGTCCGCCGGCTCGGCGAGGACCTGCACCTGCGCGCCGTCCGCCGTGGCGCCCGTGTAGAGCATGACGATCCTGCCGTCGGGAAGCTGCGTGGCCGAGCCGGACCAGACGCCGTTGACGTCGTACCAGTGGTCGGGCGCCATGGCCACTGGCAGGTGCAGCCAGTGGACGAGGTCGCGCGACACGGCGTGGCCCCAGCTGATGTTGCCCCACACGGCCCCGGCCGGGTTCCACTGGTAGAACAGGTGGTACCACCCCTTGTAGTACAACGGACCTGCGCGTTCGCAAGAACAGCGGTGCGGGTGTCACGATTCGCAGGCATCAATACGTGAAAGCTACTACTAGATCATCGATCATGCATGCACGCGATTATTGGGCCATGCATGCATTGATTCGGCCGAGCTAGCTAGAATTGCTGCGAACCATAAAGCATTTGTGTTCACATGCATGGATTATGTGCGTAGATTGATCGACGAGACTTACCGTTGGGATCTGGAGAGGTCGATGGATGGATCGATCAGTGCCGTAATTGTGTGCACGAAACGTCCGTGACAAAAACGCAACAAGACCAAGTTAATTAGAGACGGAGAAGAGGGGAAATAATGCTGTATCAGAGACGTACGTATCTGAGTAGTGATTCAGCGAATTGAACAAGGAGCGATGGCGACGTATCTACCGTTCATCCAGTTCTTCTCGGGCTGGAAATGGAACGCCGTGCGCTGCCACGCCAGCATCGCGTTGGTCCACTCGTAGGCGCCGCCGAGGAGCGCCGGGCCGGTGGACTTCTCCGACACGCCCTGCGCCACGCCGCGGCTGGCGGCCACCTCCACGACGACCTGGTCTCCCGGCCGCGCGACCGCCTGCTGGCCGCCGTCGTCACACCGTCCTCTGTAAACGACGAGCCCGGAGAGCAAGAGAAGGAGCACGGCCGTCCATGCGATGGCCGGGAGAACGGTCGAGGGCCGCTTCTGCCGTGCCGGAGCACGCCGAGGACACTCGACGAGGTTGGTCTCTGGAAGCAGCGGCGCGCTCGCGCTCTGGGCCGCGGCGTGGTGGACGCCGTCGTCGTCCATGGTCGCCGAGACGGCCGGAATCATTGCTCTCCGCCCTAGCTACTACGATACGATCGATCGAGCTATTGGTAGACGAGATGCATATACGCAACGGCGATCTCGGGCACTTTAATCTCTCTGTGTTTCACGGGCGTGTTCACGGGAGAAGTATGAATTGGCCGGATCGAGAGAGCGAAGCCAAGGACGGAGGCGGGAAATATTTATAGACAGCTCTTTGTGTCGGGAAGAGACAAGTGGTGCGGTGTGGCGATGAACTTTTTGGGCCTTTTTTTTCGGTCTGAGACATCGCTAGCTGCCGCCGGATGAGTCGGGAAAGAAACGGCAAGCTCCTTGCGTCGAAACGCTGCGTAAACGGGATCTGTGGGACCGGTCATGCGTTGGCCATCCTAAGCGATGGGAGGCCCGGTTCATGTTGGTCAACATATACCTTGCCATGTAAATTGGGAACTACGATCACTCTTTCTTATCAAGTGCTACATGTCATGAACTTGTTTTGGAATTAAACTCTTAGATTTGTCTAGATTTAATTGTATCTAGACATGATTTAGTATTAGATTCATCCGTATCTTAACAAATTTAAATCAACTAATTTAGGTCGGGGGGATACGAGAACTCGACTTTCGGCACTACTTCAGGAAATTTCTAAATCTCATAAAAATGGGTGTGCCTAATTCTCAGTCATTCTCTATCTGGTGATGTCAGTCATGCAATCTTAGTTGTAAGCCACTTGTAACTAGAAATATCCCAATTACAGCCCCACTTGCAACTAAAAATTCTTTGTTGCAACCTCGTTTGAACCTGAAAATCCCACTTACAACACCACTTGCAATTCAAATTACGCACGAATTGCGATGCAAATGTAGTGGATTAGGACTTTACTGAGCTCCAACTTAATTCTCACTATACTAGGAATTAGCAAAACCCCATAAAATTATATTATGTGAAAGTTAAAAACCAGATTTACATGTATAAATTCAGGTATCTATTAGGTCCAAATAATTCAAGATGATTTTAGTTAAAAATCTAGAAGTTTGTAAGGGATAATGTCAATAACTACTTATTTATTGGAAACCAAAGTGACTAGATTATTGGGTTAGTCATCACCCCTCCTTAGGGGATCAAGGGCTCCCACACCGTCAACCCTCCCCCGCTAGTGGATCATGGCCTCCTCCTCCACTGGCTCTATCAGCGATAGTAAGGTCTACCCACCCTTTCCTCGACCTACCAGTGAAGCTGCTAACCCCATCTTCCAAGCCTTACAATGGTTCTACGCTTGTTCGTGGTGGCGACGACGGTGCTCAATAATAGTTCCTCCAACTTCGTCTCTCACCCCAGCATTGAATGCGCCATTGGATCCAGCGACGAGATCGGGTAGACAGATAGGTCCCTGCTACCCGTCTATTTGGTCCTTTCGATGGTGATGGCAACAATGTTCAATAAGGTCTCATCTAGTTTCTCCTTTGGATCCTTTGGAGTGGTGCCCTTGTGGTGACTCAATGTTGGTCTGGTTATTCCCTCTACTTAGGAAGAGGTCTAGTAGTGATCACTGGGTGTTGTCTTCTTCTCCGGGCATTAGATCATTTCGGGTCAGCGTCACCGGCACTCCCCAATAGAGATCCCTGACTAATCCCGGTTGCCGGTGTGGATACTATTTTCTTGTTCCGGCGAAGGCGCGAGACTCTAGCGGCGCCAACATAGTCATGCCATAATCATGAATGGGGTGGAGAGGATGGAGGACCCACACCTTATTTTCTTTGAGAGTTTTTTTCGTAATGCTAGCTTTTGAATCTTTTGATTAATGCACAACTTCGTCTCTCCTTTGCAAAAATAAAGTGACTAGATTATTGCATTGCAACTTCTTTTTGTGGGTATGCATTGCAGCTTTTGGCTAGCGTTTATTTACGTCCATCTCCTGCGTGTGTATATACTCATTGTTGAATTATAGTGCTGTTCATTACTCCGTAATTATAATGTTCAATTGTTCATCATTTTCTAAAACAAAATATTCCCACGTGGTGTACACACGATGAGATAAAAAAAAAGGAACCACGCTAAGCTTGACAAGTCATCAAGCATTGGTTAATTGTCTATATATTTTGATTAAACAACGCTGCCTATTTTCTGAAAACAACTGGAGTAGTGCTCTGATAGCTGTTGTTACATATAAATCATTTACTCCGTAGGAGACTTTCTGCTAGGAAATATTTGTACCGATCCGCTCGTCGACCAAAATATGTGCCGTGACTCTTCCAACAAAAGAGAAGTCTGCTCCCCAACGTTAACACGGAAATCAGAATTGGCGACCGTACCGTACCTGACGGTCGTCGCCTTGTGTTGTCTCTGTTTATTTCTTTTCTCGTGACGTCTCTGCTGACATAGCCAATTTTGATCAGGCGTAAGCTAGCCGGTGGATGCCAATTGGAGTATACAAAAACACAGTGTGCGCGGTGCTTCCCTCAGAAGCAAACCGCGACATTACGTGCTTGTAGGGAGAATACACGTATTAGGCAGACCAAGAAACGACCGTTCAGAAAGGGCAAGGATGCTGTTGACTGAAGCAAGAGAACAGCACGCGACGATCTGGACGTAAAAAAAAAACGATACTAGTCTCCCGGGATCCCGGGATCGAACCAAACAATCCCACGGATCGTTCGTTTCCGCATGACGCACACGATGGTAGGCCCGACAAGTCATACCGGTCTCACATTCTCTCCTATACTTATCATCTTCATCTAGGAACACCATGAACAGGCCTTGCGATGAAACTCCGTTGCCAAGCGCCGCTGCAACCCAACGCCGCTGCAACCCCACACGCCTACGCCTCTCTCCGCCACGTCGCCTCGTGTTGTAGTTGTCGTCGCGCCTCTCTGCACCTCGACGAAGCGCCACCCCTCCCTGCACCTCACTAGAGTGATGGCCCCAGGATACGCCGCTGCCTAGCTCCCTGCAGGTCCTTCATGGCACCGTCAGATCTTCGTTGCCGCCGACTCCCTCGCATGCAGCCGGCCCTCACATCTCCAGCGAGTCTTATCCTAGGCCTACGGTAGGGAAACGCTGGAGCACGGGGACGGACGAACGACACCGCGGGGGCGTTGCTGCAAGTGGCTCGGGTTTTTCTACGTGCGGCCTCGAGTTCTACTACATGTGACTGGTGGCGCTGCTACGTGTGGTGTTGATGTTTGCTACATGCCTCCTGCGGTGGTGCTACTTTGACCGTGCCCTGGTGCTATAAACAGTCACGTGTTTTGCTACATGCGACGGACGATGGTGCTACAAACGGCCACGGGTTTTGCTACAAGGTACCCGACGAGATCTCCGGCAAGGTCTACAACGAGATTGAATTTGCTACAAAAGGACATTTTTATCTACTATATATGTTTTATTGTTTTGCTACAATAGTGTTAAATCTTTGCTACATGATCTCCGGCGAGGTCTACCGGCGAAAGTCACCGACGAGTCTGCGGCGAGATCTGATTTGCTACAATAGGATTTTTTTTGCTACATACGTTTCGTGGTTTTTGCTACATTAGCGTAGAGTTTTTGCTACACAATCTCTAGTGAGGTCTACCGGCGAAAGCCTCCGGCGAGGTCGGATATGCTATATTGGCACAACTTTTTTGCTACGCGATCGTCGGCGAGATCTCTAGCGAAATCTCCAACGAGATTCGGTCTGTTTTTTTATTTTCTAGACCGAACCGTTTTTTGTACAAGCAGCAAAAAGAAACAGTATATAGCAAAAGCGGGACTTTATGTAGCAAAAACGAGATTTAAACAAAAAAGAGGACACGTGGTTGACTGGATCCGGGAATAAAAAGCACAAATCCCCTGGATGCCTAGTTCTGTGAAAAAAAAGCACAAATATCTGGCCGATCGATGCATCTGAAGAGCCAAAACGGCGGAATTAAACAGGTGGTCGATCGGTCGATCGATCCGGTCTAGCTGGACTGCCAAATAATTGGGAGGCCAGCCAGATACGCCACGTACGTGGAGAGCCTGCGATCCAAGCACTTTCTTCAGCGGAAGTTCAATACGCCGACAGGGATCTGATGACGATCACCGGGCAGTCAGATTACGGATAAGAGATCGTGCATGGTCTTGCCGGCGCACGCACGCGGTGGACAGAACTACCGGAATGCATTCATCTCTCCAACTCCATCCTCCGCGCGCAACACAACCAGCAGCCGCCGACGGCAAGTCAAATAACGCCTCTCCCTCCCTAACTCTCAACAGGCGGCGGGGCGGAGATCAAGTTCTCCATATCTCAGCCGGCTGATCTATGGTTTCCTCTCCCTTCGCTCGCCGCCCTGACTTTCAAAAGGGAGAGAAGACCTCGTTTTTCCATATAATAGTTAGGGTTAGGATTTGGCTATTGTGGTGTACCGTTGGGTGCTGGGAGTGGCGGACGGGCAAATAAATTTGTCTCAGCTCTACTTCCATACCGGCGGCGTCCTTCACGGCGAAGCCTCGGAGTTGATAGAAACATGTGCTAGTCGGTCCTTCAGATCGACGGCTTGGTCTTCTCGCCATTCTTCAGATCTGACGAGGTCTGTTTCTCGTTGTGTCGCTGGTGCTCGTCCTTATACGCGATGGCGCTGGCGGCTGGGACGAGGTGGTTTCTCTAAAGCAAGGACGTTGGTCCGGAGGTGGTGGATCTCCCGTTCCTCTCCGACTTTGTCGATGAGAGACTACGGATCTTGGTTCAAAACCGCACGGGGACGTCCACCGGTCGACGTGCCACAACGACATGTGTCTCGCTGCATGCAGTGGGCCTGTTCACCGACTCACAATGCCTCGTTGGCGATGGTGATTTTTAGATCTTGCAATGGTGGAGGCTCGTCTCTTCCGGCGTTCGTCTCGGCGGCGCTGGAGTTTAGCGGCAGCCGCTAGATTCGGTGGTTGTAGAAAAAACTAGAGATCGTTTTGTATATCTCGATCTCTTAGTTTTTATATCTACAGTGTTTTCGGGATAATCATTTTATACCGATCTGTATTTAATTGTCCATATGCGTTGCTTCCTGTAATTTGGTTTTTAATTAATGAAATATGTGGTTGCTCTTAAAAAAATTACCAGAATGCATTCTGCATGCGTGATGCGCTTGCCTCGCGCGGACCCAGTTCGTGTTCCACCGTGATCATACCTCTGTCCTCGTCGAATGTTGAAAATTTGTATAAATTTGCATGAGCCTAATATTCTACATCTAATTCCAGATAGATAGAGTAGTACTCTCTCCCATTGGTGGAGCCAGCGACTGTGCCCCCTTGTGCTTTGGCATACCTAGATTTTTTTTTGAAAGTTTTCGGACCGACTCAGCTGCAGCGAGTCAGTCGCAAAAAGAAAAAAAAAACTCTAGAAAAAATGGTCAAATGACTTGGTCCACTAGTGACTACAACCCATGAGATCTCAACAGTTAAGCCAATGTGCTCCCGGTCGGGTCAGCTTCCTCCACCTCCTCTCTCACTATATTCGATCGCAAATCCCTTCTCTCTCAATCCCTAATGTTCATTCAGATCGATTCTCCTCTCCAATCTCAAGCTCGGCGACCGGTCGTCGAGAGAGGAAGAGGGAAAACTAGGGCGGCAAAACAAGAGAGGAAGCCATGCCTCGAGCACGAGGACTAGCGGTGCTAGGCATCGAGACGAGGGGGGTGAGCTGTGCTGGACGCTATACCGGTGAGTGACATAGTTGGAGAGTGGCACACCCTTTGAACAAAAAAATTGGAGAGTGGCACCCCTAAGATATAATTTTTTTAGAGGGTGACACGCCCTCTAAAATTTTCATAGCTCCACCACTGCTCCCTCCTAAATTAGCTGACTCGGATTTATCTAGATACATATATATATATATTATATATTTATATATATAGTAAAATATGTTTAGATACAATAATACTTAGGGCAAGTATGACGCAGGCGTTTAGATGCGACGCTAGGGTGATTTTTCCGGCCGTTTCGTCTGATACCCGGACGATCTCAGGACTTTGGTTAGCGTCGCCGCATGTTTAGTCGTCGGGCGCTAAACTAATTTTTTTTACAACGCGTGAATTTAGGGATGCCGGACGCTAGCGATGGGCGCTATTTTAGCAAGTGGATACATCGCTATAGAATGTTGTGTCAGCTAAATCGCTAACGTCGCGCGTTGGCCAGCCGGGCGCTTAGCCAATTTCAGTAGCGACCGCACTAGCGCTGTGCGTTGTCAGCTGGAGTGCTTAGCTTAATATCCGAATTTGTGATCATTATTTTTATTCACTCAAGCGTCCAACGAAGCGTCTCTGGTAGTACATGCCCTTAGACAAAGCCAAATCAGTTAACTTAGGACAGAGGCAAGTGTGCTTTTTGAGAGACGGAGGAGTTTGCATATTTTTCTTTCTTGTTAAAAAGAACTTGCCGGATAACTATGGATTGGAGGCAGTGGCGGAGGAGCCCATAGGGCGCAGTATGGCAATCGCCCGACCTATATCGTATCGTGTATACGCAGTAGTATGTAATATCCAGCTAGCCCAATGGGTCAATCGATATAACACTAAGTAATCTGAGCTTAGGATTAAATAATTAGAGACACCTACATATTAAGATAGTCTTAGGCCTACATGGCTGCTAATTTTTTTGAACTTAAACTAAACCAAGTATCACGTACGCAATACCTGTACATATACGTGGGACCAAAGGACTCAATTGCTGAATCAATTGATCCATCAGAAAACCTGGAAAGGAGAGGCGGCGGTTGTGGTAACCGACAAGACGAAGGGCACTATGCCGGCGCTGAAGCCTGCAGAGAGATCGCCGTTGCCCAAGAGCTTGTCAAGATATTTGCCGTCCGTGACAGCGTGCCTTGTCGATCTTGTTCGTCTGAACTCTCATTGACGAAAACGAGAGATGGCACCCCTTAAGCTCAGGCCAAATCTCAAAATTAAAGGTATTTCTTTCAATCCATATTAGGTGATTAGATTTGGCTAGAAACGAATATATTTAGACAAGTTTTGATGCTAGATACATCCATATTTAGACAATCCAACAACTAATATAAATTCATGTCACGTTGATTACATTTTTTTCATATAAATTATTATATAATATTTGGTCTTTTAATTTTTATTCGTTCAATTTCGCCACACCAAAAATATAGTCCGTCCTCCGCCACTGATTGGAGGATCCTGCGCGACACGACCGTTGCTCCACATTAGTTGCATCAACCGGAGACGACCGGTCGACCGTAATAACCTGATACGTAACCGCGCGGCGATCGATCATGTCCACCGTCCACGTACGTCACCACGTGAGACGCGACGGAACAAAAAGCGCAATCGTAGACATGCTCCGGTCGATCAAATCACGTGCGGATAGACATCCGACCCGGCCTAGAAATGGTTCCTGATCCTGGCGTGGGCAAGCGACAAGCGTGACACCACAAGGTTCTACGTGTGTGGTTGATCAGCCAATACGGACCAGACCACGAGCCGGCCGAAGCTTCGATCGAGTCGAGTGCTTGACGATTCGTGGCAGACTTCCCGCTGCAGAGGACTGGACCTTGTTACGGATAAGTTTCCTTTGCGTGTCGAGTGTTCAGTTTGACGCTAGCTGCTCGTAGTATCAAATTCTTGAAGTGTGATGTTTCTTTTGGAACACCCCGTGTCGGCTGGCCGGTCCCGAAACTGCTTCACACCCGAGGAAGAAGACTAGAGTCGAAGGCACACAAGATTATACAAAAAAATGACACAGGAAACAGGAGAAACTTTATTAATCTTTCTCTCGGTCGACTCTCGTCTGATGATTCTCCTCTATTTATGGTAAGAGGATATAATCTGCATGGGCTAACCCTACTAGCGCAGGTAGAGGCCACAGATGGCCCTCTCTGGTGGATTCCCAACACTCCCTGGATATCTTATCGTATAACCATGACTTAAAACTCCAAAACCCAGTGGAGAAAATATGGAGAAATGCACATGGTATATTTCTTACTGTGTTGCACGAATTGCCTCATTAAAAACCTCATGTGAGAAACTTCATAAAAACTCACTAAGAGAAAAAGAGTACAATTCACTTAACTATAAAGTTAAGCACTCAATCATCGGGATCAAGATTTCAGCGATGAGTTTGTGAAGATTCTCCCCCTAAACCTTGCATCTCCCTAAGTCTCATCATGCCGATCCCGCGGACACATCTCTCGAAAGAAGATGTTGGCAATGATTTAGTGAACAAATCAGCGAGATTTTCATACGACTTACTATGCAAGACTTTCACTTCGTTCATCTTTTGCAGTTCATGTGCATAGAAGAACTTGGGGTTTATATGCTTTATGAGATTACTCTTCACGTAACCCGTCTGGACTTGTGCAACATAAGCGGCATTATCTTCATAGATAATTGTTGCGATTTGTACGGTGTTCAGCCCACATGACATCTGGATGTGGCTGACTACTCGTCGAATCCATACACATTCTCGTGATACTTCATATAATGCTATGATTTCCGAGTGGTTCGTCAAAGTTGACACAAGAGTTTGCTTAGACAATTTCCAGAAAATCGCTGTTTCACCACAAAGGAAAACATATCCAGTCTGCGACTTGGATGTGTGCGGGTTCGAAAGGTACCCAGCATCTGCATAGCCTACAACATATAGGTCTTGGTTCTTTTGGTAAAACAAGTCAAGGTCCTTTGTCTCTTGTATGTACCTAAAGATGTCCTTAACGCCTTTCCAATGCCTCTTGGTAGGCTCAAAACTATACCTTGCAAGCAAATTGCCGGCGAATGCAATATCCGGCCGTGTACAATTTGTGAGGTACATAAGTGCGCCAACTGCACTTAAATAGGGGAATTCCGGTCCTAGAATTTTCTCCCCCTCTTCTTTAGGCCTGAACGGGTCCTTGTCTTGTTGCAAAGATCTTCTGACCATCGGGGTCTTAGAAGGATATGTCTTTTCATACCCAAATCGTTCCAACACCTTCTGGGTGTAGGCCGACTGGTGAACTAGAATCCTAGCAGGGGAATGCTCAAGTTGCAGACCCAGGCAGAACTTGGTTTTGCATAAGTCTTTCATCTCGAATTCTGACATCATGTAGGAACTCGCTTCCTCAATATCGTCAGGTGTACCGATTATATTCAAATCGTCCACGTACACCGAGATAATACAGAAACCATCCTGAGATCTCCGTATAAAAACACATGGGCAATCTTCATTGCTCGCATAGCCCTTCTGATGAAGGAAATCGCTTAAACGATTATACCACATCCTATCTGACTGTTTTAGTCTATACAATGACTTCTTAAGCTGAACACTATATAAGCTTTTGTTTGCTCTATCCTGGTTCAGGACAGGGATACCTTCTGGTACTTTCATGTATATGTCCGAATCCAAGTTACCATATAGGTAAGCGGTGATAACATCCATTAGTTTCATTTTTAAGTCCATGTTTACTGCCATTGAGATCAACTATCTAAAGGTAATTCCATCCATGACCGGGGAGTAAGTTTCCTCAAAGTCGACACCTGGTCGCTGAGTGAAACCTTGAGCAACGAGTCTTGCTTTGTACCTTACTACTTCATTATTCTCGTTTATTTTTCAAACAAAAACCCACTTATGGCCAACGGGGCGAATATGAGGAGGAGTTAGACAAATAGGTCCAAATACCTCTCTTTTGTTTAACGATAATAATTCAGCAGTAATTTCCTTTTGCCAATCTTTCCAATCCGACCTTTACTTGCAATCAGCGAGCGTGTTAGGCTCAGGGTCAAGATCTATGATTGAGGCAATTTTCTTGGCAAAATTAACGTCGATATTTTCCATGGATCGGTTGTATGACTCGCCCGAATTAACATAGTTAATGGTCATTTCGTCATGGAGTGCATCAGACACATCTTCTTGCTCCACCGGATTTCCCAATCCAGGAGCTAGGTCCTTTAGCTTTCCCGCTCCGATGTGTGCGCACACAACTTTGCTGGGTATTTCCGATATAGGAAAATTCAAGTCTGGAATTTCGTGCACTGAAATATCCGTACTTGTGTCAGGTCTCAACTGGCTCCCCTCAACAGGGGCAGACTGTAATAAATCTCTCTTATCCTTTTTCTTCGGGCGTCCCCGGGTACTTGGGATTAGAGAAACCGGATTCCGCGTCCTCTTAGGCCTTGGAGCAGGAGCGGGTATACCATCATTTTTGTTCAGTATTTTAACCCTTTCCGGTGCATTGCGTGCATGCACATGCGACTTTGTCACAGTCTTTAAATCACTAAAATAATCGGGCAGTTGATTCGCTAGGGAGTGCAAATCTAGTATATTTTGGACTTCTCTATTAGTCTCAACAGTGCGCGGGTCATGAGCGTGGATCCCCGTGGCTTTCCACGTGATTTTTCGACTTTTGTCATCCAGGGGTTGATTACCTCCCCCCAAAGTCGAAAAAAGATCCTCGTCAAAAATGCAGTCAGCAAAACGGGCCGTGTGAGAGTCACCTGTCAAGGGGTCCAAGAACCTGATTATGGAACAGTCTCATAACCAACGTATATCCCCGACTTACGGAGCGGTCCCATTGCTGATCGCTGGGGTGGTGGTATAGGTACATATATCTGGCAGCCGAACCTACGTAGGTGCGAAATTTTCGATGTCGACCCTTGCGCAAGTTGGATAGGAGAGTGGATGTTGTAGGCCGATGGTCGAAAGTTGATGAGATTAGCGGCGTGTAACACCGCGTGTCCCCAACATGTAGTTGCTAAATTACAACCCTAAAGGAGTGGTCGGGCAATGAATTTAATCCTTTGAATCAATGCCTCCGCAAGTCCATTTTGAGTGTGGACATGCGGTACAGAGTGCTCAAGTTTGATTCCTATTGCCATGCAATAATCATCGAATGCCTTTGAAGTAAATTCTCCGGCATTGTCCATTCGAATAGACTTTAAACGATAATCAGGGAATTTATTCCTTATTTGTATGATCTGAGAGATCAACTTTGCAAAAGCATGGTTCCTTGTTGACAGCAGGCAAACATTGGACCATTTAGAGGAAGCATCGATGAGCACCATGAAATGCAAAGCGGTCACGAGAGGGGCTGAATTGGACCACATATATCCCCTTGAATACGTTCTAAGAACGTGGGGAGTTCATCCTTCACCTTTAGGGGGAGGGTCTAATGATCAATTTCCTCGTAGAGCATGCGGAGCACACGAAATCATCGGGATTCGGGAAATTTTTCACATTAACATTATGAACATTCGAGTTGTTAATTATATTTCTCATCATCCTAAGACCGGGGTGGCCTAACCTATCATGCCAAAGGCAGAATAGTTCGGAACTTCTAAAGACAGTCTTAATGATAGTGTAAATAGGTGGTGCTACTATCTTAGTGTAGTATAACCCAGTAGCTAATGAAGGGAGTCTTTCGACAACATGTTTACCATTTTCGTCGCGCTTGGTAATGAGTAGGAACTCTTTTCCATTCTCATCATCATCGGTTTCTACATGGAAACCATTTGCGCGGATGTCTCTAAAACTCAAGAGAGTACGAGTCGACTCCGGATACAACAATGCCTCTTCAATGATCAGAGTTGTTCCATTTGGGAGTATGATAGTTGCTCTTCCGGAGCCAATTACATTCGGACCGCAGCCGGCGATCGCCATTATGTTACCAGAGTTTTTGGTAATAGACTCAAAATACTTTGTTTCTCTCAAGATGGTATTTATGGTGCCGCTATCAGCAAGACACGTTTCCTCCATTTGGGCGCCACACGCGTTCTAAAATATAGTGTTTAATTAATATAATGGAGCGAGGAAGATGCTACATCAAGTAAGTAAAACACATAAATATTTCAGAACATCACACAACCAAATAATGGAATAAATGAATAAAATAAATGTCATCCAATCGCCGAAAACAAATAAATGTTATGCTATCATAGAGCTTACAACCATATCAAAAAATTGTATCAGATTATTTGCGGAAAAGAAATCATCACAACAAAAAGGAGCTCAGGTGGATTCTGCAAAGAAACCATCAATCTCAGCCTGTATCTCAAGATCATTGAGCTTCTCTTCGTTGGCTATCATCATCGAGGCAGCAGAGGTGTCTAGCTGAGGTGGGGGGGCACAACGTGCTCAACCTCCATGGGCACAGTGGCGTTCGTGGGAACGTCCGAAGGTGCTGTCACTTGTGCTACGTCATGCACCACTACGGGCGCGACGTTCTGCACGGGCGCCACTACGGGCGCCAGTGGTGCCTCAACCTGGACTAGGTGCTCCTCGCGCGCCTTCTTGTTGGCCTTGAACGCGTCCACGACGTGCTTAGAGGCCAAACACTACCTAGAGAAGTGAGTCTTGAGCCTAGCAGGCGATCCTGGGCCTTGTCTCCCCCTTGCCCGCCTTGCGTTGCTTGGCGGGGTTGGAGGAGTTGGGGCCCTTCTTGCCCTTCTTGCCTCTCTTCTTGTGTATGGGCTTGCGCACCTTGTAGACACCGGCATTAGCCTCATGACTTGGACCCCCAGCGAAGGGTTGCGCGGAGAAGTTCTTTTTCAGAACATTATCTTGCGCCTCGGCCACCTGAAGAGCATCAATAAGCGCTGCATATTTCGTGAATCCTTCCTGGCGAAAGTTTCGCGAGGACTCGATGTTGTCCGGATGGAATGTGGAGAGGGTTTTGTCTATCTTCGCGATCGGTGGTCTTGGTCCCACATACGGTGAAGAATGGTACAAATCCGGTGCAACCTGGAGTTGTACTCTCCCACTGTCTTGAAGTCCGAAAACCTCAGACGAATCCAATCTGCCTCCGCCTGTGGCTGAATGGTGTACTTAAACCTAGAGAACCGCTTGTTGAGGGCGGTCCAAAGGGCAGAAGCACTCCGTTCTGCCATGTACTCGTTCTTGAGAGTCTCACACATGTGATGGCGGAGGAAGTGCAGGGCTTTGGCGTTGTCCGTCGGGATGGTGGTGCTGGGGGCCGTCGTGGTCCCCGCAATCAGCGCATCCTTGATGCATCGGCCCTCGAGGACGGTCAGTCAGGTAGTTAAGCCCATCCTAGGTCAACTCCGGAAACTCGCGGCTGACGATTCCGGTCATCTGCAATTTATGCAAAATGTGTAAGATTACAGCAGGTAATCAGTTGCATAAATGCGATAATCGATACAATAATTCAAATATGACGGCGTTCCAAAATTTAGTGTAAAAACGGTACAAGCTAACTATGAGGTACAAAGTGTTAAAATCATGCGATAATTAATAACTGTAGTAAAACATAGTGCAAAGGCTTATGAAAAAAATGGGCCGAAAACAGGGGAAAAAACGGACCAACAGCCCAGTAACTGTGTGTGCACAGGGCGACCACACCCCTCTTTCTTTTTATTACCGCCCGGGCCGAAAAGGGCGGTGGCCGCCCACCTAGATCCTAGCCCAAGCGGGGCGGAGCATGTGCTCGGCCCGGGCGGGCGGCGGTAACGGCGGCGGCGAGGCGGGGAGGTGTGGCCCGGCGGCAGCTTGAGCGGCGGCCATGGTGGCCGCACGTAGAAGCGGCGGCGCGGCAGCAATAGCGGCAGCGGCTGCAGCGGCAGCGTGGGCAGCGGGCCGTGGCAGCAGGCCTTCGAGGCGGTGGCGCCAGGCGGTGCGGTGGCGTCGGCGGAGGCCATGCGGCAGCAGCGGCGGAGGCCGGCAAGCCGCGGCGGCAGCGCCTTGACGGCCTGAGGCAGCTGGCGGCAGCGGCCGGCGCCTTGAGGCCGACGGCTGACGCGGCCAGCAGACGGGCAGACGCGACAGTACACTGCATACCAACAAGTTTCGATCAGAGTGATTAAATCGACATTGGTCGGCTGACGGTCGCTCGACTCCGGAAGGAAAATCCCCATCTTAGATAGGATCTGATCTAGGATCTGAACGCAAATCTTAAAAGGAAATCGAGAGACGGATCCATTTTTGCGGTCAGATTCGGGTTACCTTCAACGAAAGCCTGCGTGATCCAGGCTCGACGGTGGCAGCGGAGGCTCGACGGAGACACGCGTGATAACGTGTTGGAACACCTGCCGCTGGCGGTCCAGACTGCTCCACACCCGAGGAAGAAGACTAGAGTCGAAGGCACACAAGATTACACAAGAAAATGACACAGGAAACAGGGAAAACTTTATTAATCTTTCTCTCGGTCAACTCCCGTACAACGATTGCTCCTTTATTTATAGACTAAGAGGATAGGATACCAACATGGGCTAACCCTAGCCTGGTAGATGCCACACCGAATGGGCCTCTACCGGCCCAGTTTCCCAACAGTTTCCTCTTGGCTAGTGATTCTCTTTTTCCACATAGTACCTTCATTTTACATTTGCGCGGTAGATTTTTTATATTTTCAAACAGTTTCATTAATTCGCTGATTTCCATTAATTGAAACAGCTACAAATGTTTGGCTGCTGGGAGCACACAACATGATGATATCATTTTATAGGGGATCGTGTAGCACTCCCCAATACCACCATCTCAAAATATATGATGTTTTAGGTTTGTGAAGATCATGTATCTAGACATATTTTAATGTATAGATTCGGAGCCATCTTATCTTATAAACAGAGGGAGTATTGCTTTACAATATATCGTCTCAAGTGTTCAATTTGTCATGTACAACGTTCTCCCGAACAAGTCTCGAAATGCTGCGTTCCTCTTCGACTGTTCCCTTGAGTGTCGATGTTCCAAGTGAAAGCCACATACTTGCCTTGGGTTGGTGTCAACTATGGCGCCGTCTCGGTGCTCTTCTCCTTCCTGAAGTCGTGGAACCCCGCCCATCCCACACAACGAAGGCCAAAGCTTCTTCGGGTGAAAACCTAAGCTCCGTTGGAGTGGGTGGTGGTGTCGTCCATGGTATATTCTTCAAGATGCCGCCTTGAAGTTATCGGTGCTTTATGGGAGCCGATGTTGTCATGCAGCATAGCTTCACCGGCGAGGTTGGAGGACGTCGGGGTGGCGGCCGCAAATATACCGTTAGCAATGTTATGAACATTAAGATCCTATATGATTTTATTTGCAATAATAATGTCATTGCATAATTAAAAACCAAAGAATTCTTTCCAGGATGTTTGAGTGCATGAAGAAATACCTATAGAATTTACTGCAAATAAATACTTTGAAAAAAATCAAAGAGGATTATATCCTACATATAGAAAGCTGAAATTCATATAAGAATATGGAAGAGGGCTGGCACTGTTTTCTTTTCAAGGAAAGATCTGAAGTTGCTCATTTTAGGGGAAAATCTGAAATTGCTGTGCAGTAGTTGGGCTTCGTGCTTTCTCTCAGCCCCACAAAGTATCGCCTTCTCCAAAGAGCCCAACCCAATGAGTTGCTGCTAGCCTGCTACTGCCTACTGCACCTTGCCCAGAGCCGGTTGGGTGCGCGGGCTCCGCCCTGGAATCACGCGTCAAAGCCTCCGACGACTGCTTCCACGACGGCGGCAAGCATCCCCGAGCACGGCCACCGCATCTGCCGCAGCGCGTAACCGGTCAATTCGACGCCGCGTCTCCCACCTACTACCACCAGCCTACCACTACCAGGTCCCCCAACGGGTGGAGCCATGAAGAACCCGTTCTGCTTCCGCGGCCCCGCGGCGAAGAGGACGCCGATGGCTGACTGGTGCGTGTTCTGCGACATCGCCGGCCGCGCCCCCGGTTCCACCACAGCACTGCTCTACTCCGTTCCGTACACCGTCCCCTCACTGTCTCCGATCTGAACGCTGCCATCTCTCGATTTGCTTACTGAACATGTTTACTTTTGTTCCTGTCCACAGGATGACAAGGTCGTCGCGTTCCAGGACATCAACCCGTCCGCGTTCAGGTAATTTCTGGTCTTTGCAACGTGTTTTTGCAATGTGATGGCGCTGGTTTTGGCCTAGTGGTGTTAGCACATATCATCGGATGTAGTATTGCTTCTGTTCATTTCGCCGAACACCTGGCCAGCATCGAGAGAATTGTTGTTCAGATTTAATTAGGCCTGTTCAGCGAGTGCAAGATGGAAATCTTATAGTCGGAGCTCTTAGCTCTCTATGCTATCCAGTGTGTGAGTAATGTTTCCTTCGTATACTGACTGTTGTTTTCTTTGAAAATCAGACAATTTTTTAGTATTGCGTTAAGACCATTATAAAATGTTACTGTATTTGACGTGATAAGAAATTATATCTTAACATGTTTGCTACTCACCGTCAGAGAGTGCTGTATGAAATTTTGGTGTTTGATAAGTTCCGTAGCACATGGCTGATTGGAGAACCTAGGGGTGTGATGGTGTGGACTGTGGAGTCATTGTTGATCAAGAACGACATTTCAGTGAACGCCTAGCTGAAACACCACCTATTCTTAGCAAGTTGTTACCAATTTCTGCCTTTTCAATCTTAAACAGAGTAGTAACATAACCAGCATATTGTATATTTTCACAATTGCAGTTCTTTGATTGCATTTGATAGAGAACCTATGGACATAGTTCACAGTTGGATATCAATTAATTGTTGTAATATTTAATACTTAATTTCGTGGTTAGTAGCATCCATCCATCATGGCAGCACCCTTTGGCATTTACTCGGTGCAAGGAATAACAGGAAATGTTCAGCTCTTTGTGCTGCTGCCTCTTTTATAAGCCACTGATATGGCATAGTGTTTCACTTGACTTCAGTCTTAGCACCAATATGGTTTAAGTTCATCCATTTACTACAACAAGAACCATCATTTATGACCAGCTTGTGCCTGCCCAAATTTTTTACTTGAAGATCTGTGTTAAGGTTGGCTCGTTCTGCAACATTTGCAGGCACTATCTTGTCATACCCATCGAGCATATACCAACTGTAAATGATCTCCGAATAACCAACGAAGACCACCAGTTAGGTGGGTGCGCATAGCTTGTTGCTTCATCTATCCCTGGCCTGATGCACATTCCCTTGAAAGGCCACCATGATTGCTCGGTGAACTATAACATATGTTCCTTTTTTCAGTTAGTCACATGGTGAAGGTAGGAAAAGATTTACTCAGTCGAGATGCTCCCGGATCTGAGGAACATAGGTATATTACTAAATGAAACATATTTTTGTCATGTTGTAGATCAGCGTGAAGGCCCTCTCATATACTGTTAAAATTTCTACTGTTGCTTTTATCACAATACTTGTGGAGCATTTTTTTCTTGTCTGATCTCTTGCAAACGTTGGCATGTCTTGTAGATTTGGTTTCCATCAACCCCCATTCAATAGTATTGACCACCTTCATCTTCATTGCCTGGCCCTGCCATTTATACCTAGGTATTGGAGTTACAGACCACCCTGCCTTTGTTCTTTTCTAAATATGGCATCTCATCATACGGAAGTCCTTTCGATATTACTACATCTCAAATTACTTATACTTGTCATCTTTGCAGTTGGAAGCAAGTAAAATATACACCGTTGGGTCCCCTAGGGGGTTTCATTGATGCCGAGAAGCTGTTGGAAAAAATAAAACCACAAGCAGAAGCAGAAGCTAACAGTTAATACCGATATTTACCGGCTATTCTTTCTTATTAACACGTCTTGTTTATTTCTTGCACTATCATTTGTATGTAATTTTATCACAACCAATATTTCTGGACAGCTGCAAATTCAGAAGACTTGGTCTGAAGTGGTATGCTGGGTTAACCTGAACGTTTATTGATGTCGAACGGCTCTTTTGTTATTTGGTTATATATGAACTGTGAACTTGGATATACAGGGGCACCGCCCCAACATTAGTATTGTCCAGAAATTTATTCCCCAGCACTGCTGTTCTCGTTTACATAGCAATCGAGTGTACCTGTGGTTGACAATAACATGTGATTATTCCCTGGGCTTGCTGGCCGCTACGCTACCATCGTCACGTGATTATTCCCTGTCAGCTATGGCCGTTTCACTTGCTCGTAGGTCTTGCAAGGAAATGTGGCCGGTCCCCAGATGAATCCGTCGTCCGAAATTTATCATGAAGTGGGAGAACTGATATTGGTCACATCGGTTGCACGCGAACAGCGCAATAGATACTACTCCTGTACTATGGCTTTATTATTCATATAAGCAAGGCACATGCATAGTTGCAGCTCCCGGTGATCAGCAGCAGCGCAAACAGTCCAACGCCATACCAACCCGTAATTGGTTTCCTTGCCTGATCTTCGCAGCTGCTAACCGGCCAGTATACCCACTCCACTCAGCATTACCTCATATATATCGAGCAGAAGCACTGAAGCAGCCAAAGCCGTCCCGTCCTTTCTCCTTTGCCTACTCTCATGGCGGCATCGTTACGCGGTAGCACCAAAACTCTCATTGGAGTCCGCCGCCCTGAACTCGTGATAATGCTGCCACTGCCACCAAGGAGGAGTGGAGTGGCGCCTAATGATTCAATCCAACCACTAGCAGTAGCACTGCCAAGGAAAAGCTCAGCCCAACTAACCATTTCGGCGAGGTCCCCTCTTGAGTCTCGATGCATGCTTAATTGTGACCCTTCCGCGTCACATTGCTGTATACCAATCATATGTTCGTTGTCTCACGATCACCCTAACCAATAAACCATATCTAGCTTGTTCAAACTTGCCATCTCATCGTCCTAACCAATAAACCTAATCAGTGCCATATGTAGTTTGTTTTTCGGTGCAGTGCAGAGTTAATCGAGTCCAGTCCATAGAACGATGGTAGAGGCAATGATAAGCACTAGTATTTGTGACGGTCCCTCCCTCCCACGTACTTGATTCATTACTACTACTCCCTCTGTTTCAAAATATAAAATGTTTTAGCTACATACTAAAACAAGTCTAGATACATTTTCTTTACAAACCTAAAACATCTTATATTTTAAAACGGAAGGAGTACTATAGTATATGCCTTCATTTTGACATGAAAGATATTTGTACTCACTCCGTCTTAAAATAGATGTTGTGGGTTTGTTAAAATTTAGATAGATCTATATATACTCCCTTCGATCCATATTAATTGTTGCTCAATTTAGATGAATCTATATACTGCCTCCGATACATGTCTAGATGCATGCTTAATAGTTATATCTAGTTTGTTCAAACTTGCCATCTGATCGTTCTAACCAATAAGCCTAATCAGTGACATATGTAGTTTGTTTTTCGGTGCAGTGCGGAGTTAATCGAGTCCAGTCCATAGAATGATGGTAGAGGCAATGATAAGCACTATTTGTGACGGTCCCTCCCACCTACTTGATTCATTACTACTAGTAGTATATGCCTTCATTTTGACACAGAAAGATATTTGTACTTACCCCGTCTCAAAATAGATATCACTGGTTTGTTAAAATTTAGATAAATCTACATATTTCCTCCGATCTATATTAATTGTTGCTCAATTTAGATGAATATACGTACTCCCTCTGATACATGTCTAGATATATTCAATTCAGCGACAACTAATATAAATCGGAGGGAGTAATAATAGTAGTTTCTAGATTCATCCAATTTTCAACAAATCCGCGACATTTTTTTTATGAGACGGAGGGAATAGTTTAATTACTTTGTCTTGAACCACAAAATGTTTATTGTCGTATATGATATTTAGGGTGTCTATACGTTAATTGCCTCAAATTATGAAGAATATTAGTCACTTTTGTTCGCCTCTTCGATTTCGAGCCACGTTATACCCACCATAGAACCACCTCGTCAATTATCGTGGGCCAGGACCGTCACACCCGTCTGTCGCCCACCACCCACGGCAGGCGACACTGCACACGTCGTCTCGCTTTCCACCGTGCTCCATGTTGGGGATATGCTATATGGGTATCCTCATAGCATGTCTCTTATCCGACTAATCCGGGTGGCCCATAGTCGGTAGCATGGCCTGTTGCCTGCTGGGCGGCCCAGTTAGGTGGATCCGGAAGGGGGGTCCATGCCGGATAAAGGAAGGCTACGGTGAAGTCACCAGCGTACCCGGAGCCTTGGAGTACAAGATACACAAGACTAGTAATAGACGGTGTAGGACTCTGTAACCTGTCCGGCTATGACTTTTCCCTGTAACCCTAGGTCCTGGCGACTATATAAGTCGGGCCTATGGGAGCCTTTAGGGTACAACTTAGCATCGATTCAGACAATCTCATACAACCTCGCACAGCGAACCTATCTCTGTAACTCGGCGTATTTCCCTTCTAGTGATTTCTAGCGGGGTAGGATTACGCCACCGTTGTGGGATCGAACACAGGTAAGCTGTGTTACCTCGTACCCGTCAACCGTCTGCCTTACCCCACGTCTCTAAACACGCACTGTGAGGACCCCTCCATGGCGTACTCGTCGGCAATACCACGACAGTTGGCGCCCACCGTGGGGCAAGAGGCGCTTCAGGCTCTTCAGCGGGCGAGGACCAAGATCTTCGCGGGAATCAGCGAAACCGTAGCCATCGGTCGCGTTCTCTTCTCCGGCAACGTTCCGATCATCCCCCTTGACGAGTTCTGGATCCCGGCGAAGACGAACCCTACGCGGTGTTCGATCGTTCCTATCGGAGACATCCACCTCTTCATCGGCGAAACCGACTAGGGCACTAGTTCCCTGGGAGTCGGAGGAGCATCAAGACCCGCACGGACCGCCTACGGG
Source organism: Avena longiglumis (assembly GCA_030063025.1). NCBI lineage: Eukaryota > Viridiplantae > Streptophyta > Magnoliopsida > Poales > Poaceae > Avena > Avena longiglumis. The sequence continues at coordinate 76,714,810 of CP125976.1, read as the reverse complement.
CAGGATACGTTCGCGGAAGGATCGATGTCGGATCTCTCCTCGGAGTTTGCCGGCAAAAATCGGAAAAATTCAAGACCCACCCAAACCGCCCCTGTGCAGGATATAAAGGTGAAAGATCGCTGCAAATCCGTCGGCTTTGTCCGTGCGTCTGGACAACATAGATCCAAGTTCGTCGGCGTGGTTACCATCTTCGATCTGGCGCGCTGCGTTCAGAGAGAGGGCGAAAACCCCCGTGACTACCTCGCCAGATGGCTCCGCATACGGGCCGACCTGGCCAATTACCCCAATGATGATGCCATCTATCACTTTGTGGAAGGACTCGACCGTGGCACGCTTCTCCGACATTCTCTAAGGCGGCAATAGGCGTCAGGCCGACTTACCTTCGAAGGCATGGTGAACACCGTCAACAACTATGCGGAGGCCGAAGCGGCAGCTCAGACAACGCTTGCGCTCATTGACGGAGCCCCTCCGATTCAGCCACCACCACCACCTCCGGCCGCCATCGTCGCAGCAGCACCACCACCTCCAGTCATCGTCGAGGCTGTTGCACCTCCACCGCCCGTCATCGAGGAAGTCCTGGCACCCTCCGACTCTGTCATTGACGCACTTTATGCTGATTTTAGTGCAGATTCAGAGGAGATAGACTTCAGTCCAGAAGAGCTAGACTCCGCTATGCAGGAGATGGAGGAGGAGTACTCGCGCGACGAGCAAGCTAATAACACCGTCATGTCCCGAGGGGTGTTCGTCACCATTGGGACAGCGATGGATGAAGACCAACCCGGGCAAGCTCCGCCTACGACGCTGGAAAAAGGGAAGGGGCCACTTATCCGCCTAAACCAGTGCAGCAGCCGCAGGAACTCGGCACCGGTCCAAGCAACAACAACGCCGCAAACTTGCGCCTCCGGCATCCACATCGGCGCCCATGTTACTCCGGTGATAGAGTGATGTCGGCAATCTCCTCGTTGAGCCACTAACCGTTGATCATATCGGAACGTGACTCAACTTGGCGAAACGCCGGCACTCTTTGGAGGCGCAAGCCATCGCGAACAAGGCGCTAAACTAGATCGAGATCGGTCAATGCCAGAAGTCCATAGAAAGCTATAGCAATGGGCCGAGTACAAGACTCTCTTGCGGCTAAGAAAGCTCCGGCTCGCGTCATCAACGATCCTGGTGTACGACGCAACCTAGGATGGGATCCCTCGAAGCCGGCATAGGCCAAGCCATACATTGATAGTGAAGGAAAGCAGGTGATGCCCACCCCACTCCTTAACCTCGCCGTCGCCAAGACCCTTCTGGAACAGGATAGATCGCCTGAGGCAGTAGAACGGGTTTATGACCTAGTGGCCAAGGCGGTAAAGCAGCAGGAAAAGGCCACCTCTCAGAGGCTTGAGTCTGACCCAGCGCTCTATCGATCTAGCCAGTACAAACCGCCAAGGGATAGATCTCCTCAAGATGTCGTATCACGGACGGGTTCATCAGAACGAAGACGGAGGGATGCGCGCAACAGGAAGGATGCTATCCCCATATCCTTCGACCACGGAGAAAGAGCCCAACCTCGCCGCCCATCGCCACCACCCCGATCCCCCCGACATCAGGAAGACTACAAGACTCACCATCACACGGATATGCCTCCACCAAAGCAGTGCGGCATCGTCATCCGCGACAACGTGGCACAGACCCGTCGTGATGAAGAGCGCCACCAAGGACATAAGAGCAGGTCACACCACGACCCTCCGCGTCCGACAAGCAACCGCAGCGGCGTGGGCGTCGCGGGAGTAACGGCAAGAAGGCTAACCCACCACCTCCGCCTCCGTCGCAGCGGTCACCATGGAGAAAGAGGCCCGCGTCGTTCACGCAGCCCGTCCCATGTTGACAACAAGAAGAAGAACCCGGAGCCATACGATGCACGTTCGCGGATCGATAAGATCCACGAGGCCCGGGAAGGACCATACCTGGAACCACGTTGCTTTGGACCTACAATACGGTCCGCAACTTACCCCAAAGGTTTCCGGATTGACAAGACCATCAAGCCCTATGACGGCACCGCCAAGCCCGCCACATGGTTGCAGGACAACGACAACACGGTGGAGATTGCCGGAGGCAACTAACGTCGCCGTCAAGTACCTCCGTTAATGTTGACAGCGACCCATCAATGGATCGACGACTTTGGGAGATCTATCTACAATTGGCTGGACATGCAAGAAGCATTCACCAAGAACTTTGAGGGTACATACAAGCGTCCACGCTGTGGGCGATCTACGGTGTGTGCAGGAGAAAGACGAGACATCTCGCGCCTACCTCTCCCGCTGGCTGGATATGAAGAATTCCTGCGCAGGAGTGCACGCCCAGACCGCCATGGCCGCCTTCATCGATGGGTTGGAAAGGGGCATGTTGCTCCGACATAAGCTGAAGCGCTTGCAGGACAATCATCAGCTTGACTTGAATCAGATGATTCAGTTAGCTAGTGAGTTCGTAGCTGCCGACGACGATGCTCGTGGCTCTTTGCCGGCAACGGCCGTTCCAACTCAAGCTCGGAGGAACAGCAGTACAAAGCGGAAAACTGCTCCAGAAGAAAAGCAATCTACCGACATGGTCGCAATGACTTTTGCAGGACGAGGAGAAGGCAGACAACGTGGTCGAGGTAGGGGAGCAGGCCGCGGGCAGCAACGAGGAAGTGAAACCAACTCGGCGCCGCTCCACGTTCCCCAGACGTACGAGGAGTACCGCGATATGTCGTGCCTCGTACACCTCGACGCCAACGGCAAAGCCATCCATACCAATCGACACTGCAAGTTCGTCAACGACCTCAAGGAAGACCCGGAGTCCGGCTATAAGCGAAGTCGGAAGAATAGACCGCGAGGCAAGGGCAAGGGGAAGAAGAAGGAGGAGGAGTCGAAGGATTCAAGTGACATGGACGAGGACGTTGACCCCAAGCACGCCGCCAAGAGCGACGACAAGGTCAAGAACACCTTCGCAAAGAAGGCCCCAGTCTACCACACTTTCCTTGGCACCCCACCGTCCGACAACGAAGACCTCTAAGGATCACGATGGCAACTCTCCCCTAGTCCCCCAATACCTGCGCTGGTCGGAAGTTCCAATCACTTGGGACAGGACGGACCACCCAGACCTTGTGCCCACGGATAACCAGTATGCCATGGTCATCAACCCATTGATTGACGGCGTGGAGTTCACCAAGTGCATGGTGGATAGTGGAAGCAGCATCAACATCATGTACCTTGATACACTGCAGAAGATGAACTTGACGGAGGCGGACCTAAGGCAGACCAACACCGTGTTCCATGGCGTAGTTCCTGGTCGGGAGGCTCGGTCCCTTGGGTGCATCACACTTCAGGTAGCCTTTGGCGACGTTAATAATTACCACCAAGAGCGCATGACCTTTGAGGTGGTCCCCTTCAAGAGCGTGTACCACGTCATATTCGGTCGCGACATATTCCACACGTTCATGGCTAAGCCATGCTTCGTCTACAACAAGCTCAAGATACCCGGACCAAACGGTGTCATCACCGTATCCGGAAGCTTTACCAAGGCAAGGGACTGCGATATCAATGACAGCCATTGCAGAAGTTGTCCTCTACAGCAAAGAATTCAAAGAGATCCAGAGAAAGGTTAATGACTCAGAGATGCCAGCGTCGAAGAAGCAGATCTCCGACTCCGCTCCTGCGTTCAAGGCCGCCATCGAGACCAAGCTGGTGGAACCTGTGGTAGGCGATGCCTCCAAGACCGTCGCCATTGGGACGAACCTGGATCCCAAATAGGAAAGCGCGCTCGTCGAGTTCCTCCGTGAGAATAGGGACATCTTTGCCTGGCAACCTACCGACATGAAAGGTGTACCTAGGGAACTTGCCGAAACCGGCTTAAACATAGATCCAAAATGTAAACCGGTGAAACAACCTCTGACGCTTTGGAGATGAGAAGAGAGCGCCATTGGCAAAGAGATAGCTAGGTTACTTAAGGCTGAGTTTATCAGAAGTCCTTCACACCCGATGGGTGGCCAATCTGTACTTGTCCTCAAAAGGGAACCAATGAATTAAGAATGTGCGTTGATTACACGGCTTGAACAAAGCATGTCCCAAAGATCTGTTTGCTTTGCCTCGCATTGACCAAGTCATTGAATCGACGGCTGGCTCAGAACTTTTGTGTTTTCTTGATGCATACTCAGGATACCACCAGATCAAGATGAGGAAGTCGGACCAATTGGCCACTTCGTTCACTACTCCTTACGGCACATTTTGCTACGTCACAATGCCCTTTGGGCTGAAAAACGCAGGTGCTACCTACCAGCGGACAATGCAACATTGCCTCCATGACCAAATTGGTCGGAACGTTCACGCCTATGTGGACGATATCACGGTGATGTCTAAAAAGTCAAACGACTTAATCTCCGACTTAAAAGAAACCTTTGATAATCTCCGGAAATACAACATGATGCTCAACCCTAAGAAATGCGTTTTCGGGGTTCCAGCCGGCAAATTGTTGGGCTTTATCGTTTCCCAACACGGAATCGAGGTCAACCCGAAGAAAATCAAGGCCATCTTAAACATAAACCGTCCGACATGCCTAAAGGACATCCAACGACTAACAGGTTGTGTTGCAGCAGTTAGTCGGTTCGTCAGCCGACTTGGAGAGAAGGCTCAGCCGCTGTACAAGTTGCTGAAGAAGGCGGACAAATTCACATGGACAGACAAGGCAGATGCAACATTGAAGCAGCTCAAGGAGATTCTTTCCTCAGCGCCCATCCTTGCAGCACCCGAGCCTGGTGAGCCCCTGTTAATTTACATGGCGACAACCAACCGGGTTATCAGCATCGTCGTCGTGGTAGAGCGGAAAGAACCAGGCTATGAGCACGGACTTCAACGACCAGTTTACTATGTAAGCGAAGTCTTGACGGAGTCCAAGCAGCGTTACCCGCACTACCAAAAGATAGCTTACAGAGTATTCCTCGCTTCGCGGAAGCTGAGACATTACTTTCAGGAGCACCCAATCACAGTAGTGAGCAAGACTCCACTGTCCGACATTATCAACAACAGCGACGCTATAGGAAGGGTCGCGAAGTGGGACATTGAACTTGTCGCCTTCGAGATCACCTACAAGAGACGCGACGCTATCAAGTCACAAGCCTTGATAGCCACTCCAGATGCCACTCCGTTGCCAGAACCAGAGTACTGGGTGATGCACTTTGATGGATCAAAGCTGCTCAACGGCTCGGGGGATGGTGTATTGCTAGTCACCAAAAGGATACAAGTTACACTACGTTCTGTAGATCCACTTCGAGGCTACAAATAACATGGCGGAGTATGAAGCACTCATTCACGGATTACGTGTAGCCAAGGATATTGGCATCAAGCACATAGTTTGCTGTGGAGATTCCAACTTGGTTGCCCAGCAGGTGGCTGGCACCTGGAATGCGCGGAACCCTATGATGGCGGCATATCGCGATGAAGTGGACGAGATAGCCAAGAGCTTCTTGGGCTACGAAGTCAAGTATGTGCCTAGGGAGCAAAACGAGGCGGCTGATATACTGTCTAAACTTGGATCAGGGCGCAAGCAAATTCCGCCAGGAGTTTTCCTAGATCATCTACGCACACCATCCGTGAAGGGAGCCGACATCAACAACCCGGATAGAGCTGACTCTTTCGTCAACATGGTGACAAAGATCCCTCCGGCTTGGACAAAACCGTTCATGCAATATCTCGAACACGGAACTTTGCCCGACGACAAGGTCGAAAGACGGCAAATAGTACGGCGAGCAAAGCGTTATACCATAATAAATGGGCAACTCTATAAAAGGAGCACTACTGGTGTATACCTAAAGTGCGTTTCCCAGCTAGAAGGTATGGAAATCCTGCGCGAGATCCATATCAGAGATTGCGGGCATCACGCCGCTCCTCGATCGTTGGTCGTGAAAGCCTTCCGGCAAGGATTCTCTTGGTGACCAAGGCGGCGACGCAAGCAAGTTGAGACATGCACAGGGATGCCAAGATTATGCCCGACAACCACATGTTCCTCGAAGAATTGCGAACAATACCAATAACTTGGCCGTTTGCGATGCAGGGCTAGACATGGTGGGGCCGTTACAACGACACCGTGGATTTACGCCTGCTGGTAGCGGGACAAATTCACCAAATGGATGAAGCTAAACCCATTAGAAAGCTTGATGGGGCAATCGCCTCGTGTTTGTCCGGATCTAGTGGTGAGATTTGGTCTCCCACATAGCATCATCACCGACAATGGAAGCAACTTGTCACTTGGAGAAGTGGAGGCCTATTGCTGGGACAAAGGCATCTGAATTGACCTTGCATCTGTGGCACACCCACAATACAATGGTCAAGTTGAGCGAGCCAATGGATTAATTCTGCAGGGAATTAAGCCACGTCTTGAGGCACCGCTACATAGAGCAGCTGGAGCCTGGGCGGAAGAATTACCATTTGTGCTGTTGAAAGGATCGTATGTGCACCTAGAGGAGGGTGAATAGGTGCTACTTCAAATTTTACTCTTTTTCAAATAAGGGTTTGACAAGAAAGGTAAATTCTCTAGAATATGCAACTATGGTGAATTAACCTATATGTCAAACAAGCACAAACTAACACAACACTAAGCAAGAACAAGTAAGTAAAGTGCGGTAAAGGATAGAAGTAACCAAGGGAGTGTACGCGGAGACACAAGGATTTGTTTCCCGTAGTTCCTTCCTTTTGAGGGAAGTACGCGTCACGTTTGGAGAGGGGTGGTTTCAAACCACCAACGCCACGAGAGGCCTCCTTGTTCTCCGATGAACCTCACCCAAAGGCTCGATTCACCTTCCACTATATCGAAACCTTCGAGGTGGCCGCACCTTTACAACAAGTTCGGGCACACATCCACAACTGAATTGGAGGCTCCCAAATACAAGCAAGCTATCAAGACAAATCAAAGACAAGCTTGTAAGAACCAAATCAAAGTTAGGGTTTCCAAAGAAACACTAGAGCTTGGGGGCCCTCAAGTGAATGAGGGGGAAATGAAGATCTCTCTTGGTGAAGATGTGAATCAAGGCCTCCTCCTTCGATTCTCCAAAGATCAATGACTTTGGATGGTTGGATGAAGAGATCTTGTGGATTTGGTGGCTCTAATGGTGTTGGTGTTCTTGAGCAGCTCGAGCAACTGGAGGAAGAAGATAAGGGTCCCTTCCATGAACCATTTTCTGACCGTTGTAGAAAAGTCAGACCGGAGACTCCGGTCTGGAGACCGGAGAATCCGGTCTACACCGGAGACTCCGGCCAATCTCCGGACCAGTCTCCGGACTGGCCATCTGACTGACCCAGCCCATTTCTTCACCAGCAACACCGGAGACTCCGGCCTTCCAACACCGGAGATTCCGGTCTGACCAAAGTCCGGAGACTCCGGCCAGTCTCCGGACAGTCCATCTGACTGACCCAGCCATGTCCTGGGAGGCACCACCAGAGCCAGCACCGGAAACTCCAGACCACACTGGAGACTCCGGTCTTGAAAGACCGGAGACTCCGGTCTGGAGTTTCCAGAACAGTGGCAAATGTGTGTGGTCTTTTCCCAAGAGTGTGTGTGATGTTTATCTGTGGTCAAACCAACCTGTGGACAATAACAAACTGTAAAATGATCAACTTGTTGTTACCAAACACCAAAAGTGATTATGACAATAAATGCCCTTTCAATCTCCCCCTTTTTGGTGTTCGATGACAACAAGTGATTTGCATGGAATAACATATAAATGTGCCCCCCTGACTATGTGCAGCAAGATAATGAAGTAAATCATGTAAGGAAGATAATATCAACGATAGCACACATAAATCTCACATGAGTTACACTAGGTGTTGCACACAAGCACATAGTCAAAGACACTCATAAGAATGCAGATAACACATAAAGTTCAAGTTCGAATATCCAAATAACAAATAGAAAGGCAAATAACGCAGATAGTGCAAATCCCGAGTCCCATGCAAAGCGATGAGAATGTCTTCTCCCTTTGGCATCGAAGCTTGAAAGGAAAAGACCTATACTAGCGCCCTATAACTCAAGAGTCATCGTCATCCTCGTCCCCTCGGCATCCTCATCCTCATCCTGGTCATCCTTGTCCGGTCACCCTCATCTGGTCATAGTCATCATCATCATCGGATAGCAGGCCCTTTGTCGTGAGGGCGAGAAGAGGAAGTACGGTATCCAAACCGAGGTGACATCAAACGCCTTCCACCACCAGATTCTCTGTGGGCATTCCATGCCCCAAATGAGAGAGTGTGATCGACTCAGGACTCTTTGGGCCCCATGCTCATCATTGTATTCATCTTCACCTTCCTCGACGCAGCACTGGTCCTTGATCTCTTTGAGGAGCTTCTCCATGCGGCGGTTGCTTTGGTAAGATGCATGCTGCTGCTTGCGAATGTCAACGTTCATGCAGCAAAGAGTCCTCTCCCAGAAGCTGGCCTTCTTGACCCTCTCATGCACATAGTCTCTAGTCATGGTAGGCATGGGGACATTTGAGGCATTCTTCCTCCGAACTCTGGGTGGAGAGGGAGCCCTCTCCGTCTCAGTCTCCTCATCATCATTTCCATATCGGCGCCTTGGAGCTGGCCCCATGTGCCCCTTCTGCTGCAGAGAGACCATGGTGTGCATCGTGAGGTGTGGTGGTATGGCATGTGGAGAATCATGCGGCTGGGAGTTGATGAGTCTCATAATCAAGGGTGCATATGGAGGACATTTCTTGAATAGAATGGCATGGAACATCTCCTCGAAAATGAAGTCCATCACATCAATGGGTGCAGCCTCAGCCTCTGGTCCAGCATTGAAGGTCCGGTGAGTATGGTACAGGAGGTTGACAAGTCCTCCCCTAAGAGCATCATCATTTCCAGCACTTGGAGCAATAGTGTGACGGAAAATCCTCAGCATAAGGTTGTAGAGGGGCTTGAGTCCCTTGGAGGCCCCCACAACACCATCATCATACAGAGGTGCCAGTTTTAGCTTGTTCTCACCCAAGGCTGCTGAGTGCATGCGCCGCCCCACAGGAGTAGATACGCCGTGAAAAGTCTCAAAGATGACATTGGCAAAGTCATGGAAAGTAGCTGTGCAGCGAGTAGAGCCAGTCATCCACACCATAGTCCTGTCAAGATCAGTCCCAAACACCACAGTGGCATAGAACTGCTGAACAAGGTGCACACTGTAGTCTTCATGCAGCTCCATCAAGTTGTAGAGACCCAGCTTCTCACAGATCCACAGGGCATCATTGAAATACGGGATCTGGCGCATTTGCTCAATGTTCATGAACTTCTGAGGGCAAACAGGTGATTTGGTGAGTACACCATACACATACTTCATGAACACACTCTGCTCTTTCCTCCAGAAACGAGGGTCATCACTGGTACGAGGCAGTGCATAGAAATATGTCTTCCTCAGCTCACAGAACTCCTCTTTAGACATCTTGTCTAGGGACTGGAGGTTGTCATACTTGGCTCTCTTTGCACGTTCCTCCCGTTCATCCCTTTATTGATCCCTCTTCATGTAAGCTGCATCACGTGCCCGCTGTTTCCGGTTGGATGGAGGCACGATAAACCACTCGAGCTTCATCATAGCGAGATTGCCCTTTGGGATTTGGCCTTGGTACGACGAGGCGACTAGAACCATCACCGTGAACAGCGGTGAGGAGATAACATGGAGATGAGTATATATGTCCCAAAGATGCGACAGAGCTTTGATGCATTTCGACTACTTTGATTCACCCAAAGACCGGAGTCTCCGCACGGACACCGGAGTCTCTTGCACGGAGTATCCGGACCTAAGTCCGAGTCTCCGGTCGAGGCTTCGTATGCGATGGGGAGATGCTGGTGAGGGTAAATCTAGTAGATCGGGCAATGCAACAAGGCTAAAGTACTAGAGTGCAAGCAAACAAGTGATTCCAATGGATAAATCAGCAACAATCCTCAAAAACACATCTAGGGATAAACCCTAGGAGGAAAAAGGAGAGGAGAGGTACCAGATCTGTCCATGGGATTGATTCCTTCGGTGGGAATGACCCAATGGAGGAGAGGAGAAGGTTGGCCGGCTGCACGGCGGATCCCGGGGGCTTCTTGACCTCCGGGGAGGATTTTTGGAGGAGGAGGCGACGGGTTTGGAGGTAGGGACGGGTGAAGAAAGAGGAACTGTTCCAGTTCACCCTGCCCCTTCTTTAAGTGATGAAACCGTCAGCATCAAGACTCTGGTCTACCCCGGAGACTCCGGCCTACACCGGAGACTCCGGTGTTTGTACACCGGAGACTCCGGTCCTCCTCGACCAAAAATTCCAGGAAAGGTGCTTGGGGACATATATGGGAGATATATGGTTTTTAAGATAGGAAAAGGGTTTGGGTTGAGACATCAAACTGTGAAGAACCAAAAAGAGCCATAGAAGTTCGAAAATAATCAGAAAAGCTCCAAGCGACTAAAATCAATCAAATGACGAACATGAGTAAGTGCCAACCTCTAAAATGAGAGAGGGCGGTGGGCTAGGCCACCATATTTGAGTATACTTGGCTTGGCACCACGAAGATATATATTGGGTCCATTACCAACACTCATCACTAAGCTCACATATCACTAAATGATATTAAGAGGAATGATTTTGATTGCTTTGGGGCATAATGGAGGGAGGGATGGTCCAATCAATTAGGACCGCACTCCCCCTATATCCATGCCTACACCTAGACCAAATATGAGATGAAACATAGGTGAGAGTGTAATAACATCAAGTCAAGCTCCTTGAATCTACGATATTTAGTTCATTCCTCAAGTAGCAAAATCTTGCTTCATCAAGTGGCTTCGTGAAGATATCGGCAAGTTGATCTTTGGTTGATACATAGGATAGATCAATATCACCTCTAGCAATATGATCTCTAATGAAGTGATGTCGAATCTCAATATGCTTTGTCCTTGTGTGATCCACCGGGTTGTATGAAATCTTGATGGCACTTTCATTGTCACATAGAAGAGGCACTTTGTCACAATGGACACCGTATTCCTTTAAAGTTTGCCTCATCCATAGCAATTGGGTGAAATCACTAGCAGCAGCAACATACTCGGCTTCGGCGGTGGAGAGAGATATACAGTTTTGCTTCTTAGAAGACCAACATACCAAGGACCTACCAAGAAATTGACAAGCCCCGGATGTTGATTTTCTATCATCCTTGTCTCCCGCCCAATCCGAATCCGTGTATCCACAAAGAGCGAATGTTGAGCCTTAAGGGTACCAAAGACCATAAAATGGGGTATGAACTAAATATTGAAAGATTCTCTTGACCGCCATTAAATGGCTTTCCTTAGGAGCAGCTTGATATCTTGCACACACACCTACACTCAACAAAATATCGGGTATAGATGCACAAAGGTAAAGCAAAGAACCAATCATAGACTGGTATACCTTTTGATCCACATCTTTACCATTTGGATTTTGTTCTAGATGAGTCTTTGTAGCCATGGGAGTAGGAGCTCCATTCAAATCTTGCATTTTGAATCTCTTGAGCATATCTTGAGTATACTTGGCTTGGTTGAAGAATGTTCCTCCTCTAACTTGCTTGATCTCAAAGCCAAGAAATACCTTCAACTCCCCCATCAATGACATCCGGAACCTACTAGTCATAAGGTTTGAGAATTCATCATTAAAAGCTTTGTTAGACGAGCCAAAGATAATATCATCAACATATATTTGGCATACAAAAAGCTCCCCATTGACCCTCTTAGTAAAAAGAGTGGGATCAATTTTCCCAACCTCAAAGCCACGGTCAAACAATAACTCTCTAAGGTGCTCATACCACGTATGGGGCTTGCTTGAGCCCATAGAGCCTTATCAAGTTTGTAGACATGGTTTGGGAAGTTGGGGTCCTCAAATCCCGGGGGTTGCTTAACATATACCAATTCATTGAAAGGACCATAAAGGAATGCACTTTCTACATACATTTGTTGCAACTTAAAGTTATGATGTGCCGCATAAGAAAGAAGGATACGGATGGACTCAAGGCGAGCCACGGGTGCATAAGTCTCTCCATAATCAATGCCTTCAATTTGAGAATACCCTTGTGCAACCAATCTTGCCTTGTTCCTTACTATAATTCCATGCTCATCTTGCTTGTTCTTGAATATCCACTTTGTTCCAATAACATTGCGGCAATCCTTTGGCTTCTCAACTAACTTTCAAACTTTGTTTCTCTCAAAATTGTTGAGCTCTTTGTGCATAGCTTCTACCCAATCCGAATCTTCAAGAGCTTCCCAAACTTTCTTTGGTTCAATCATGGAGATGTGTGCTTGGTGTTCACTGAACCTCTTCAATTGTGCTCTTGTGGAAATTCCTTTCCTTAGATCTCCAACAACATTCTGGAGAGTGTGGTCTCTTATTTCCAACATTCTTTCTTTTCTAGCTTCGCGACGAGCGTGGATCTCCTCATTGTTTCTTGGAGGACCCTCTTCATCATTTTGATCCTCGTCTTGACCATCTACATGACCTTGATCAACATTGGAGTCATCCTCTACATTGGGAGGCAAGGATTGACCTTGGTCTTGATCAAGTGCTCTTCTAGCCTCAATTTGAGCTCGTCTCAAAACAGCTTGGATGGATCTTCCTTGACAAATTGACTTGGCACCACTTGACAACCCATCGAATGGACAAAGCACCCTTTGACTAGAATCCACACATTGATCACTATGTTGAGGGTCCACATCTTGTCTTTGGCTTGAGTCAATGTCCTCTTCGGTAGATGGAGCATGTTGAGGTTGTGAAGATGAGGGCTCCACTCGAGTGGAGCATAGTTCTTCTCGATCCTCCATAAGGGGTTCCTCAACGGAGCGGATATAACCCACACCCATTCTTCCTATGGCATCCCGAGGCATTTCATCATCTGCATCACAAGCATCAACACGCCCCCCTTGGGGACCATCATATTCTTAGAAGGTCACACTACAAGATTCTATGACGGCTCCGGAGAGCTTGTCATAGATTCTATAAGTGTGAGATTCGAGACCATAGCCAACAAAAATACCCTCTAATGCTTTAGACTCGAATTTAGACAAACGAACACCTTTGATGAGATAGAAACACTTACAACCGAACACCCGGAAATAAGATATGTTGGGCTTGTTACCGGTAAGTATCTCATATGGAGTCTTCTTGATTTTCTTGCGGAGGTAGAGCCGGTTTGAAGTATGGCAAGCGGTGGAGATGGCTTCGGCCCAGAAGTTGTATGGAGATTTAAACTCCGCCAACATGGTCCTAGCCATCTCAATAAGAGTCCGGTTCTTCCTTTCGCCACACCATTTTGTTGAGGGTGTATGCGGCGGAATATTGATGTTTAATCCCTCATCACTAAGGAAATCATTCAAGGTGTAGTTCTTGAACTTGCCGTTGTCACTTCTTATAATCAATACGGAACATTGTGTTGCCGTTGAACCAAGTTGATGAAGTCAATAAAAGTCTTTTGAGTTTCACTCTTCAACTTGAAGAAATAAACCCAGGAGTATCTTGAAAAGTCGTCAACAATCACCAAACAATATTTCTTCCCTCCAAGACTTGCATGAGATGGAGGACCAAATAGGTCCACATGAAGGAGTTCCAAGATCTTGTTAGACTTGATTTGGTTCGTGGGCTTGTGTGGAGCGTCATGCATCTTCCCTAGAACACATGCCCTGCAAACACGATCTTTGGCAAAGGAAACAGTTTCTTATAGTCCAACAATATGGCCCTCTTTATGGATACTTTGCAAAGTTCTCATATTGACATGGGCTAGTCGGCGGTGCCATAGCCAACCCACATCGGCCTTTCCGTATAAGCACATCGGACCTGCAGTGGCTTGCCCCGAAAAGTCCACCACATACAAGTCATTTTCGACGTACCCAACGAAAGCGGCCTTGAGAGACTTGCTCCACATGAGGACCAGAATATCATTATCGATAAAGAAAGCAAAGCCCATCCTTCCAAGAGCACGGACCGAAAGTAAATTGTATCCAAGGGTTTCAACAAGCATGACGTTCATGAGTGTAATGTCGTGAGCCACCACTACCTTGCCGAAACCCATTACCTTAGACTTTGACTTGTCGGCATATGTGACGGTGATTTGATCTTCATTTGACACCAAGTCCTTGACAATAGACGAGCTTCCGGTCATATGACTTGTGCAACCACTATCGATCACCCATTTTGACCCTCCGGAAGCATAAGTCTACAAAAGATCAAGCTAGTTTTTAGGTACCCATTTCTCAATGGGTCCTCTTTTGTTAGCAACAAGGGTCTTGGGAACCCAAATAGACCAAGCAATATAACCATCATAAGGGCCAACATATTGTGCATACACATAACCATAATAATCTCGCATTAGAACATAGTGAGGGTTAGCACTTGTAGAGGTCCCAACCTAATAAGGTAGATTCCTCTTGTGTTTTACAATGCTAGTCCCTGGATCAATAGCTAGCATCCACAGTTAAGATGTAATATCAAGATACAAAGGTCATAACATAACTTTATAACCAGGAATAACATAATTTTTATTACATCTTACATAGCTCATTTGGCTATTACATTACATTGCAGCGGAATAACTATAGTCATGGGTCTTTCATCTTCAAGGTGCCACAGGCAGATGTTGGTTGTAAACTTTGTAGTCCTAGTCAATCAAACAATCTTCATTTAAAAACAATCAACCTGCAACATTACAAGTTACAGCCACAAGGGTCAATACATTTTGAATTGTATTGGCAAGCTTCACTTTTATGTATAATAAGAGTGGATCCTATCATTATATGCATATTTGGCTAAGTAGAGTTTAAGGCTTATTGGCATAAAGCAATATTTTATCCTATCTTTTCAAAAAGGGTTTTAAGTCCTCTGTCAAATCTCTTTTCCAAGAATCCCTTGAACTCCTTGGTAGAAACTCAAGTGTTCAAGTCCTTGTCAAAATCTCTTGAGCTACTTGGTAACCCCAAGTGCAACAAGTTTTAAAATCTCATGAGTTCCTTGGTAACCCCAAGTACATCATGCCCTTGAGCACCTTGGTAACCCCAAGTGCAACAAGCTTAACAAAATCCCTTTGAATTCCTTGGTACCCCCAAGTGCATCAAGTTTTTATATTAGAAGTTGTAATGTCGAGATCTCCCATAGTTCAAACTTTAGTTGCTCAGTATTGTCCATAACCGGGGACACGACTAAGTACTTAGATTTTATTAACTTCTGCAGAAGGAGTACACTTTACCCACATGACACAATCCCATCTTGTTGCCACCAGTGGCCTACTGGATTAGTGCTCACCATGATGGAGTACCGGCAGACTGAGAGTGTGACAAAGTCTTTCCAAAAGGTCCTCCCATACATCATTGCTAGCTTGTCTTTATCCCCCATGAAGCATTCCAGATCCCCATGTCCGGTAACTAAAGACAATGTATGAGTCTTCCTAATGTAGTTGACTAAGCCAGAGCCATAATAGCATGTGGTTGCACACGAAAGCCACAATTGGAGAAACATGTTCAATCTCTAAGTTTCCTAGGTGGTTTTCTCTTGGAGCACAACACAAACTGATTCCCATAGACATGGTTTCTTTTGTTGCCACCTTCTCCAAAACTTGAAGTATCCACCACCTAGGTGATTCATTGAGTCCTTGTTTTATTATGTAAAACACAAGTCCTTTTCTCAACCTTTGTAAAATCTCAACATGTATCTCTTTTCAAAACATAGCATGGCTAAGCATGTACAACTTCAATATTTTTACTAAGGAGTGTATAGGGAATCCTATTAGGATTTAGCATAGCATAAGTATAAAAATATATTTTCATGCATGTTTTCAAAATCCACTAAGTATAATGAAAATAGTAGGACTTTAGATGATAGTGTAACTTGCCTTTTTGGTAGGGAATAAGGGTTTACTCCTTGGTCTTGCTAGTCTCACACTTTGCTAATTTCACTACAATCAATCAAACAAGCATAGTATCAAATAGCATTCCAAACCAATATTCAAACAATATTTCACACACACAAAGCAATGGACTCTAAGTTATGCATGGGGACATGCTTAAGATGGTTTTATTCACAAGGGAGGTCTCCACTAGGCTTATAACTTTCTAAGGTCCAAATTGGTCATTTACAAATATGGAAAAGTCATTTGCAAAAGGGTTTTGATCCATAAACCATTTTTAAATCTAATCATCATTTTATGTGGTGAAAATTTATTTCTGTCAAAGTAAATCCTTATGTTTTTCACCCAATGAGTTGCTATTGCAAAACTTGGTGTTTTTGGGTCAGTAGCTTTGAATTATAACATTTTCCCAATAGTTTTTATTCCAAAATTCTTTTTCAAAATAAAACCATTATCATTACTTAGCTAGAATTAGACTAATTCAATTAATCCATTATAATTTTTTTCCAATTTCATTTCCAAACCATGGGTTGGTTCCTAGGGTCAGTAAGGTCACAACAATTCATTTTGCAAAGGTTTTAACCTAAAAATCATTTTTAAACAATTTTTATGCTCTAAACAATCACACAAAAGAATCTACAAAAACAAGCATCCTAACAGATACTATTTGCCAAACTAATTCCACAGTTGGCTAGGGCTTGCTCTCCTGAATCCAATGACATAAAATTTGAAATTTTTGGACGTGTGGTTTGAAAGTTATAAGGGTTTGAAATTCACAAAATATTCTGTTTTCAAATCTGTTTTTAAACAGATCAGTGACACGCGGCGTGATTTCATTGGTTGGTACCGCTTCGCGCGGATCGCGTGCTGCGGAGCGTTGGATTAAGTCAAATCGTGCGGTACTGAGCACATACCCCTTCGCGGTTTAAGTGACGCTATCGTGCCCGATCTAGATCGAGCAGTTCCACGATGCCCACCATAAGTGGCGGTGCAATGTCAACAGCGGCAGCGGCGGAGAGCGCGGCTGGGCGGCAGAAGCAAGGAAGTGTAAGGAGATGCTCACCAGGCTCGGAGAACACGTCAAGCTCAAGGTACTCGCGGTGGGTCAAGGCGCACTAGGGTTGCGAGAATTCCTCGTCGAGTTGCGAGCGCCGTGGTCCTGGTGGTTGCGGTGGGCGACGCCGATCACGAAGCCAAACGGAGGGCACGATTAGGTGCGCAAGACCAAGGCGAAGATGCTAGTATGATCGAGAAGCAGAGGGGCGGTCGGATTCTACCTGGGGAGCTCGCCGGAGTGGAGGACGGCGTCGGGTGCTTCAGGTGGTCGTCGTGGACGGCGCTGTGGATCACCCCAAAGCAAAACAACGATGCGGTTAGATGCAGAAAGATGTGGCGAGTGTGGGAGTGTGAACGAGGAGGCGCTAGGTGGTCAGAAACTACCTGGGTGTTTGCCGGAGTTGGAGCAGACGGCGGCGCTGTTCAGAAATTGACAAAGTCGACGCTCTGGAGCGCCCGGGGTTGAACGGGTGGTACTGAGAGATGCGTCTGGGAGTAGGGAGTCTGTGTGCGAGGTCGACGAGGCAAGGGGCGGTGAGTGTTGGCCGGAATTTGGGAAGGAAGCTCGTCGGAGCAGTGATGGTGTAGGGCGAAATAATCGCAGCCTGGGGGCAGAGAGAGGGAGGAGCTTGAGGGGAAATGAGGAGGGAGAGTGGGCGTTTAAGAGGGCGAGGTCGCTGCGCGGGATCACTGCGGCATTACTGCGAATTAACGCGCGGCATCAACGGCAGAAACGGCCGGCGTGGTCGTCGCGAGGAAGGAGAAGGGCTGGAGAAGTGGGGTCCGCTGGTCAGTGGGAAAAAGAGTGGGGAGAGGTCCACCAGTCAGTCTCTCTGTGGGTTTGTTACGGCGTGCGATTCGTTTTTGTTCGGGAAGGCAAGCTGGGCCGGTTCTGGGCCTTAGTGGGCTGATGGGTTGGGTCGACCTAAACTTTATATTTTTCCTGTTTCTAAACCCTTTTCTTTTCTAATTTTATTTCTGTTTGAATTCCAAATAATCAAACAAGGTTCAAATCAATTCAAACAACACCCAAACTTTGTAATATTGAAATTAGTTTACGTTCAAGAATTTGAACCAAAATCCAAATTCAAATTAATAATTTTAATAATAGGGTCCTTTAATAATTAATTTAAAATGGCCTTAGTTATTAAATTAAATAGAGTTTGATTTTATTAATAAAATCTTTATTTGAAACCTAAATATTTTCAAAACCAAATCTGTAGGTTTTATTAGGGAAATATAGAATACTTGGAACTTGTTTTAAAACAAAATAGTCATTTTTATTTTAGAGTCCATTATTAATTAAATAATATAGACTTTCATTATTAATTCAAATAGGATTTATTTTATTGAGATATTTATTTTGAAAACCTAAAATAAATCCCAAAACACTTTAGTAGGTTTTGTTTGTGAATATCAAATATTTGGGAAAACTTATTTTAAATAATTCAATAAGCTTTGATGTTTCAATTTAAAATGGCAAAACCTTTTATTTAAATGAAGTTGGATATTAAATCCTTATTAATTTAAACCTTTGTTGTTTTTATTCAAATCCAAAATGTTTTAATTCCAAAGCTTGGCAAAGGTTTAATTGGGTTTTACAAAGTAATCTTTATTTATGAATCCACCTTTCTTTTGAAAACCAAATCTTTTATAAAAAGATTCCAAAATATTTTGTTTTCCTTTAAAATGTTTATCTTTTTAAATCCCTTTAGTATTTTATTTAATTTAAATAGGTTTGAAGTTCCAATTGATTTCAAAAAGTTTCTTCTGGCTCTGAAAATTAAACAAAGTTTTACTTTATTCATTTATTTTCACATTACAAGATTTGGAAAATCTTGGGATGTGACAGGCTACCACCCTTAAAATAAATCTCGTCCCGAGATTTGGGGAGGCTAGGGTTACAAGCAAGTTCAAAACAACTAGGGTACTACCACCCTTAAAAAATTTCAAACAAAAATTACATATTGTCCTTCTTGGGACCCTGGGGAAAATTTTCCCATGGCAAACATTTGCATGGTTTCTTTGGTTTCCATACTTGACTCATGGGCCAAGATTGAGCTTCTCCATAGGCTTGTTCAACTTGTTCTTCATCTTTTCTGGGCAGTTGCTTGCATAGTGTCCTGGATTCTTGTAGTTGAAACAATGAATGTCCTTGAGTTCTTTACGTGGCTCTTGTGGACAAGTTGCTACATAGTGGCCCAACTCTTTGCAGTTGTTGCACCACACTTGGTCAATCTCTTTATTCTTCTTGTTTTCTGGGCATCCACTGGAGTAGTGTCCCATTTCCTTACATTTACGACATTGTGCAAGGCTCATGTCTTGCTTTTGCTTCTTAGGTTTCTTTAGTCCTTTGAATTGGGTTGTCTTGTTTGGAGGTATGAGTGGTCCTTTTCCTTTGGTAGACTTGGATCCTTCTTGTTTCCTTTGTTCCACCATGGCATAGATGGGACATTGGTCAGGAGTATGATCACTTCCCTCACAAAGGTAACAAGTAGCTTGAGAGGTGGGACATTGTCCAATAGGATGTTCTTCTTCACAATTAGGGCATTGACCTTCATGCTCCTTGGAAGTATGGTCCTTGTCTCCACAAATAATGCAAGCTGGTGCTCCATCTAGAACAATATTCTTGTCCTCCTTGTTGTCATAGACTCTTTTGGGATAGCTTTCTTCCATGCTAATCATTTGATTAGTCACCTTAAGCATCAGTTGGGATTGTTCCTCCAAAAGCTTTTGCAGTGCTGGATCTTTATCACTATTGTTGGATAGGAACTGAGCTGTCAGTTGGTTCAAATGATGTTGGGTTGCTATGAGCTCTTTCATGCTGTCAGCTTGGTTGGTGTTGGTGTCATCAACCTTGATGTTGGAGTCCTTTGGAGTAGTCATCTGTTTGGGTTGAAGGAAGATTAGAATAGGCAAGATATTTCTAAGGACTTAATTCTAATCACACACATCACAATTCACACAAACAATGTGCATGCAATTAGAAACCAACCTTTCACTCAAACAAGGTTCAAGCACATACTTAGTTAACGAAATATTTTTGCTACACCACATAGGTTGGTGTGTTTTTGACTTATCTAAATAGGGTGGTCCATCTATATGGTTCACTTGTGATCTTTCCTTCCTTTATGATTATTTGTATGAGATCATGGTTTCCTTGAGAAAAACTCTTGGTTGCAATACGTCAAATGATGTAGGCTCCTTCTAACTTTTGCATTCCCTCAGTCTCTAAATCTTGAGCAAGATTTCCTTGTTTCACTTGTAGTCCTTAGTGGTATCCAAGTTGGAAGTCCTTGGTGAAGATGCTGAAGATGTTGAAGTCATTAGAGTTGAAGAAGTTGAAGTCATCCTTTGCACATGGTGTAGTCCTTGGCCATGCGTAGGTTTTTCTATCAAGTTGAAGTAGAAGAGAAGTAGAGTTGAAACCAAAATGGTTGAGGAAAGAGTTTACAAGTGTTTGTAAATAAGTTTTGGATCAAACTGTAATTCCTATTTTTCTAAGGGTTTTTGTCCAATCCTAGGGTTTACAAATCCTACAGGCAACACAATGCTCTGATACCATCTGTAGAGGTCCCAACCTAATAAGGTAGATTCCTCCTGTGTTTTACAATGCTAGTCCCTGGATCAATAGCTAGCATCCACAGTTAAGATGTAATATCAAGATACAAAGGTCATAACATAACTTTATAACCGGGAATAACATAATTTTCATTACATCTTACATAGCTCATTTGGCTATTACATTACATTGCAGCGGAATAACTATAGTCATGGGTCTTTCATCTTCAAGGTGCCACAGGCAGATGTTGGTTGTAAACTTTGTAGTCCTAGTCAATCAAACAATCTTCATTTAAAAACAATCAACCTGCAACATTACAAGTTACAGCCACAAGGGTTAATACATTTTGAATTGTATTGGCAAGCTTCACTTTTATGTATAATAAGAGTGGATCCTATCATTATATGCATATTTGGCTAAGTAGAGTTTAAGGCTTATTGGCATAAAGCAATATTTTATCCTATGTTTTCAAAAAGGGTTTTAAGTCCTCTGTCAAATCTCTTTTCCAAGAATCCCTTGAACTCCTTGGTAGAAACTCAAGTGTTCAAGTCCTTGTCAAAATCTCTTGAGCTACTTGGTAACCCCAAGTGCAACAAGTTTTAAAATCTCATGAGTTCCTTGGTAACCCCAAGTACATCATGCCCTTGAGCACCTTGGTAACCCCAAGTGCAACAAGCTTAACAAAATCCCTTTGAATTCCTTGGTACCCCCAAGTGCATCAAGTTTTTATATTAGAAGTTGTAATGTCGAGATCTCCCATAGTTCAAACTTTAGTTGCTCAGTATTGTCCATAACCGGGGACACGGCTAAGTACTTAGATTTTATTAACTTCTGCAGAAGGAGTACACTTTACCCACATGACACAATCCCATCTTGTTGCCACGGTGGCCTCTTTGGATTAGTGCTCACCATGATGGAGTACCGGCAGACTGAGAGTGTGACGAAGTCTTTCCAAAAGGTCCTCCCATACATCATTGCTAGCTTGTCTTCAGCCCCCATGAAGCATTCCAGATCCCCATGTCCGGTAACTAAAGACAATGTATGAGTCTTCCTAATGTAGTTGACTAAGCCAGAGCCATAGTAGCATGTGGTTGCACACGAAAGCCACAATTGGAGAAACATGTTCAATCTCTAAGTTTCCTAGGTGGTTTTCTCTTGGAGCACAACACAAAGTGATTCCCATAGACATGGTTTCTTTTGTTGCCACCTTCTCCAAAACTTGAAGTATCCACCACCTAGGTGATTCATTGAGTCCTTGTTTTATTATGTAAAACACAAGTCCTTTTCTCAACCTTTGTAAAATCTCAACATGTATCTCTTTTCAAAACATAGCATGGCTAAGCATGTACAACTTCAATATTTTTACTAAGGAGTGTATAGGGAATCCTATTAGGATTTAGCATAGCATAAGTATAAAAATATCTTTTCATGCATGTTTTCAAAATCCACTAAGTATAATGAAAATAGTAGGACTTTAGATGATAGTGTAACTTGCCTTTTTGGTAGGGAATAAGGGTTTACTCCTTGGTCTTGCTAGTCTCACACTTTGCTAATTTCACTACAATCAATCAAACAAGCATAGTATCAAATAGCATTCCAAACCAATATTCAAACAATATTTCACACACACAAAGCAATGGACTCTAAGTTATGCATGGGGACATGCTTAAGATGGTTTTATTCACAAGGGAGGTCTCCACTAGGCTTATAACTTTCTAAGGTCCAAATTGGTCATTTACAAATATGGCAAAGTCATTTGCAAAAGGGTTTTGATCCATAAACCATTTTTAAATCTAATCATCATTTTATGTGGTGAAAATTTATTTACATCAAAGTAAATCCTTATGTTTTTCACCCAATGAGTTGCTATTGCAAAACTTGGTGTTTTTGGGTCAGTAGCTTTGAATTATAACATTTTCCCAATAGTTTTTATTCCAAAATTCTTTTTCAAAATAAAACCATTATCATTACTTAGCTAGAATTAGACTAATTCAATTAATCCATTATAAATTTTTTCCAATTTCATTTCCAAACCATGGGTTGGTTCCTAGGGTCAGTAAGGTCACAACAATTCATTTTGCAAAGGTTTTAACCTAAAAATCATTTTTAAACAATTTTTATGCTCTAAACAATCACACAAAAGAATCTACAAAAACAAGCATCCTAACAGATACTATTTGCCAAACTAATTACACAGTTGTCTAGGGCTTGCTCTCCTGAATCCAATGACATAAAATTTGAAATTTTTGGACGTGTGGTTTGAAAGTTATAAGGGTTTGAAATTCACAAAATATTCTGTTTTCAAATTTGTTTTTAAACAGATCAGTGACACGCGGCGTGATTTCATTGGTTGGTACCGCTTCGCGCGGATCGCGTGCTGCGGAGCGTTGGATTGTCGATCGATGCGATCGGCGCATACCCTTCGCGGTTTAAGACGCTATCGTGCCCTTGATCTAGATCGAATGGTTCACGATGCCCACCATAAGTGGCGTGCAATGTCAATCATGCGGCGGCGCTGGCGAAGCAAGAAGCAAGGAAGTGTAAGGAGATGCTCACCAGGCTCAGGAGAACACGGCGAAGCTCAAGGTACTCGCGGTGGGTCAAGGGGCGCACTAGGGTTGCAGGAATTCCTCGTCGGAGTTGCGAACGGCGTCAGGTGGTCCTGGTTGCGGTCGGGGGCGACGCTGTCGATCACGAGAAGCCAAACGGAAAGCACGATTAGGTGCGCAAGACCAAGGCGAAGATGCTAGTATGATCGAGAAGCAGAGGGGAGGTCGGATTCTACCTGGGGAGCTCGCCGGAGTGGAGGACGGCGTCGGGTGCTTCAGGTGGTCGTGGATTGGCCATGGATCACCCAAAGCAAAACAACGATGCGGTTAGATGCAGAAAGATGTGGCGAGTTTGGGAGTGTGAACGAGGAGGAGCTGGGTGGTCAGAAACTACAGGTGTTTGCGGAGTTGGAGGCAATGGCATTGTTCGAGAACTTGACAGAGCCGACGCTCTGGAGCGCCCGGGGTCGAACGGGTGGTACTGAGAGATGCGTCTGGGAGTAGGGAGTCTGTGTGCGAGGTCGACGAGGCAAGGGGCGGTGAGTGTTGGCCGGAATTTTGGAAGGAAGCTCGTCGGAGCAGTGATGGTGTAGGGCGAAATAATCGCAACCTGGGGGCAGAGAGAGGGAGGAGCTTGAGGGGAAATGAGGAAGGAGAGTGGGCGTTTAAGAGGGCGAGGTCGCTGCGCGGGATCACTGCAGCATTACTGCGAATTAACGCGTGGCATCAACGGCAGAAACGGCCGGCGTGGTCGTCGCGAGGAAGGAGAAGGGCTGGAGAAGTGGGGTCCGCTGGTCAGTGGGAAAAAGAGTGGGGAGAGGTCCACCAGTCAGTCTCTCTGTGGGTTTGTTACGGCGTGCGATTCGTTTTTGTTCGGGAAGGCAAGCTGGGTAGGTTCTGGGCCTTAGTGGGCTGATGGGTTGGGTCGACCTAAACTTTATATTTTTCCTGTTTCTAAACCCTTTTCTTTTTCTAATTTTATTTCCTGTTTTGAATTCCAAATAATCAAACAAGGTTCAAATCAATTCAAACAACACCCAAACTTTGTAATATTGAAATTAGTTTCTGTTTAGTAACCTGAACCAAAATCCAAATTCATATTAATAATTTTAATAATAGGGTCCTTTAATAATTAATTTAAAATGGCCTTAGTTATTAAATTAAATAGAGTTTGATTTTATTAATAAAATCTTTATTTGAAACCTAAATATTTTCAAAACCAAATCTGTAGGTTTTATTTGGGAAATATAGAATACTTGGAACTTGTTTTAAAACAAAATAGTCATTTTTATTTTAGAGTCCATTATTAATTAAATAATATAGACTTTCATTATTAATTCAAATAGGATTTATTTTATTGAGATATTTATTTTGAAAACCTAAAATAAAGCCCAAAACACTTTAGTAGGTTTTGTTTGTGAATATCAAATATTTGGGAAAACTTATTTTAAATAATTTAATAAGCTTTGATGTTTCAATTTAAAATGGCAAAACCTTTTATTTAAATGAAGTTGGATATTAAATCCTTATTAATTTATTTAAATAAACCTTTGTTATTTTTATTCAAATCCAAAATGTTTTAATTCCAAAGCTTGGCCAAGGTTTAATTGGGTTTTACAAACTAATCTTTATTTATGAATCCACCTTTCTTTTGAAAACCAAATCTTTTATAAAAAGATTCCAAAATATTTTGTTTTCCTTTAAAATGTTTATCTTTTTAAATCCGTTTAGTATTTTATTTAATTTAAATAGGTTTGAAGTTCCAATTGATTTCAAAAAGTTTCTTCTGGCTCTGAAAATTAAACAAAGTTTTACTTTATTCATTTATTTTCACATTACAAGATTTGGAAAATCTTGGGATGTGACAGCACTTCCCGCAAAATCATCATGAGACATAGTTTTACCACTTATGGTCTTACTTTCCACAATGGTCTTGTTGGTCTCTTGTGCGGGCTTGTCCTTCTTCTTCTTATTGTTCTTCTTCTTTGTTTTGGAAACAAAACCAATGCCCCCTTTATCACCATTACGACTTTGCTTGTTCAAAAGGACATCAATAGACTTGTTGCCTTGTGGAAATGTTGCCTTAGCAAGCACCACCTTCAACCTAGCATTCTCTTCAAGAGTAGTTGTGCTACTAGATGGAATGAAGTTACTAGGTGAAGTAATATTGGCCAATTGAGTTTAAAGTGTTTCATGGGACTTTGTGATAGACAAGAGTTCACTCTCCAAGGCCTTGTGGGCCTTGTTAAGCAAGCTAAAGTCCTCGGCAAGTTTTTCATGAACCACACCAAACTCAATCTTGTCCTTTTTAGCTCTTTTATATTTAGCAATAGCATGATCACGCTCTTTGATGAGTTTGTTAATAATAATGTCATTGGCCTCATCAAGCCCTTCAAGTTTTAATTCAAGTGACAACCTAGTTTCTTGTTCTTCTTCTAGAGCATTGTTTAGGGCCTCTAGCTCAATCATATGTTCATGCCCAAGTTTACATCTTACATCTAGAAGCTCTTGAGTATGTGATAGTTGATCTAAGATGTTTCCAAAATGTAGCTTAGCATCACCTTCTAGGTTAGTCATAAACTCATCAAAGGCAATTAATTCCTTTTTAACATCAAGAGACATCTCATCATTAATTTCATCATTATCTAGGTGAGTAGAGCGGGATGATGAATATACCTCCGTTCCTCTTGCCATAAGGCAAGTGGCGTTCTTGGCGGAAGAGTTCTCATTTGGAGAATCGAAGAGTGAGAATGTCGGAGTAGAGGTGGTGGCAAGAGCAGTCACACCATGAGAAGTTTCCTCTTTGTCATCTTCATCATCTTTATTGTCGGAGGAGTACTCTTCATGAGTGATCAAGACAATTTCTCACGGCTTCTTGTTGATGGGATTCTTTTTGATGAAAGGTTTCTTGTACGGTCCCTTGAGAGTCTTCTCCAACACAAGCTTTCCACCATGATCTTCTCTCTTCTCATAGGGGCAAATAGCTACAAAGTGGTAGCGGTCACCACAATTGAAGCAAGTTCTCAATCTTGTGGTATTCTCTCTTTTCCCATTTGGATTGCTTCTCCGTTCCATTTCCATCTTGGCCTTGGCGGGTTCCAAAAGTTCTTTGCATAGAAAGCCATATATTGACTATGAGCAATCTTGACTTCATCGGGATGGTCCATGGAAAGCCCTTCATCACTATCATCTTCATCCCCATGGTCCACAACTTTGGACTTTAAAGCAACATTGACAACATTGCTCATACCAAGGGCACGAGCACGGGCATCTTTGGCATTCTTGGCGGCAACCTTGAAAGCAGCCATCTCTTGCATAACTTCATTTGAGGTCATGAGGTGGTAGTTGTGTCTTCCTTGTAGGCTCTTCAAGTCGGTTGGCTCAAAAGGCACGAGGGCACTCACATATTTCCTTTTTATCCATGCATCATCCACATGTGAGGCACCCACATTCCTAAAAGCAGTGGCGGTGGTCTTGAGCCTACGGTACATATCTTCGTGATCTTCACCTTCTTTCATGTAGAAGCCTTCGGCTTCATTGCTTAGAGCATCATATCGGTTCCTCCTCATACTCTCATTTCCAATGAACAACACAATGAGAGCATCCCAAGCTTCCTTGGCAATGCTAAAGTGCTCAATGTGTGGATAATCCTTTGTCCCCAAACCTCGTTGAATCATATGCAGAGCAGCGGCATTGAGTTGACTATTAACAATCTCTCTTCTTGTCAAGTTGTTTGAATCCCCAATAAAGAGTCCATGCTCGATGATGTTCAATAGTTCAATGCAAGAGCTGTGCATATGAGTTCTCATTAGTGATTGCCATTGAGCAAAAGTAGCAGATTCTTCAAGCTTAGGTGTCTCACCTCTATTGTATACATGAGGGTGGGGGATTGGAGGGTCGGGAGAGTACCATGAGTCACGGTGCTCACCCTTCCCACCATTATTGTGTGTGGAGGAATTAGCGTTGTCTGGTTTACCCCAACCAATGCACCCTCGGGGGATACTGACGTATTCCCTTTAGGTAAAATGGATGGTTGATCCTCTTGAGGAGATGGGGGTGGTGAGCCTTCTTTGTCTTTAAGAAGTTGCTCAAGCATCTTCTTGACTTCGTTGACCAAGGAAGAGCTCAATATTGTTTCCAAGTTTTTGATATCTTCCATGGTCACTGTGGTTGGCTCACCATCACCATCCCCTTTGCGGCTACCCATATTCTCTTAGGCGGTAAAGCCCAAATAAAGAGTCGGGGCTCTGATACCAATTGAAAGGATCGTATGGGCACCTAGAGGGGGGGTGAATAGGTGCTACTTCAAATTTTACTCTTTTTCAAATAAGGGTTTGACAAGAAAGGTAAATTCTCTAGAATATGCAACTATGGTGAATTTACCTATATGTCAAACAAGCACAAACTAACACAACACTAAGCAAGAACAAGTAAGTAAAGTGCGGTAAAGGATAGAAGTAACCAAGGGAGTGGACGCGGAGACACAAGGATCTGTTTCCCGTAGTTCCTTCCTTTTGAGGGGAAGTACGTCTACGTTTGGAGAGGGGGTGGTTTCAAACCACCAACGCCACGAGAGTCCTCCCTTGTTCTCCGATGAACCTCACCCCAAAGCGCTCGATTCACCTTCCACTATATCGGAAACCTTCGAGGTGCAAGCCGGCACCTTTACAGCAAGTTCGGGGCACACATCCACAACTGAATTGGAGGCTCCCAAATACAAGCAAGCTATCAAGACAAATCAAAGACAAGCTTGTAAGAACCAAATCAAAGTTAGGGTTTCCAAAGAAACACTAGAGCTTGGGGGCCCTCAAGTGAATGAGGGGGAAATGAAGATCTCTCTTGGTGAAGATGTGAATCAAGGCCTCCTCCTTCGATTCTCCAAAGATCAATGACTTTGGATGGTTGGATGAAGAGATATTGTGGATTTGGTGGCTCTAATGGTGTTGGTGTTCTTGAGCAGCTCGAGCAACTGGAGGAAGAAGATAAGGGTCCCTATTTATAGACAGCCCCCTTCCACGAACCATTTTCTGACCGTTGTAGAAAAGTCAGACCGGAGACTCCGGTCTGGAGACCGGAGAATCCGGTCTACACCGGAGACTCCGGCCAATCTCGGACAGTCTCGGATCGCCATCCGTGACCCAGCCCATTTCTTCACCAGCAACACCGGAGACTCCGGCCTTCCAACACCGGAGATTCCGGTCTGACCAAAGTCCGGAGACTCCGGCCAATCTCCCGACCAGTCTCCGGACAGGCCATCTGACTGACCCAGCCATGTCCTGGGAGGCACCACCGGAGCCAGCACCGGAAACTCCGGACCACACCGGAGACTCCGGTCTGGAGTTTCTAGAACAGTGGCAAATGTGTGTGGTCTTTTCCCAAGAGTGTGTGTGGTGTTTATCTGTGGTCAAACCAACCTGTGGACAATAACAAACTGTAAAATGATAAACTTGTTGTTACCGAACACCAAAAGTGATTTTGAAAATAAATGCCCTTTCAGCTGTCGAGTTTACGAACTACACCCAACAGATCCACCGGCTACACCCCTTACTTCATGGTATATGGAGCAGAAGCCATCCTACCTTCCGACATCCTCCACGATGCACCAAGAGTTTCCGCCTACGACAAAGATGACGCTGAATAATCCAGACGCCTAGATGTCGATCTTCTCGAGGAGGAGCGCGTTTGGGCATGCCAAAGATCCGCCATCTACCAGCAGAAGCTACGCAGCTACCATAGTCGCCGCGTTCGGCATCGCTCGTTTAAAGAGGGGGATTTGGTGCTCCGACTTAAGCAGAAGAAGTCACACAAATTATCCCCGCCATGGGAAGGACCGTTCATCATAAGCAAGGCGCTGCTCAATGGGTCTTACTACCTTGTCGACAATCGTGAACTCAAGGATAGACCCAACGAGGATCATAAGCGTGGCGGCGTGACCGGATGATGACTACCCGGAGCTTGATCGGCCATGGAACATAGCGCTCGTCCTTTCTACACTTAGCATTTTTTATCTAATCGTGTACCTCTTATGTGATCAATGAAATAAAGCTCTTTGGTTCACTCATATTGCTGAGTCTTTTACCTCCTTTAGTGTTCATTTTTGGATCATATAAAACTTTTATGCACAAGTCTTGCGATTGCACTTGTGAAAATTCCGCCTACGGGCGTTAGCTTAAGTTTTCTGGTCTACACATTCTTTGTTGTTTTTATGTGGATTCTGGAGTAGTGACTTTCGGCACTTATTGTCGGCGATTTTGTGCTCGGGTCATTGACGGTGCCATTGGGCATCATCACCTAAGCGCATGGTTCCGACAAAAAGTCTTCGGACTCACGAAAAGTCAAGCATAAAAACCAAAGTAATGGATAAGCCAGCACTTGCTTAAAAAATATATACATGCTGAAACTTAATTCTTAAGTAGCAGGATACGACAGCCATTGTTTTCCGCCTTAAGAATACATCCACAAGTTTTTTCCCGCGCACACTCCAGAGGTGAAACAGAAATTACAAAGTGTTTTTCATTCTTTGGGCGCAGGAGACTTGGAGGCCGCATCATCACTAGCCGGAGAATCATCCTCAGCATCGGCGTTGTGGTGAGACTCGGAGGATTCCGGGTTGGCGTTGTCAAGAAAATTCCTGGGCACGAAGACGTCACCATCCACCAACTCGGCAACCCTGGTGTCATAACCCGCGAGTGATGACAGGATGGCTTCGTGATCGATCTCCTTGCCGTCATCATCTACGCCGGGGATGCCAGAGGTCACCGTGTTGATGTCGGCATCTTTATAGTGTGCCTTCACCATAGACAGCACCATCCTTGTGCCAGCCCGTGCGCATGAAGCTTTCCAGCTTGCGGCACGCTCGAGGGCTCGGCGCAGAATCTCTGAGTACTTCACCACGGAGTCCGAGGACTTGATATAAATCTAGAGGGGCTTGGTAATTTCCTTGGCTTGGGTGATGGCGGTGTTGATGAAGTTGCCGGCAAGAATCATGCATTCCTTGTCCGAAGGAGGCGAGCGGGTTAAACCCATAGGCGCTGAAAATTCCGACAAGGATTGCATGAGTTCAATAAGTTCTAAGTACCCAGACTATAGAAAGACAAGGCAGAGGAAACTTACTGAAGATGCTGTCCTTGGCCTGCCAGACGATGTCCGCCAAGGATTCCTTCTCTTGTTGGAGGAGCTTAAACGCCTCGCTATGGCGAAGGTTTTGCTCATCGGCAACTTGCTTCTGATCCTTTAGGATCGCAAGCTCCTCTTTCAAGCGATTGATCTCCGCAGAGGCGGAATCCTGCAAGGCTTTCATAGAATCCTCGTGCATCTTCAGCATCTCCTTCCTCTCCTCCTTCAGGATCTTGTTCTCGCTGTCCAGCTGTTGGATATGCTTGGACTGCTCAACAATGTCCTTGGCCTTGGCGACATGTTCTGCAAGTCGGAGAAAGCACAGTGCATAGTGAGTACTAGGAGATTGTGGGCACAAAAGTAAGACGGAAATGCGCAAAAAGAAAACAGACTCTTGTTTTTGATGATGTGTTCCTTCAAGATGGCGGTTTTACCCTTTTCAGCTTCAAGGTCTGCACGCATATTCTGGTACTTGTCATTGTCCATGCCCCTCCGAGCATTCTCGTTCTGTGGAAACAAATACAAAGTCAAGTCGTTGTTTAGTCTGCTTGGAGCTTCTAGTCGGAGATTTTCCACCTAGATGCTCGAGGGCTACAGCGAGAGTTTTTAACTTAGCAATATGCTTAGCTTTTCTTTAAGCATCTAGTCGGAGCTAATTCAGTTCTCGACTACAGGCTTGGGGGCTACAGTATAAAGTTTTTAATTCAGAAAATGCTTAGCTTTTCTTTAAAGCATCTAGTCGGAAGAGGCTTTGGGGGCTACGGCACTAAAAAATATAAACACCGTGTATGCTACTCTTAAAGCATCTAGTCGGAATAATTTCTTCCATCTAAATGCTTGGGGGCTACAGTGAGAGTTTTTTCTAACTTAGTCACTCTTAGAGCATATAGATGCAAAACCTATGGTTTTTCGTCTACATCCTCGGGGGCTACAGTGGGATACTCATACGAAATGCAAAAGGTAAAGTGAAAATTACAAGTGCGATGATCTTGAGGCTTGTAGCGCTCTCGGCCAAGAGCTTGCCAAAGGCAATGCTGTTTCCTTGCAAGATGTCTGCTTGCCGGAGTAGCTCCTCAAGACCGCATGTCGGAGATGATGGCACTCCTCTAGGAACCATAGTTGTGTTACTCGGCATGAGCGTCGGGTAAACAATCTTCGGGAACTCGAAGGGTTTCTAGGGAGCAGAGGCGCCGCCTACGGCAGAAGTACCAGCTCCCACCACCGCCTTGCCGCTACCGATGGCATCCTTCGCCGGAGCTTCAGCCATTTGAAGAGCAGCACTCTCTGTGCCTTTGCTTTCGACAACGACAAGCTTCGGTTGGCGCTGAGTCCACTTCCATGGCGGAAGGGTCTGGTGCCTCCTGGACTTGGGAGCTTGTCGGAGCGGAGGAGGGCTTGACGGCAGGAGTGGCAGGGGCGATGGCGGGAGAGGAGTCGCGATGCAAAATATCTTTAATATTTCTAGAAGCCCAAGAGTCTTGGAGGACTTCTTGAGGCTGGTTGTGGCTTTCTTCCTGAAACGTGCAAAATGCATAAGTATAGGAGCAAGACAGATAAATAGACAATGTCGGAGAATGAGAGGCTTACACTAGGGGGGGGGGCGCTTTGGCAAACATCCCAGTGGCTTTCTTCTTTTCCGCCTCCAGGGCGGCAGTACTCTTTTTGAAGGCTCCACCCTCCGTCTTCTTCTTCTTACCTCCGTTGGCAGCGTTAGAGGTGGAGCTCTTCCGCTTTCTCGCCAACGGGGCATCATTGTCGGACACGACCGTGACTTCCTTCATCTTTGGATCGTAGATTTGGGCAGCCAGGTTGCCCTCCTCTAGATCGCTAAGCTGTTAAGTGAGAAATCATCGTGTTAGACAAGATGGTATTGGCAGGACGGAAAAACTGGAGCAATGTCATACACGGAAAAAAAATCTACCTTTGGGCACTTTCCGTCTATGAACATGTCGTAGGTGAGGGTGCAGCCACGCTTCTTATCCTTCACCTTGACGATGCCCTTAAGGCGGAACTTGACAGAGTCGCTCGAGAAGTTGTCCTCGGAGATCTGAAGGGTATCCCTTCGGTCGCCGATGTACTCGTGCATATACTTCGTGCGGTGCTGCAGAAGTTGGATCCGCCTAATGAACCAGCACATGGCTAGGTCCAAGCCGGTTAGACCCGTCTCTACGAACCACTCGATCCGCCTTATTGCGTGAGAAGCGTCGAGGTCGGAGGGAAGGGAGGCATGGGACCTCCATGTGGAGACTTCAGCGGCAGCTCCATCCACGAAGTCTGCGTACGTTACTTCTCGGCCCGCCAAAGGAATGTCGGGGCCGTAGAAGTACGTCCGCTGCCAGTTTTTGCATGACTCGTGGCCGACTATGTCGGGGAACCGCCGGCTAGGTCGGTCCTTGAAGCTTATGGTGCCGCAGTTCCTAAGCTCCTCCCTACTGTGTCCGGCTTCACGTTTGACGGTGAAGAACTATACAAACAAATCTAACCTAGGCCTAATCCCTAGGTAACTCTCACAAAGTGACGCAAAGTTGCTAAGCACTAAGATACTATTGGGGGAGAGGTTATGGGGTTGGACCTTGAAGTGATTCAAGACGGACAGAAAGAAGTGGGAGATGGGCAGAGAAACGCCGCGTACCAATTGTGCCTTGAGGTACACTTTCTCTCCGGCTTGGGGAGAAGGCGTCACCTCGCCGGCCGGCGCCTCTCTCGAGGCGAGCCCCTCCGTCGCGAGGAGGTAGCCTTCGGCGACCATCTCTTGGATGTCGCGGTTGGTGATGTCCGAGCCGCGCCAGCCGCCTTTATGCGAATCTGGTTCCTCTTCCAGGGGCTCCAGCGCCGCCAGATTGTGGTCGCCACTGGTGGTTTCAATCACCGCTGACGCAGGGATGACTAGGCCCTCTGGGGGCATGACGACGGAGCTCGCCGGCTTCACCGTGGCTTCGCTCGATGCCGCCATCTACGGGGAGGAGCTGCTGCTAGCCATGGAAGGAATGGAAGGAAGCGACTGGTGCAGAGAGTGAGGCTAGGGTTTCTCGAGGTTTTTCTCGGAGAGCTCGAGGAGGCGTGAAGCTGGAGGAAGAACATGATGATGCGAGAGAATGGGGTGAAAAAGTGGCAAATGTCTCACGGTTACTAT
Organism: Avena longiglumis; assembly: GCA_030063025.1. NCBI lineage: Eukaryota > Viridiplantae > Streptophyta > Magnoliopsida > Poales > Poaceae > Avena > Avena longiglumis. Next base: position 76,681,513 of record CP125976.1, on the reverse strand, counting down.
TTATCTTACTCTGCGTCAAGATTCGTGCAGCTAATCGGACGGTTGCTGCGTAGACGACGTGTTTGTGGCGTCTTGTGATAATTTCCACGTCTCCAACCGCCGCCGCCAACGGTTTGCATCGCTCGCGCGGGGAAATTGGATATGATTGCGTTCTCTGCATGTGTGAGTTACGAGGCGTCACTGACCTACAGCCTATGTCGTCATAACTGACACGGTAGATGAGCCGTCCCATCGAAGATTCCAGCATGGACGGACTTAATCCGACAACGGGAGCATACGATGGAAGATTCAACATTACTCCGACTTACTCATAGAATACGGAGAAACCTTTGCAGGGTTCTTTGGGAGGACTACAAGATATTGCTTGACGATTTGCCGACATCCAACTAGACAGAGCATTCCACGGGAAGAGGCAAGATGGCGCAAGATCTTGGAGTTCTCCGGGGGCTACTGTTGGGGATATGCTATATGGGTATCCTCATAGCATGTCTCTTATCCGACTAACCCGGGTGGCCCATAGTCGGTAGCATGTCCTGTGGCTCTTGGGTGGCCCGATTAGGTGGATCGGAAGGGTCCATGCGGATAAAGGAAGGCTACGGTGGAGTCACCGTGCAGGAGCCTTGGAGTACAAGATACACAAGACTAGTAATAGACGGTGTAGGACTCTGTAACCTGTCCGGCTAGGACTTTCCCCTGTAACCCTAGGTCCTGGCGACTATATAAGTCGGGCCTATGTGAGCCTTTAGGGCACAACTTAGCATCGATTTAGACAATCTCATACAACCTCGCACAGCGAACCTATCTCTGTAACTCGGCGTATTGCCCTTATAGTGATTTATAGAAGGAGTAGGATTCCGCCACCGTTGTGGGATCTGAACCTAGGTAAGCTGTGTTACCTCGTACCCGTCAACCGTCCGCCTTACCCCACGTCTCTAAACACGCACTGTGAGGACCCCTCCATGGCGTACTCGTCGGCAATACCACGACACTCCATCTACCACCACCATTGGTCTATCGATACCTTAGATATCCCTTTAGGCCTTGATATATTCTCTGGCGTCTACGTTTAACCCCTTCCCTAGCCCCCACTAAGTTTCTTATCCTACACCAACGTGCCACCCCCACCCCTATTAGATATCTTCCTTGCCATCATCGGAAAACATCGACCCACCTCATTTTTGACCCATCCTCGCCCTAGTCGGTGTGCCACATGATCTAGATGAGGCTCACGAGAGCGCCATGAAGCCATGAGTTATTGTAGAGGTCTCACACACATGAACCAAATGAGATGAATAAACAATTTCGGGCATATGAATACTATCTGATACACCCAATTTGCATCACCTTTCTATATCATAATTTACCTCTATTCATTGATATATGTCTTATTATGAGGTATTACTTATGGCTTTTCATCTGTTTATGCATGTTGGATGATTCTTGGAGGATGAACTGTCGGAGTCTGGATTCTGATGGAAAAGAAGGCGTTTTGGTGCAATTTCATGAAGATCAGAAAAATACCAGAAAAATATGGGGAAATATTATTTTTCCAGAAGATTGAGGAAGCCAGAAGGAGGAGCGAAGAGGGGCCACATGGGGGGCCACAACCCCCTAGGCTCCGCCCCTCCTAGGTCGTGCCTAGGGCATGTGTGGCCCACCTGCCCGGCTCCCGACTCCGCCCCTTCGCCTATATCTTCCCTACGAAACCCTAAGGCTAGGAGAGCGACCACAAATAGATTTCCGCTGCCTCTGGGGGGGCGGAAAACACCGAGAGAGAAATATCTCTCCGGCAGACAAATTTCTGCCAGAGGAATTCCTTCCCGGAGAGGGGAGACCATCGCCATCAACTCCATCATCAAGCTAGGCTTCATCGGGATCATCATCATCATCATCATCATCCACACCATCATCTCCACTAGCACCATCATCACCACTCCATCCCGCTGTAACAATTGTGTTGGATATTGCTTAGTTCATTAGGGGAAACTTTCCCGGTGTTGATTACTATTGTAGTTGATGCTTGTGAGTGGAACCATTGGATTATTGTTTTTGTTCAGATTGTTATCCATTATCATATCATCTTTGATCTTGATCCATATGATGTCTTGTGAGTAGTTCGTTTAGTTCTTGAGGACATGGGAGAAGTCATGTTGTTATTAGTGGATTTGTGTTGAGTTATTATTCAATGGTTTAGTATTTAAGTTGTGGTGCTATTCTTCTAGTGATGCCATGTGAACGTCGACTACATGACACTACACCATTTATGGGCCTAGGGGAGTGCATTGTGTATTTGGCTACTAATCGCGGGGTTGCCGGAGTAATAGAAACATGAACCCCCGTTAGGACACCTTTGCACAATGGCGTGTAGGATCGCAGAGTTTAAGACTGTGGTTAGATTTATATCTTAATTACTTTTCTATAGTTACGGATGTTTACAGGGGGTTTAATCACAAGTATGTATTAGTCCAAGTAATCGGTATGTTAGCACAGGTTCACCCACACAACACTTACAACACCAGAGAAGAATACTCAGCTATTTGAAGCAAAAGCACTTGATAGAATTTCCATGTGTCCTCGAGAACGTTTGGTCCTTATAAGTATTTCCAACGGCTTGTCCTTTGCTAAGAAAGGATTGGGCCACTTGTTCGTAGTCTTTATTACTTCCTCTTTGTTTTGTTGCCTTATCAGAAAATCACTAAAAATCCGTTTTCTAAGTATTCACAGGGATTTCCTGCTCCATACCACTGTTCAGCACCTTCTGCTCCTCATTGCGATCGACACTCCTATTTATCGAAAGTACTGCGATACACCCCCCTATACTTGTGGGTCATCAAAACTATTTTCTGGCGCCGTTGCCGGGGAGTGAAGCGTTATTGAAGAGTGGAACTGGTAAAGGAAGCTTCTACTGTGAGTATTGTTTTTGTTTCCAATATGGATAACCCTCTTGGTTTTTTGTTTGGGAGAACTACTACCACTAAAAGGGTAGCAGAGGAACCACCACCTGTTGAGATAGATCCTTTTAAGATACCTACAAGTATTGTTGATCGTGTTATGGATAATTATTATTTAGGGGATGGAACTGTCCATCCTGGTGATCATTTGCTATTTATCCATGAATTATGCGGGTTATTTAAGTGTGGAGGTATCACAACTGAACATGTGAAGAAGTTACTCTCCATTTCCTTGAAAGGGAGAGCTGAAGAATGGTATAAGCTGCTAAAGAATGGACAATCCATGGAATGGAGGAGATAGAATCTCTCTTTTACTCTAAATTTTATCCTCCCAGTGAAATTCATAAGGATAGAAATCTTATATATAACTTTTGGCCTCTTGATGGAGAGAGTACAACTGAAGCTTGGGGGAGATTGAAGTTACTAATGCTTAAATGTCCTATTCATGAACTCCCTAACAATATTATTCTCAATAACTTTTATGCTAGGCTTTCTCTTCATGATAAAGATTTACTAGATGCTTCTTGTGCTGGATCATTCACACGCATGAAGGAAGAAGCTAAATAGGATTTACTAGACCGTATTCAAGAGAACACTAAAGCCTGGGAGAATGACAAAGGCAGAAAGTCAGGTATAAACCATGATTATGAATGCATTAAATCTTTTATGGGAACTGATGACTTCCGTGATATTAGTAATGAGTTTGCTCTTGATCCTCAAAGTATTGCCAATTGTTTTAAAGCATTTGCCTCCTACATAGAAATTCCTAAGAAGAAGTGGAATACGTACCATGCTCTGTATAAATATGTTGTTAGTCATGTTCCTGTTAGAAGTATTGAAGTTTGTACTACTAATCATATTATGCATGAACCTCATGTTGAGAAATTACCTTTCCCAACTAAGGTAAAAGAGTATTCTATGATTATTAGTGCAAAAGGTACGATAAAAACTGTGGAGCCTGGTGAGCAAATTAATGATGAACCTGTGGTAGCTATTGTGAAAGACACTATCACTAGAAATATAGAGGATGAGCACATTGTCTTCTGTGAAGACGCTTCTAATATTATCTCTCATCCTAGTAAAGTTAGAAAAGCTAGTGTTCCTGTGCTTTATGTTAAAATTGGTGATCATTGCTACTATGATTTATGTGATATTGGTGCTAGTTCTAGTGCTATTCCTTATGAGCTTTACAGGGAAATTATGCATGAGATTGGTCCTTGTGATCTTGAGGACATTGATGTGGTTATTCACCTTGCTAATAAGGAAATCATTTTCCCCATTGGCATTGTAAGAGATGTGGAGGTTCTCTGTGGTAAGATTAAGTATCCTGCTGATTTTCTAGTGCTTAATTCAGGAGCTAGCAAAACTTGTCCTATCATTTTTGGTAGACCTTTTTTGAATACTTGTGGATCTATTATTGATTGTAAGAAGGAAAAAGTTCTAACTAAGTTTGATGGAGATTCTTATGAGTTTAACTTTTCCAAATTTGCTAAAGTTCCTTGTGAAAATAGCTTGCCTAATAAAGATTTCAGGATGGAACAACTTGCTTCTATTGATCCAGTCTATGACCTTGGACCTCTTTTTGATGACTATAAGTATGCTTATTCTGATGATAAAGTTGTTTCCAGTGATAGTTATATTATCAACTTTATTCAAAGTGCTACTGAAAGTTATTCTGAGAGAGGAAAACATGGTTTTATGCATCTCAATGATGTTAAGTTTCCCCGTTTTATGTTGAAAGCTTTGAAGTTGCATTTGTTTTATCTTCCTATGCTTGTGGCTTTTTGTTTCAACAATTTGTTTTCTCATGATACTCCCATGCATAGGAAATGGGTTAGACTCAAATGTGTTGGTTATTTGCTTCTTCATGCTCTATTTCACTTCAAATATTTATCTCCTTTGTGAGCATCTTTGAAAGTTTCAATCCTAACTTAAAGGCATTAAAGAAAAGTACTTGTTGGGAGATAACCCAAGAGTTTTGTCGAGCCTTGGAAGTTATTACCTCAGTAATAACCGCTCCTTATCCTTTTTGTTTTCGTTTTTGTGTCAAGTTCAACTACTTTTGTGAAGTAGAGGAGTTGTGAAAACTGGCTGTCCTAGGACACATTTTTTGTGTTGCATTGTAAAAATTCGTGAAGGAGCTCAGTACGTCGGATGGAGCTGTATTTTTCTGAGCTTGTTCTCCAAGTTGTTACCCAAATTTCATTTGTTCTGCACTTTTTTATTTGAGCAACAGAAGGTTTTCTAAAAAATCAATCTTTGCCTGCTGGTCTGTTTTGACAGATTTCTGCCATCATTTGCATTTTGCCTCTTAAAGAAGCTTTTGTGTTGATGGGTTTTCAGTTGAAGTGTGTACCTAAAGGTTATTGTTTTTGCTTACACTAATGTTGTCATTGAGTTTGTGCAAGGGTTTTGTAAGAAGGAAGTTTTCAGGAGAAGGAGAAAAGGAAGCTGCGGAGTTCGTCGTTGAATAGGTAAAAGTGGTGAAAACAGAAGGTTCGTGAAACTCCAATATTTTTATATTTTTTATGTTTTTAATACATAAGGAAGACTACGAGACGGAACATAGGAAGAACCAGAGTCCGGGGTGGACAAACCCACCCCAGGTGCGGGCCAGCCTGGTCGCGCCTAGAGGGGGTGTGCCACCCTCGAACTCCGTCTCTGCCTCATTTCCGTGTCAGTACCTTCCTTATGCATTGAAACTTTGTAATATATAACCCCTCGGATCCCCCCGAGGTTTGTGCATCGTGTTCTCGTCGTGTTTTCGTTTCGATCTGTTTCTGTCAGGAAATCTTCTCAAGTTTAGAGCACCATGGTCTCCGCCAACGACAACGGCAAGAAGCATGTGGAGGAGATAAAGTTGGAAGAACAAGCCGCTGCAGGGACAAGGGCAAGGAAACCTACTTTTATAGGAGCAATTAACATTGGGGATGCTTTTTCTCGTAACATGCAGGAAATCATAGCCTTTGGTCTAGACTTGAATCGCCCCAAGGCGTGAAGCCCTTGAACCAGCAGCGAGTTTTGTGATAAGTACCGAGCTTTGAGGGTGAAGGTGGATATGCTTCAAGAGGAGAATAACAGACTCCATAAGATGCTGGAGTACTTTCTTACTAATGACAAAAGAACACCACCACCGAAGGAGTAATTCACCATCAGGTTTGGCATCCCCTTGGCTTGTTCCAAGCTTGGGGGAGTGTCGTGGTATCACAACCATTATCTTTTATCTTTTACCTTTTTTAGTCGATTCATATCTTTGGTAGAGAAGTTATCTTATAGTTTGGTTTGCGTTTGGAAGTATCTCTCCTTTAGTTGATTATCTATGTATCCCTTGGTGTGAGTGCCTTTATTGAATATTAATGAGAAGTCTCATCTTTTACTTTTTGCACTTCTTATTTTAGTTTGCAATATCTATTATATGATGGATCTTGTTGATCAGTATTGGCATCGCTTTGGGAGCATCAAGTAACTCTAAATTGGTTTTGGCAAACCGAACTCTAGTCAGTAGCAACAATTTTTAAGGTTTGAAAGAAAAAGATAAAAAGCTTACAGGTATTTTGTATCATTTTTTTTCTTTCTTGTTAGCTCATAAGCTTAGTATTCTTTATTTAAGTTCTTTTGTGTTTTCAAGGAAGATAGCATGTTTGGATTTATTACTTATATGTTTGCTTGTTTCTTTCAACTCTCTTGCTTGCTACCCAACCTTGCTAGCCAAAAACATGTTTTGAGAAGGCATACTTCTCATGTTTCCAATCCATTTGAACCAAACCTATGCCATTTGTGTCCACTATATCTACATATTAGCATTGTTGCTATTCCAAGCAAATTATCAAGCTTCGTCTATCTTTCAAATTAAAAAGTATTTTTTATGTGAAAAGTAGTTAGTAAAGCTCTCACGAACTTGATGGCACACCTTATTTCCTTGCCCCTAATAGACTTGAACCATTGTGAACATCAAAGTTGTATATGCTTGCATCTATATGTTGGAATTAGCAGAACCATGCTGTCACGGGGAATGTTTTCAACATTGCACTTGTACTATGTACATCGTTGATATCATGTTATTTTGTCTGTGGATGTCACCGGTGTGAAATAAAAAGGGAGCTTATAAGTCCATGGAGTTTGTATTTTGTGTTAGAGAAATGCCTGGGACGCTAGCCTAAGCCATGCCTAATCATGGTGGAAACTTGCAGCATCACCATAGTGAGAAATCTATGAAGCATCCTCAATAAAAAGCTATGCATATAGTAAATAAAAAGATTGCTGAGATGCTCATTGTCTACTTGCCTTGTCATTTTGGTTATGGGAAAACTCTTGTACCATGTGCAAGGGGTACCCCGTTGGCGGTTCTCAATGATATGCAAGTACTTACAATGACAAGAACTTAACGGTGACTGAAGTTGAGTAGCATGAGGAGTGGCCCTCATATTCAAGGGAAATGAGATTGCCAGCTTATATTTCGTCAAGCATATACTCCATCCTTGTTCACTTTAACCTTAATCATCGCAAGATGCTGATGATAGGGGCAATGAGGGCTCAAAGCTAGTAAGTACCATAATCTTTTGGAAGCTCTTTATGACTTGTAATCTCTGCTTCCCTCTATAAAGGGACCTTTCTCCCACTTCCAAATTGAGTCAGTAAATCTACTTCCTCTCTATCTCCAGCAAGCATTTGAGTTGTTGTGTTTCAAAGCATTCATATGGTGATTTATTTAATCATGTTCTTTATCTTCCTTGTTTGCACAAAGCTCTTATCTATTGAGTATTACTTTGAAAGCCTTCATTTGTGAAAGGCACAAAGCTCTTATCTACAAAAAGCTTTTTGTGAAACTGTTTGCCAGGTGTTCTGTGACCAAGAACAAAGTTTTCCAATTCCAATTATGATTTATCTTTATGCATCTCTATTGTGACTGTTGTACTTGGTTGCAAGCTAAGTTATATAATGGTGAGTTGCTTTCTTCTATGAGTTGTGCAATGGTAAGTGTGATGCTTCTTGTTCGTATTCTTTTATCGACACTTCACTCCATAAACCCGTGGACATGATTACTGAGCTCAGTTTTCGCTTGGGGACAAGCGAAGGTCTAAGCTTGGGGGAGTTGATACGCCCAATTTGCATCACCTTTCTATATCATAATTTACCTCTATTCATTGATATATGTCTTATTATGAGGTATTACTTATGGTTTTTCATATGTTTATGCATGTTGTATGATTCTTGGGGGATGAACTACCAGAGTCTGTATTCTGGTAGAAAAGAAGGCGTTTCGGTGCAATTTCGTGATGATCAGAAAAATATGGGAAACTATTATTTTTCCAGAAGATTGAGGAAGCCAGAAGGAGGAGCGAAGATATTCCACAGGGGGCCCACACCCCCCTAGGCGCTGGTCCCCTAGGCGCCTAGGAAGGTGGCCCACCTTCTTGGCTCCCGACTCCACCCCTTTGCATATATATTCCCTACGAAACCCTAAGGCTAGGAGAGCGACCACAGATAGATTTTCGCTGCCTTTGGGGGCGGAAAACACCGAGAGATAAAGATCTCTCCGGCAAACAGATTTCTGCCATGGGAATTCCTTCCTGGAGAGGGGATACCGTCGCCATCAACTCCATCATCAAGCTAGGCTTCATCGGGATCATCATCATCCACACCATCATCTCGACCAGCACCATCATCACCACTCCATCCCGCTGTAACAATTGTGTTGAATATTGCTTAGCTCATTTGGGAAACTTTCCTGGTGTTGATTACTATTGTAGTTGATGCTTGTGAGTGGAACCATTGTATTATTGTTTATGTTCAGATTGTTATCCATTACCATATCATCTTTGATATTGATCCATATGATGTCTTGTGAGTAGTTCGTTTAGTTCTTGAGGACATGGGAGAAGTCATGTTGTTATTAGTGGATTTGTGTTGAGTTATTATTCAATGGTTTACTATTTAAGTTGTGGCGCTATTCTTCTAGTGGTGTCATGTGAACATCGACTACATGAAACTTAACCATTTATGGGCCTAGGGGAGTGCATTGTGTATTTGGCTACTAATCGCGGGGTTGCCAGAGTGATAGAAACCTGAACCCCCGTTAGGACACCTTTGCACAACGAAGTGTAGGATCTCAGAGTTTAAGGCTATGGTTAGATTTATATCTTAATTACTTTTCTATAGTTACGGATGTTTACAGGGGGTTTAATCACAAGTATGTATTAGTCCAAGTAAGGTCGGTATGTTAGCACAGGTTCATCCACACAACACTTACAACACCAGTGAAGAGTACTCAGCTATTTGAAGCAAAATCACTTGACAGAATTCACATGTGTCCTCGAGAACATTTGGTCCTTATAAGTATTTCCACCGGCTTGCCATTTGCTAAGAAAGGATTGGGCCACTTGTTCGTAGTCTTTATTACTTGCTCTTTGTTTTGTTTCCTTACCAGAAAACTACTAAAAATCCGTTTGCTAAGTATTCACAGGGATTTCCTGCTCCATACCACTATTTAGCACCTTCTTCTCCTCGTTGGGATCGACACTCCTATTTATCGAAAGTACTGCGATACACCCCCCTATACGTGTGGGTCATCACTATCAAAGGCGTATGTTTATTCCCAACGAAAGTAATGATGCAGAACATGATATTCCACCTTCAACTTTCAAGTATATGTTTATTACTAACAAAAATAATGATGGAAAACATACAAGAACATGATATTGCACCTTCAACTTTCAAATATATGGTCTTTTGGAACAACTTTTTTTATTGAGGAATCTAATTTTTGAAGGTGGAACAACTTTCATACACCATTTTCGAACAAAAAATTTGTTGGAGATATGCCCAAGAGGCAATAATAAAGTGGTTATTATCATATCTTCATGCTTATGATAAATGTTTACATAACATGCTATAATTGTATTAACCCGAAACATTAATACTTGTGTGGTTTGTAAACATAAAAGAGTCCCTAGTAAAGCCTCTTGTTAAACTAGCTTGTTGGTTAATATATATGATTATGGTTTCCTAATCATGAACATTGAGATGTTATTAACAACAAGGTCATATCATTAGGAGAATGATGTGATGGACATACTCCTCTAGATAAGCGTAGCATAAGATCAAGTCATTTAAAATAGTTCGTCTGTTATAAGCTTTCAGATACATAGTAACCTAAATCCTTCGACCATGAGATCATGCTAATCACCATCACCGGATGGATGCTTTGATGACATCAAACACCACTTCATAACTGGGTGGTTATAAAGGTGGCATTGAGTGTTCGGAAAGTATGTGTTAAGGCACATGGATCAAGAGTGGTATTTGTCCATCCATATGACAGATAGATATACTCTGGGCCCTCTCGGTGGAATGTCATCCAATTGTCTTGCAAGCATGTGACTGGCTCACACGGGATCACATATCATGGCAACGAGAAAAGAGTACTTATCGATAACGAGGTTGAACTAGGTATGCAGAGATATCGACGATCACACCTCGGATAAGTATTATATCGTGAGACAAAGGGAAATTGGTATCGTATGTAAATGGTTCATTCGATCATGAAGTAATCGTAGAAATATGTGGGAGCCATATGAATTTCCAGATTACTCTATTGGTTATTGATCGGAGAAGAGTCTCGATCATGTCTGCATAATTCACGAACCGTATGGAGACACACTTAAGGATTCAATGTTGTTTAGTAGATATGGAAAGTGAGTAAAGAGACCGAATGTAGTTTGGAGTCTCTTATGGGATCCAGGATATCACGAGGAGATCCGAAATGGTCCAGAAAATAAGATTCATATAAGGAAAGTCCAATTCCGGAGTTCGAGAATGGTTTCGGTGTTTTCACCGGGATGTTCTAGAAGGGTCTAGAAGGACCACCGAACCAAAAGGGGAAGGGTACATGGATGTGTCATGACAAAGTGGAATGGTTGCATCATGTCCTAGGTCACTTGGCTGGACACTTGGAAGAGAGAAATCAAACTCTAATTTGAAAGTCAAAAAGGCGGTTTCAAAAAGTCAAATCTCAGCATGGTTTCCGAGTTAGGGAGGGTTTCTGAGTTAGGGAGGGTTTCCACCTAGGCTGGGAACACCCTTGGACGCCCCCAACTATATAAGGAGGGGTGGGGCGCACCCCAAGGTATCCCCCTTGCCCTAGGCGTCCAAGACCCAATCCCTAGGCCGCCGCTGCCCCCAAGCCGCCTGCGCCCTAAATCCCCTCTAAACCGCTGCTGCCGTCTAGCCTAAACTGCCCTCTTCCCTCAGCATCTAAAACCTAGATTGTTGAGTCCCTCTTCTACTCCACCATACTCGCTCCGGCTTAGGCGAAGCCCTGCGGGATCTCCCCTCTACTTCCGACACCACGCCGCCGTGCTGCCGGAATCGCGAGGAGAGAGCTACAACCTCCGCTGCCTGCTGGAACAAGGGAGATGAAGGTCTTCATCGAGTACCGTACGTGTGACCGACTGTGGGAGCGCTTCCAGAACGCGGCGCTGAAAGGATCATCTATGCGATCTTGAGATCGGCAAGTGAATGACTACATCATCCATGAGAATTTGCTCTCGTTAACCGCTTTGGATCTTCGAGGGTTAGTACTCTATCGACTCGTTGCTATAATCTAGTAGATAGATTTTGGCTTGTGTGTGTTCATGCGATAGATTTTTCTTGTTTTCCATGCTACGAACCCCTATAGTTGTATTAGACTCGTGTCTATAAGTAGATCTGTTGCACGAGTAGAACATAATGGTCATTGTGGGCGTTGATGCTTTTGTTATCGATTGCTTCTTGTGTACTTTGCATCTTGTGGGATGGTGGGATGAAGCGGCCTGGGCTAACCTTACATGACATTGTTCATGAGACTTTCTCCATGATCGACATGCAACTTGTATTGCATAAGTGGCTTTGCGGGTGTCTGTTTCTCCCAACATAGTGAAGATTCAATTTACAATGGGTGATTGACAATACTAGTATCAATGGTGTGGTTCTTGTTCGTAAGTTAGAATGACACTTACTGAAAGCCCCAAACCACGTAAAACATGCAAAGAAAATTAGAGGCGTCTAACTTTGTTTTGCAGGGGTGTGTTGTGATGTGATATGGCCATGATTGTGATTATATATGATGTATGCAATGATCCTTATTGTAAGTTGGCAACCGGCAAGAGCCTTATGGTTGTCTTTTAAATTTCGTTAAGACCTGTGTGTCTATTATTCAAAGTAGTTGTAATAGTTTATGTTGGTGGACGACAACCATGGATCGGTGCCATTGACCTTGTCGCCATGCCGGTGATGATGGAGATCATGTTCGTGCTTGTAGACGGAGATCGGAAGCACAAGAAGAAAGGCCATATCATATCACATATTTTGAATTGCATGTGATGTTAATACTTTTATGCATCTTGTATTGCTTAGATTGTGACGGTATCATTATAAGATGATCCCTCTCACAAAATATCAAGTTATAGAGTGTTCGTCCTTAGTAGGCACTGTTGCCAAAGCTCGTAGTTATGAAGCACCACGTGATGATTGGGTGTGTTAGATTCTGCGAGTGTATACAACGGGAGCAAGCCAGATTTGCTCATGCAGAAACTAAGGTTACATCTTGACGAGCCTAGCATGTACAAACATGATATCGTAATACGGATTACCGAAAGGTAAAGCATGAGTCATATAGATGGTATGATGAACATGATGATTGTTCGCCATTGAAACTACATCATGTCACGTGATGATAGGACTTGGTGTAGTGGATTTGGTTCGTGTGATCACTAAAACAATGTGAGGGATATTATTTTGAGTGAGAGTTCAACGGTAATAAGATTAAAAGTCGAACACTATTTATAACTTAAATTAAAGTGAATTTGCATAGTTGTTGTAGTCATTGGCATCCGTTTGCCACCTTGTGCTTAGTTATAATTGAGACAATAGAACTATAGAATTCTGGTTAGTTACTTTACAAACTCATATCGTATTATTTTGAAGTGTTAATCTAAAATTTAAAAGTCCCATTGAAAACTTTCAGTAAGTTATGGTTACTCCGCGAAGTTTAATAATTGGTATTAAATCAAGAGTAATAATTCCAATGTTAGTATATAAGTATCATGTTTGTCTCCATGATTCTTGATATTCAAAAGATTGTTTTAATATCAAGGTTATCGGGAAGCTGAAAGAATTGTTTCAGAAACCATCAAGTGTGGAAGATATTGCGATATCTGAAACAAAGTTTTGGTTGCAACATGATGGAGTATAATATGACAAAAGTTTATGTTCTCATATTTGATGAGAATTTACAAAAGGTTGGAGACACTAGTTGTCCTAATCTTCCAAAAGGTTATGGAGAGCAACATTATACTCGCAATTCACTGTTATAAGTTAAAGTAGCTTGATCATGAATAGTTCCATGATAAGGATGAATATTTGATGTAGGTAAAATGTTTACTAGACTAAAGGATTACTAAAGAATGGAATTTGAAAGAACACCAAACATTTTATGATGGTGATCTACTTCAAAGTGCAAGTCCAAAGACATTGGTATTTAACTATACACGCTTTAGACTATGTGTCATGAGTATGGCGCCACTATTGATGTTGATAGATTCTTTTGAAAGGATAAATAAATACTGAAAGAGAAATCTTAGAAATATATTGCAGAAAAAGAAAAGACTAGGATTGTTCAGCTTAGGTATATAGATGATATACACGTTATAGATATATTATTTGATTGTTAAACAATGTGGTCCTTAAGTATTTGATACTGAATTTGTTGGTATGAATCGGCATACGAAACAAACAATTTATGAACTATAATGGCCTAAGTAACTAGCAAAAGAATATGTGATGATGTTCATCGAGAACAAATAAAGGATTTTTTGTTTTGCTTGTTAATATCAAAGCTTGCCTTCAAGATTTGTTTTATCAAGTATTATGAGAACAAAAGGTTGTTCAAATAATTTCTGTACTCTATAATAGATGGATGATGTACAAGTCTAGTTGGAGAAATCACATCCATAAAACTAATGCTAAAAATGTCGAAAGACGAATTGATTGAAAGATCACTTAGGAAGTGACCTCGATGTTTAAATTATAATGGAAAGAAAACATGAAGAAACTCCATGCTTGATGGAATTTTGGAGTCTTTTGATTTTGATCAAATGACACTTGTGAAACTTTCCTAGAGATAATTAAAACTCCGTTCATAGGCCAAAAGGGAACGAATGACTAGATTATTGGAATTTGTACATATTTGATGTATGAAGTCCATTACGTGTAGTCGAGAGCGATGGATTTCAACTTCATATGCTTTCTCAAAAAATTTGGGTGACTATATGAATATTTACTTAATGAGGATGAAGTGTGAAACATTTAAAAAATTCAAAGACTTTCAAGATGAAGTGCAAAATCAATGTAACAAGAAAATAAAGAATTTATGATAGGATCATAAAGGAAGATATTTGAGTTACAAGTTTAGCATAACACCTAAGATTTGAGGAATCGTTCCATGGATTTGCATTTCCCAAAAGACCATAAGAGTATGGATTGTTCGAGATATATAATGAAACCTTGTTTGACATAGTAAGATCAAAGGTGTAATTTATAAAATTGTCATTATATTTTAAAAGATTAAAGCTTTAGTGACTATCGCTTTTACACTGAAAAGATCTCCGTCATGATCCGTTGAAATGACACCATATAAAGTTGTGGTTTGGGATAAAACCCAACTTGTCCTTTCTTAAACATTGGTATGCTATGCATAAATAAGATGTTTGCAACCAAAATCGGATGAGCATGTCTTTGTAGATTATTTCGGATAATTGTTGGGTACTCCTCCATAACACCACAGACAAAAATGTTTGTCGCTTAGAACGTGAAGTTTCTTGAGAAGAAATTTTTCGTGAAAAGTTAAGTAGGAGGACAATAGAACTTTGATAAGGTTGAAAGAACCTTAGCTATATGTGTTGAGTTGCGCAGCACCGGAAAGAGTTTCGGAGGCAGAAACAATGCTCATGGCTCACGTGCCTCAAAGGTTGTGGTCACGGAGGTCTGAAGTTCCTATTGTACCAAGTAGGTCGGGTAAACAATCAAATATTAGGATTTGAAAGTAAATAATTGTTGCTTGACAATGATGAACCGACTATATGCAAAGAAGCAATAAGGGGCCCTGACTCCATCAAATAGTTTGAAGCCATAGAATTCGTGATAGTTCCATACACGAAAAATCAAGCTTTGAACTTGAAAGACCCTTTGGAAGGTGTAAAACTTTACAATCGTGTTTGGATCTATAAAGAAATAGATATGAATGTTTCACATCTATGAAATTGTCGACATGTTGGGAAAGAGTTCACGACAACGTTCAAATGTTGACTATGACAAGATTTGATCTTTCATACCGATATTTAGTCTAGACGAATTAATGTAGCAAATACTACATATAATTTTGTTATGTGATAGTTGAATAAAACAAAACAAGTTCTTCTAATAGAATGGTTACCTAGGACGTGTACATGACACGGTCCAAAGGGTTTTGTTAATTCAAATTATGCTAATAGCGTATGCAAACTTCAATGGTTGAAGTAAGCATTGCGGAGGTAGAATCTTCACCTTGATGAAATTGTTAAAAGAGATTAATTTCATCATAGATGATGAAGATGCTTGCATTTGCAAGAAATTAAGTGGGAGTGCTAAGACATATTTCTAATGCATTATGTGACAGACATATTGTTGATTGGAACCGATGTATATTTTATTAACACAAGTTAAGAATTTCATCTCGATGAAAGACTTAGGCAAAACCCGAATATTTGGTATCAATATCTATATGGATAGATTGAGACGCTAATATGGTTTTGCCAAATGTACATAGATGAGATATTGAAAGAGTTCAATATGGAAATGACAAGAAAAGATCTTGCCACATAGAAAGGATTAAATCGAAATTCAAGTGTATCGACACTTGATAAGTGAAATAAAGATTCAAGTATTTTTGATACTTGCTGATTGAAATTGCAAAGAGAGTTTATCATACTGTGATATATACACATCCAGATATGTCCTATACTCTAAATTTTATGAGCATATGCCAGAATGATTCATAAGATGATCATTGGACGATAGTAAGGATATTCTTATGATCTTTTGGAAGAACTAAGAATATATTATTTTTGTAAGAGGTGACAAATAGATGGTTAGTTCATTGTAAAAGTACTACATTGATACTAGTTTTGTCACAAAGTACATATTAAGTTTATCTCAATCTAAATTAAGGGTGGCACAATATAATGGAAAGTAAGTTCCATGATGGATTTGGATGAGTTCCAAAGTTAAGACAATAAGACGGATACTACAGCAAAAGGCTAAGTATATGACTGCTATTATAGCAGCAAAAGAGAGCATTTGTGTCAAGTAGTTTGTTATCAAACTAGGTTTGGTTCACAGCGGAAGAGTACTATGAAAATATATTGTACGGCAATATTATTAACATGTTTTAACCCCAAGGAACTAAAGGTCTCACCAAATAACCAAATTTATACAAAGCCATCTCATCAGAGAATGAGTGATGCGTGAGAGCATAAATACATGCAATTACACATGGATCCGAAAGTGTCGGTCCGAAGATTAGTTGACCACTAGCAATCGTGTAAATAAAACACTAGAAAGCCATATGTGTTGATTACACAAAGGTTTGAAACTAGATTGTTGACTCTAGTGCAAGTGGGAGACTGTTGGAGATATGCCCAAGAGGCAATAATAAAGTGGTTATTATCATATCTTCATGCTTATGATAAATGTTTACATAACATGCTATAATTGTATTAATCGGAAACATTAATACTTGTGTGGTTTGTAAACATAAAAGAGTCCCTAGTAAAGCCTCTTGTTAAACTAGCTTGTTTGCTAATATATATGATTATGGTTTCCTAATCATGAACATTGAGATGTTATTAACAACAAGGTCATATCATTAAGAGAATGTTGTGATGGACATACTCCTATAAATAAGTGTAGCATAAGATCAAGTCATTTAAAATACTTCACTTGCTATAAGCTTTCACATACATAGTAACCTAAATCCTTTGACCATGAGATCATGCTAATCACCATCACCGGATGGATGCTTTGATGACATCAAACACCACTTCGTAACTGGGTGGTTATAAAGGTGGCATTGAGTGTTCGGAAAGTATGTGTTAAGGCACATGGATCAAGAGTGGTATTTGTCCATCCATATGACAGATAGATATACTCTGGGCCCTCTAGGTGGAATGTCATCCAATTGTCTTGCAAGCATGTGACTGGCTCACAAGGGATCACATATCATGGCAACGAGAAAAGAGTGCTTATCGATAACGAGGTTGAACTAGGTATGCAGAGATATCGACGATCACACCTCGGATAAGTATTATATCGCTAGACAAAGGGAAATTGGTATCGTATGTAAATGGTTCATTCGATCACGAAGTAATCGTAGAAATATGTGGGAGCCATATGAATTTCCAGATTCTTCTATTGGTTATTTATCGGAGAAGAGTCTCGATCATGTCTACATAATTCATGAACCGGTGGGAGACACACTAAAGGATTCGATGTTGTTTAGTAGATATGGAAAGTGAGTAAACAGACCGAATGTAGTTAGGAGTCTCGTATGGGATCCGAGATATCACGAGGAGATCCAGAATGGTCCGGAGAATAAGATTCATATAAGGAAAGTCCAATTTCGGAGTTCGGGGAATGGTTTCGGTGTTTTCACCGGAATGTTCTAGAAAGGTCTAGAAGGTCCACCGAACCAAAAGGGGACGGGTACATGGATGTGTCATGACAAAGTGGAATGGTTGCATAATGTCCTAGGTCACTTGGCTGGACACTTGGAAGAGAGAAATCAAACTCTAATTTGAAAGTCAAAAAGGCGATTTGAAAAAGTCAAATCCCAACATGGTTTCCGTGTTAGGGAGGGTTTCCACCTGGGCTGAGAACACCCTTGGATGCCTCCAACTATATAAGGAGGGGTGAGGGCGCACCCCAAGGTATCCCCTTGCCCTAGGCGTCCAAGACCCAATCCCTAGGCCGTCGTTGCCCCCAAGCCGCCAGCGCCCTAGATCCCCTCTAAACCGCCACTGCCGTCTAGCCTAAACCCTAGTCATCGGCTGCCCTCTTCCCTCGGCATCTAAAACCTAGATCGTCGAGGACCTTTTCTACTCCACCATACTCGCTCCGGCTTAGGCGAAGCTCTGCGGGATCTCCCCTCTACTTTCGACACCACGCCGTCGTGCTGCCAGAATCGCGAGGAGAGAGCTACAACCTCCACTGCCTGCTGGAACAAGGGAGATGAAGGTCTACATCGAGTACCGTATGTGTGACCGACTGCGGGAGCGCTGTCGGAACGTGGCGCCGGAAGGATCGTCTACGTGATCTTGATATCGGCAAGTGAACGACTACATCACCCACGAGAATCTGCTCTCGTTAACCGCTTTGGATCTTCGAGTGTTAGTACTCTATCGACTCGTTGCTACAATCTAGTAGATAGATCTTGTCTTGTGTTTGTTCACACGATAGATTTTTTTGTTTTCCATGCTACGAATGAAGGGTTTCGCGGCATAGTAAATCAAAAATTTCTACGGATGCGAACAGAGGGGAAGCCAAGATCTAATCTAGGAGATGCAAACAACGAGAGAGATTGGATTAGATCTTCATACCCTTGAAGATTCGCAGTGAGCGTTAAATCGGGCGTGGGTGATGTAGTCATACTCACTTCTCCTCCTCGCGATCCGATCCGATCTAGCACCA
This sequence comes from Avena longiglumis, assembly GCA_030063025.1. Classification (NCBI taxonomy): domain Eukaryota; kingdom Viridiplantae; phylum Streptophyta; class Magnoliopsida; order Poales; family Poaceae; genus Avena; species Avena longiglumis. The sequence goes on along the minus strand of CP125976.1, from coordinate 76,662,803 downwards.
CAAGTGGCGGTGCCTCCGTGAGATGCACACGTGCGGCACCTCGACGTCTCCTCCTTCCTTGGTCCAACAAGTATGGTGGAGAGATGGGTTGGATCTACAACGCGACGGCGCGGTGCAATTGGTGGAGAATTTTGCGGGGCTTCGCCTACAAGCGGTCGGGAGGGAGAGGAGGCGCAGGCGGCTAGGGTTGGAGGGAAGGTGGGGGGTGGTGCGCCCACCCTCTTTATATAGAGGCAGCTAGCCCCTCCCAAGCCCAAACCGGCCCCAAGGAGAAGGAGTGGGGCAAGGAAACCCCTTCTAGAAGCTCTATCTCGAGTTTAAAACCCTCTTGGCGGCTGGGCCCTATGGGGCCTTGTGCCCTGGACCAATGCGGCAGGCACTCCCTCATAGGCCCATGCCCGTCCGGAAGGTGTGGCCACGTTGGTCCCCTTAGGAAGGTTCTAGAAGCCGGTACAATAATTAACTTGGAACAATTTGAACTCCAAAAACTGCACCTTATATGAATCTTATTCTCAGGACCACTCCGGAACCTCTTGATATCCGGATCCCATCCGAGACTCGAACAAAACTCATAAACCAATTATCCAATCTATCCTAGCGTCGAGACACGTTAAGTGTGTGACCTGCAGTTCGAGAATATGCAGACATGATCTTCTATCAATAATCAACGGTAGTGCGGAAACCCATATTGACTCCCACACATTCATCGATGATCATATCGGATGAACCATGATTCTAGGTTCAATCAATCCCATATATATATTCCCTTCGTCTCGCGATATTTTACTTGCGAGATTCGATCGTCGATGCCGTCATACCTAGTTCAATCTCGTTCACGGCAAGTACTTTACTCGTTCCGTAATCCGATATCACTTTGTGATTAACTCCTTAACCACATGCTTGCAAGCGGTGTTGATATCGATTAAGTGGGCCCAGTATATCTCTCCGACTTGGGAGGACAAATCCCATCTCGATACATACAACCCAGATACTTTCCGATCACCTAAGAGACACCTTTATGATCACCCTCTCATAGGATGACGTTTGATGACCTCAAAGCTTTCTTCCGATACGGGGTTGTATTATCTCATGGTCTAAGGAATACAATATTTGACATAAGAAAAGCTTCGCAAAGGCGAACACGATTACGATCTAATTGCTTCGCTTAGTTTGGGTACATCCATATCATTCTCCCAATGATATGATCTCATTAATGTCGACAACTCATGTCCATGGCTAGGAAACCTTAACCATCATTAATCAATGAGCTAGTCCATAGGCGTACTAGGGACACGGTGTTGTTCACAAACCACACAAGTATTAAAGTTTCCGCTTAATACAATTCTAGTATGGAATATAAACATTATCATGAACAAGAATTATAATAATAACATCTTTATTATTGCCTCTAGGGCATAATTCCAGATCTCCCACTTGCACTAGAGTCAATAATCTAGTTTACATCGCAACAATCTCACACCCATGGCATCGAGGTCTTGATCATGTTTTACGTGGAAGAGGTTTAGTCAATGGATCTGCGACATTCAGATCTGTATGTACTTTGCTAATATTCAGATCTCCATCTGCTATATAATCTCGGGTTATATGAAACTTGCGGTTGATATGCTTAGTCTTTGGATGATATCTTGGTTCCTTAGCGAGTGCTATGGCGCCAGTTGTCACACAATATCTCCAGTGGGTCCAATGCACTTGGAACGCCAAGCTTCGATGATGAAGTTCTGATCCATCCAAACTCCTTCACTTGGCGCTGCGGCGACCATGTATTCCGCTTCTCATCAGATCCGCGATCACGCTTTGCTTGCGACTTCTCGACTCAGCTCCTCCATTCAAAATATACACGTATCCGTCGAGATTTAGAATCATCCTTGTCGATGTCAAAACTAGCGTCGGCGTAACCTTTTATGACGAGCTGTTCATCACCCCATAGACTAAGAACATTTCTTTAGTCCTATTTAGGTACTTTAGGATGTTCTTCACGGCATCGATGTTCCACTCTGGATCACTTTGATACCCTTTCGTCAAACTAAGAGCATTGGACACATCCGGTCTAGTACACGACATGGCATACATGATAGAACCTATGGCCGAGGCATAAGGCACTTTGCTCATAGCTTCCTATCATTTCGTAGGCTGGACACCGAGCCTTGCTCAATATCTTACACGACAACATAGGCCTGAACCTTTCTTTGCCTTATCCATTACGAACCTTTTTAGAACTTTGTCTAGGTATGTACTGCGGCTTAAAGCTATCGAGCGTCTTTGTCTATCTCTATAGATCTTGATGCCCAATATATAAGCAGCTTCACCTAGGTCTTTCATTGAAAACACTTGTTCAAATAACTCTTCACATCGTTAAGCATGTTGATGTCATTTAGATAATCAATATGTCATCCACATATAGTACCGAGCACCGAGATCCCACTCACTTTCTTGTAGATGCAAGCTTCGTAGCAATTTGGAACAAATCCAAAGCTCTTGATCACTTGATCAAAATGAAGGTTCCAACTCCGAGATGCTTGCTTCAGTCCATAAATGGAACGCTGAAGTTTGCATACTTTATCAGCATCCTTAGGATCGACAAAACCTTCGGGTTGCATCATATACAACTCTTCATCAATGTTGCCATTGAGGAACGCAGTCTTGACATCCATCTGCCATATTTCATAATCATGAAACACATCAATTGCTAATAAAATCCGAATGGACTTAAACATCGCTACGGGAGAGAAAGCCTCATCGTAGTCAACACCTTGAACTTGTCGAAAACCTTTCGCGACAAGCCGTGCTTTATAGACGGTAACATTACCATCTGCGTCCGTTTTCTTCTTGAAGATCCACTTGAACTCAACGGCCTTTCGGTCGCTAGGAGGGTCCACCAAAGTCCATACTTGGTTTTCGCTCATGGATCCCAATTCGGATTTCATGGCTTCTAGCCATTTATCAGAGTCTGGGCTCATCATCGCTTCCTCATAGTTCGTGGGTTCACATCTTCTACTAACAAGACAGTCAAGGCGAGGTTGCCGTACCACTCGGGAGGGGCACGACCTTGTCGACCTGCGACATTCGATGCAGCATCATCCAAGCTTCATGATCCTTGTCATTAGCTTCCTCTATTGTTATGCGGTGCGGCTTGGAACAATTTCATGTCTGCGCTACTCTCCAATTCAAGAAGGTTCAATAACCTCGTCTAGCTCTACTTTCCTCCCACTCACTTCTTTCGAGAAACTCCTTCTCGAGAAAGGAACCGTTCTTCGACAAACACTTTGCCTTCGGTTACGTGATAGAAGGTATACCCAATAGTTTCCTTAGGGTATCCTATGAAGGCGCATTTCTCGACTTTGGGTTCGAGCTTGTCGGCATCAACTTCTTGACATAAGTTTCGCATCCCCAAACTTTAAAGCGACAACTTAGGTTTAGCACCAAACCACAGTTCATAAGGTGTCGTCTCGGCGGTTTAGATGGTGCCCTATTTAAAGTGAATCGGTGGTTTCTAATGCATAACCCCAAAATGATAATGGCAAATCAAGAAGAGACATCATCGATCGGACCATATCTAATAAGGTTCGATTAGGCATTCGACACACCATTGCTGTTGTGGTGTTAGGGTGGCGTGAGTTGTGAAACGATTCCACTTGCTTTAAGATGCGTGAGAAAATCGTAACTCAAATATTCACCTCCACGATCGGATCGTAGAAACTTAATCTTTACATTATGATGGTTCTCCACTTCATTACGAAATTCTTTGAACTTTTCAAGCGTTTGATTTATGTTTCATTAAATAGATATACCCATATATACTTAAGTCATCGGTAAAAGTGAGAAAATAGCGATATCCACCGCGCGTCGAAACACTCATCGGTCCGCATACATCGGTATGTATGATTTCCAACAAGTCCGTTGCTCGCTCCATCATACTGGAGAGCGGGGTTTTTATCATCTTGCCCATGAGGCATGGTTCGCATGTGTCAAATGATTCAAAATCAAGAGACTCCAAAAGTCCATCAGAATAGAGTTTCTTCATGCGCTTTACACCAATATGACCTAGGCAGCGATTGCCACAAATAAGTAGTATTATCACTATCTACTTTGCATCTCTTAGCCTCAATGTTATGGATGTGTGTTTCATCCCTTTCGAGATTTAGAAGAAATAAACCATTCACAATAGGTGCATGACCATAAAAGATGTTACTCATATAAATAGAACAACCATTATTCTCCGATTTAAATGAATAACCGTCTTGCAATAAACAAGATCCAGAAATAATGTCCATGCTCAACGCAGGCACATAATAACATTTATTGAGGTTTAAAACTAATCCCGAAGGTAAAACTAAGGAGAGCGTGCCGATGGCCATCACATCAACTCTTGATCCGTTGCTGCCAACGCATCGTCACCACATCCCTATAGTCATCTATTCCGTAGCTCTGTTTGAGTTACAAATATTAGCACCGAACCGATGTCAAATACCGCACTACAACAAGGGCTAGTAAGGAAAACATCAATAACATGTATATCAAATATACCTTTGATGGTGCCAGCCTTCTTGTCCGCTAAGTACTTTGGACAGTTGCGCTTCCAGTGACCCTTGTCCTTGCAATAGAAGCACTTAAAGGTCGGCTTAGGACCGGACTTGAGCTTCTTCTCGGGGGGAACAGGCGCTTAAGTCGCCTTTCTTGAAGGGCTTCTTTGCACCCTTACCTTTCTTGAAGGTGGGGGGCTTGTTGACCATCAACATATGATTATTCCTTTTGATGTCCACCTCCACTACTTTCATCTTAGCGAAGAGCTCAGTGATCATATCAGTGGAACCAATCTGATTGTGAGCAACTACAAAACTTTTGTAGCTAGGAGGGAGTGATTGCATAACTCTGTCAATCTTGAGCTCCTCTGGAATCTTGCAGTCCAGTTGCTCAAGGCGTTGAGTGTAGGCCGACATCTTGAAGGCGTGCTCACTAACGGAACTCCCTTCCTCCATCTTGTAGTTAAAGAATTTCTTAGAGATCTCATCTCTCTCAGAACGGGCTTGAGTCTGAAACATGTTTTTCAGCTCCTCGAGAATCTCAAAGGGACCGGCGAACTCCTCAAAACGATTTTGAAGATCCGATTCCATAGCATACACCATGGCGATTTTAATCAAATCATAATCATCCTTGCGTGACTGATAAACAGCTTTCTCATCAGCCGGCGCATCTACAGCAGGGGCGTCACCTAGCGCTTTCTCAAGGACATAGTCCTTTTGTCCGCCAGCGAGAATGATTCTCAGAATGCAGAACCATTTGGTGAAGTTAGACCCATTGTTTCTAAGCTTTTCTATCTCAGCAAAACGTTGAAGTTGAAGTTGGACTTGGCCATGTGATCTACAGTATTTGCAAGTACAAATTAGACTATGTTCATGATAAATAGTTCAACTTAATCAAATTACTAGATGAACTCCCACTAAATTCAACATCCCTCAAGTTGTTTAGTGAACATGATCCAAATTCACCACACCTAATCCGATCATCACGAGAAGAGATGTGGTTTCAATGGTGGAAAACGAAGTGTCGATCATATCATTCATATGACTCATGCTTAACCTTTCGGTTCTTGTGTTCCGAGGCCATGTCTGTACATGCTAGGCTCGTCAAGTTAGACCCAAGTATTTCCGTGTGCAAAGCGGCTTGCACCGTTGTATGTGGCGTAGAGTCTATAGCACCCGATCATCACGTGATGCTTGGACACGACGAACTTTCATGCAGTGCATACTTGGGGAGAACACGGTTTATCTTGATCTTTAAGTGAGGAATCATCTTATAATGCTACCGTCGCGATCTAAGCATGATAAGATACATAAAAGGATAAACATCACATGCATATAACTTTATGTGACATGGTATAGCCAATCTTGGCGCAATGATCTCCATCTTGTGCGTTCTGCATGATCTCCATCACTCCACCATGATTGCCTCCACCACGAATAGCAACTACAACTATTGCTAACCACTTAGCGATAAAGTAAAGCTATTACATGGCGTATAAGAAGTTGACTCATGGGTCATACACAATTATAAAGACAACCATATGGCTCCTGCGGTTGTGTACTCATCGACATGCAAGTCGTGAAACATTACAAAACATGATCATCGCATACAATATACACATCACGTCTTGGGCCATACCATATCACAGAAAACACTCCTGCAAAAACAAGTTAGGCGCCTCTACTTTGTTGTTGCATGTTTTACGTGGCTTATGGGAGTAGATGCTAAACGATTCTTACCTACGGAAAGCCACAACGGTGATATTATGGTTGCCAAACTCGGTGTTAATCCCATAACAACTATAGTGAGAGAACCGACATCCACCACATGTGTGGAACAAGCCACACGTCAAGTGCGGAGCGGTCTCATGAACGGCGTCGCGTAAGGTTGGCACGGACCACTTCAATCTCACTATCCCGCGTCATAAGAAGAACACAAACAAGAGGCTTACAACAGAAAACATCAACGCCCGCAACAACCATGTTGCGTTCTACTCGTGAAACACATCTACGCATAGATCTAGCTCTGATACCACTGAAGGGTTTCGCGGCATAGTAAATCAAAATTTTCTACGGATGCGAACAGAGGGGAAGCCAAGATCTAATCTAGGAGATGCAAACAACAAGAGAGATTGGATTAGATCTTCATACCCTTGAAGATTCGCACAGCGGAACGTTCGTCGGAACGTGAGTGATGTAGTCGTACTCGCTTCTCCTCCTCGCGATCCGATCCGATCTAGCACCACAAGTGGCGGTGCCTCCGTGAGATGCACACGTGCGGCACCTCGACATCTCCTCCTTCCTTGGTCCAGCAAGTATGGTGGAGAGATGGGTTGGATCTACAACGCGACGCAGTGCAATTGGTGGAGAATTTCTGCAGCAGGGCTTCGCCTACAAGCAGTCGGGAGGGAGAGAGGAGGCAGCAGGGCGGCTAGGGTTGGAGGGGAAGGTGTAGGGGGGTGGTGCGCCCCCACCCCTATTTATATAGAGGAGGGGAGCAGCCCTAGCCCCTCCCCCAAGCCCAAACCGACGGCCCCAAGGAGAAGGAGTGGGGGGCAAGGAAACCCCCCTTCTAGAAGCTCCATCTCGAGTTTAAAACCCTCTTGGCCGGCTGGGCCCTATGGGGCCTTGTGCCCCTGGCCCAATGCGGCCACGGCACTGCCTCATAGGCCCATGCCCCCTCCCGGAATGTGTGGCCACGTTGGTCCCCTTCCGGAAGGTTCTAGAAGCTTCCGGTACAATACCGATTAACCCGAAACAATTCCGAACTCCAAAAACTGCACTGCCTTATATGAATCTTATTCTCCGGACCACTCCGGAACCTCTCGTGATGTCCCGGATCCCATCCGAGACTCCGAACAAAAACTCATAAACCAATTATCCAATCTATCCTAGCGTCGAGACACGTTAAGTGTGTGACCCTGCGGGTTCGAGAATATGCAGACATGATCTTCTATCAATAATCAACAGCGGGGTCTGGAAACCCATATTGACTCCCACACATTCATCGATGATCATATCGGATGAACCACGATGCCAGGATTCAATCAATCCCATATATATATTCCCTTCGTCTCGCGATATTTTACTTGCCCGAGATTCGATCATCGGCACCGTCATACCTAGTTCAATCTCGTTCACAGCAAGTACTTTACTCGTTCCGTAATCCCAGAGCACTTTGTGATTAACTACATAACCACATGTTTGCAAGCGGTGTTGATATCGATTACGAGTGGGCCCAGTATATCTCTCCACTTGGGAGGGACAAATCCCATCTCGATACATACAACCCAATGAGATACTTTCCGATCACCGAGAGACACCTTTATGATAACCCTCTCATAGGATGACGGTTGATGACCTCAAATCTTTCTTCCGATACCGAGGAGTTGTATTATCTCATGGTCTAAGGAATACAATATTTGACATAAGAAAAGCTTCAAGACGAACACGATGACACGATCTAATTGCTTCGCTTAGTTTGGGTTTGTCCACCATATCATTCTCCCAATGATATGATCTCATTATTAATCGACAACTCATGTCCATGGCTAGGAAACCTTAACCATCATTAATCAATGAGCTAGTCCATAGAGGCGTACTAGGGACACGGTGTTGTTCACAAACCACACAAGTATTAAAGTTTCTAATACAATTCTAGCATGGAATATAAACATTATCATGAACAAGAATTATAATAATAACATCTTTATTATTGCCTCTAGGGCATAATTCCAACAGCGAACCCCTACAAAATTCTCATAAGAATGAAATCCTATAGGAAATTTTTCTATGATGCCCTAAGGATTAAATGATTGATCTTTCTCCTTGCGTCGCCTCTCCTCCCTCTTGGCATTTTCCTCCTCCTTCTCGGTGATCAACTCCTTCAATCTCTCTTGCAATGCAAGTGACAAGGCTTTCCGGTTTAGATCTTGCTTGGTGGCCTTGTGCCCCCTTGGCTGAACAGCATGGGCACCTTGCTTGGGTCACCTGTTCTTGGTCCATCATCTTCAAGATCAATGACTGGTGATTCATTGCCACGCTTGTTCGAGCCATCAGGAATATTTTGGTATGGTGCAAAGCTTGTTTCCCACTCGGGACATTTCTTGATCGCCATCTAACAATGGGACAATGTGAATGCCTTGTTGTCTTACTTCTCCTTGAAATACTCCATAGCTTGGGTGCATTTGCTACATAACATGAACCAAAACAAGATGGACGAGGGTTTACCATGTCGGCAACGCCGATGCCGCTCATCGGCCGAGCCACCACTAGTGTGTATCGCAAATTTTTTTGCACTCCGTTTGGATGAAACCCCATCTATTTTGAAGGTAGGGGTCATTTTGATTAATATGGATGCGATAAGGCTTAAATTTATTGCGCTTGTCGAATTACTTGCCAACCCTCCATCAATATGTCGATCATTTTTGCTCGACTCCACAAATTGGATCTTGTCCAATCGTCATTCACGCATCATAAAGAATCTTGTCCTCCTTGACGGTGTAGCTGTCGGTCCATTGGCTCTTCCTATTTTGTGTTGTGTCATCGATAGGGACGACATCATCGACATTCATGGGCCAAGTCCGAGCCAAGGGAGGACAACGAAGAAATGCGCGCGGAAACGGAAAACTAACCTAAATTTAGTCTGAGAATGGATGGTCCCTGGTCCGTGCATTTGGTCCATTTGGATCGCACAGTGGACCGTTGTGCACACATGATTTGGACAACCTCGATGAGTTTGGGTCACTACCTATCACCGTTCACCATCCTTCCTCACCTTGTTTGATCGGTTGGCATGTACTCTCTTCGTCCGTAAATAAGTGTACTTCTAGCCTTGTCCTAAGTCAAAGTTTATAAGTTTGACTAATTTTATAAGAATATTTATGATTCCAAATTCATACTAATAGATATATTTTTAAATTGGAAAATGATAGGACTCTCCCGGGGGATGCGATCCCCCGGTTCCTTCTCCCGTGCGGCGACAACGGTGGGCTGGGGTCCACCCACATCCTTTACCAGGGAAACACACGTCTCTTCCTGACCCCATATTTTCTCTCTCCGCCTCCAACCTCTCTCTCAGATCCCATCGCGTTGACTTCCCCAGGTGGCTCCTCCGCTGAGCTTTTTCGCGATGCCCTCCTCCACCGAGCTCCTCCGCGACGCCCTCCTCCGCCGCGCTCATATGGTGCTCTTGGGCAGGGCGTCGCCGCGCGCCTTCCTCCATCCTATCCTGCTCGCCTCCACGCCCACGAGGCCTTGCTGCTGCTTCCAAGGGGGAGCGAGGTCAAGGTGGCCTGCCGCCATGGCGGTCGAGGCCTACGATGACGTCCTCTCTAGCGGTACGTGTTGCAGGTGGCCTTCAATGGTCACTAACAGCGCTACATATGACTAGCAGAGTTGCTACTTAAGGCGATCCGACTTGCTACTAACGGTGTCCGGAGATGCTACTGGAAGTGGTCATCGTTGCTACGGATGAAGAGTCGCGATGCTACCGGCCAATATATGCGTTTTGATATTTTTGCTACAGGGTAATGCTACAATAGAAGCAAGTTTTTGCTATTTCTCTTCCATGCTTTTTGCTACAATAGCACAAAGTATTTGCTATAATATTTTTGGTTTTGCTACAACCAATCTCTACGGTTTTGCTACGAGATCTCTAGCGAGGAATATCCGACGATAACCCTTTTGCTACATTAGAAAAAATAGTTTGCTACAACCGTTTTGTGGTTTTGCTACAATAGCGTAAAGTTTTTGCTACAAGGTCTCCGGCGAGATCTCCGGCGAAATTCTCTGGTAAGGTCTCCGGCGAGTCTCCGGTGAGGTCGGGTTTGCTAAATTAACATAACACACGGTCGCCGGCGAGATCTCCGGCAAGGTCCAGTCTAATTTTTTATTTTTTAGACCGAACCGTTTTCTGCTACATGTAGCAAAAGCGGGACTAGTTGTAGCAAAACAGGACTTTCTATAGCAAAATTTAACCCAAAAAGAGGACACATGGTTGGCTGGGGACCCGAGGGATAAAAAACACAAATCCCCGGGGAACACGTAGGGTTGTCCTTTTAAATTTAGTTTCATAATATGTCATTTTAATATAATATATAATATTATATTCATCTATGATTAGTCAAATTTTATAAAATTTGACTTAAATTAAAGGTAGAAGTGCACTTATAGGGAGTAGCTCCCGCAGAATGGCAATTCTAGCATGCATGCTAGATAGCGTGCATGTCTGTATCTTTGGATCTCTTGTGTTTGCTTTAAGATTAACATTTGAAGAGAATCTTTGCATGTAGCATACCCCACACTAGTACTATCTCTCTCATTTTTTAATACGTGAATTTAATTTTGATAGTGAACTTAAAAAAACAATATATATTGAAATATATATCAGCTTAAAGATCCGTTTGGATATGCGTATTTATTTTGATGAGATCTTCTAAACAAGCCTAAAAAGGGTCTGTTTTGGCAAAATTCAAAATTTGAATTCTGAAACACATTCAAACATGATGATACACAATGAAACAAGATATGAAATAATTGTGTTTCCAAAATAAAATTTAAGATAATTCGCAAACATTTTTAACTATGACCAGCCAAATTTGAAATATTCTGAAACAATTTGTTCTAGAGAAATTTTTCACTAAGTTTCACCAAGTTTTACTAAGTTTCAAAATTCAATTTTCAAAAGTAGTTAAAACGTATTCGATATTGGTCTTATTTTGAAGCTCCCGTCGCTAAAAACTAAAATATTTGAACGGTTCATAAAATAAACTTAAGATTCAATAGATATAAAAGTTTTTAGTATTAAAACTAAGTGTACTAGTGTTAAAGGAGAGAGAATTCAATACACATAGAATTTTAGAAAAGTCAAAAGGAAAAGAGGTGGGCCATGCACGGTAGAGTTACATTCTCGGTAGCTCCCGTGAGTCAAAACCAAAAACCCTGCTTCGCGCCGAGCGTGCGTGTCTCTTCCATGCGGCCGTCTCCGGGGATGGTTTGGCCCACCCGATTTCACAACAAAAGTTTGAACCATTACTCCATTAGTGCCTTCCTGCTCTCCGAGGATTCCCAAGCTCCCAGCATAGTACAGCGAAGCGCGACGCCATGCGCCTCCTGTGCTTGCTTGCTCTCCTCGTCGCCTCTCTGCAATGCCACGGCCTCCTCCTCCCGCTCACCAACACCCTCTCCTCCCTTAGCCCGACCAATGGCACGTCCGTCCACCACCTCATCCGCGCCTCCTCACTCCGTTCCGCGGCTCGTCACCGCCGTCATCACCGCCCGCACCCTCATGGCCACCGCCAGCTATCGCTCCCGCTCGCCCCCGGAAGCGACTACACGCTGTCGCTCTCGGTCGGCCCGCTCTCAGCCGCCAGCCCGGTGACGCTCTTCCTCGACACCGGCAGCGACCTCGTCTGGTTCCCCTGCGCCCCGTTCACCTGCATGCTCTGCGAGGGCAAGCCCACGCCCGGCAATACCTCACACCCGCTCCCTCCGCCGACCGACTCCCGCCGCGTCCCCTGCGCGTCGCCGCTCTGCTCCTACGCGCACTCCTCGGCTTCGCCCGCCGACCTCTGCGCCGCGGCGGAGTGCCCGCTCGACGACATCGAGACGGGCTCGTGCGCGGCGTCCCACGCGTGCCCGCCTCTCTACTACGCCTACGGCGACGGAAGCCTCGTCGCGCACCTCCGTCGCGGCCGCGTGGCGCTCGCCGCGTCCCTGGCCGTGGAGAACTTCACCTTCGGGTGCGCGCACACGACGCTCGGCGAGCCTGTCGGCGTGGCCGGGTTCGGCCGCGGGCCGCTCTCGCTCCCTGCGCAGCTCGCACCGGGCCTGTCCGGCAGCTTCTCGTACTGCCTCGTCGCCCACTCCTTCCGCGGCGACCGGCTCGTCCAGCCCAGCCCGCTGATCCTGGGACGCAGCCTGGACGACGCCGCGCGCAGGATCGGGCCCTCCGAGACGGACTTCGTGTACACGTCGCTGCTCCACAACCCGAAGCACCCCTACTTCTACTTGGTGGCTCTCGAAGCGGTCTCGGTAGGCCGGACGAGGATCCAGGCGCGGCCCGAGCTCGGGTACGTCGACAGCGCCGGGAGCGGCGGGATGGTGGTGGACTCCGGCACGACGTTCACCACGCTGCCCAACGAGACGCACGCGCGGGTATCCCAAGAGTTCGGCCGCGCGATGGCCACGGCGCGGTTCGAACGGGCCGAGGCCGCGGAAGACCAGACCGGAATGGCTCCCTGTTACCACTACGCCTCGTCGCCGTCGTCGGACAGGGATGTCCCGCCTATGGCGCTCCACTTCGGCGGCAACGCGACCGTGGTGCTGCCACGGGGCAACTACTTCATGGGGTTCAAGAGCGAGGAGGGGAGGAGCGTGGGGTGCCTGATGCTGATGAGCGGCTGGGATGACGACGGATCAGGTGGGCCTGCCGGCACCCTGGGAAACTTCCAGCAGCAGGGCTTCGAGGTGGTGTACGACGTCGACGCCGGCCGCGTCGGCTTCGCCCGCCGACGGTGCGCGGACCTCTGGGACTCGCTCTCTCGCCGGTGACACGGATGAGTGGGATGGTGTCCGCTGTGCTGTCTCAGTTGTACAGATGAGCGGCGGCCACGTCTGTTACGACGTGCATGTCTTTGTGTTTTACTACTAGTACTAGTACTACGAAGCTTTTTTAGTACATATTTTTTGTGTCGTCTTGTAAATCTGTGAGAAAACACCATTAAACCTTGCATATGCACAGGACAAACAGGGAGATTTGGGATCACACGACATTGTTCTACGGTGCCGCAGGTCACTGAAAATTTCCAAGCTGAAAATTTAAAACTTCACAGCAGCCTTGCAAGTGACAGAAAGCTCCTGTAGGAGGTGACCAAACCTGGCGAGCACTAAATACTGTTTGGCAGCCGGCGACGAGCTCAGGGTCGACACTTCAGGCAATAGGAAGATGCATTTTGCTAAAGATGTCTGCAGTGTATCATCAGCACTTCTTCGGATTTGAACAGCGTGGAAATACACTGGAAAACATCACCAATTTCTTTCTGAATTCTGACGTCAACTTCAGTTTCAAGTGCACAGTGTGACCTCCGAAACAAGCAATTCAATGATCTACACATGCTTTCAGTTTCACCAGAAACTGGAATTGGCAGACCCCGGACCCGGATGTTTGGATGACCGTTGAAACGGAGCTCCAAAGTCCAAACTCGCCCAATTCAGCGAGGTTCCGGTTTCGGCAGAAATTCGCCCGCCCCTCCTCCCGCGTTCCCCTTCCCCTTCTCCATTCTCAGACCCTGGAGGAGGCCGCGGACCCCATGGCGGCGGCGATGGCGATTGGCGACGGCAGCGGCGACGCAGGTGTGTTCCGCCGCCACATCAAGCCTTCTCCCCCCTCTCCGTCCTTCCCCTGCCATGCGCCTCTACTCCCCCGGTGCTTCTTCAATCCCTTTGCTCGCTCTCTCGTGAAAACCCTAAAAGTGAAGCAGCCTCTTAAGCACGAATCCCCTTCGTGTCTTCACAAAATCCGATCCGATTCTGGCTCTTTCAGGTCATTTTGGAGCGGCGGACAAAGTCTGGGTAGCAAACGAGAGCAAGGCTGAGGTAACTAACGTGCATCCGAAGATCAATTTTCTGCCACTGCTTTCGTTCGTGTAAGCTACTGTTGACCCTGTACTGTCTACTGTCTTCAGCATTCTTCAGTGTAGCTTATTTTTGCTAGCAAATCCCCTGTTTTTCTAGTCTAGGCAGTAGTATTGTTCTACGGGAACTTAATCTCCCTATTGGCTATTGCTATGGACGATGTATTTTGACAAAGTACTAATTTGCAATGGACACACAAACTTGAAGCTTGACGCTTGCCTGTGTCAGTCGTACAGTGGACGAAAATTGTGAACTGCCGTGAAATCCCATGGCTGATTAGCTACTGTTAGACTGCGATTCAAATTACTCAACATTAAATGTTCAAGTATAGTCTCAAGTAAAACAGAAGGCTCAGGTCTGCCACCAAAACAAGTAAAGTCCGCACATCTATTACTGCGAGCATCAATGTTGCACACACATACTTTTAGAAGCATCATGTCTGCATAGTTGACATTACAAGTTTTTCAAAAGCACCAGGTCAAGGATATTACAATTTACAAGTCCCTTCTCGAACCGATATTTACATGGCAATAGTATCTGATGAGGCTGCTGTAGCACTCCTGAGTATGAGGTGATCTTTGCAGCTGAATTGATGTGCACTAATTTTCCAGACATTGATTTCTTCATATGATGTGTAGTGTGTATGTTCTATTTGAAAAGTCACATTCTTGCAGTATCGATGATCCCATCAATAATAACCAGATAATATCCAGTATCAGCAAGTGCATGAACTTCATGAACAAGATCCGCCTATTCAACAAGCATCATACATGGTTCAGCATATAAGACATGCATGTATTCATTCAACAAGCTCTCACACATGTCAGCATATATAAGACATGCATGTATTTTGTAAAAATATGGATATATTCTGTAAATCTAATTTTCCATTAGAGCAATTAATAATGTGTACAGAAGCACAAAAATAATTAAAGTGTAACTACAACAAAGAATATGAGCTTGGTTTTGTCCAGTGATTGGTTAAACCGCACTGACCTCCACAATTTCGGCGTGTGGCACAACCAGCGCACCATCTAGATCCACCCTGCTATAGATGAAGTCCATGTGCTTTTCTTAGAGTGACTTTGTATTTTGTATGTTGAGGTTCTTTAATAATTTCAATCCTTATGCCTGATCTGATTATTTTGTGCAAAATTAGAAAATGTTCGAAGCCAGGAATGACAAGTCCAGCGATTTTGTTGAAACAAGCACATCCTTGCAGCTATTGCACTCTGTGAAAGAGGAGACAGATGGCCAGTTCTTAGGTGCAAGTTCATCACTACCTGTTGATCCCGAGGCCAAGAACAGTGGCCCATTCTTCATCACAGAGGTGATGACAAAGGAGGAAGAGAAGCTATATGAGGCACGGCTTAAGGTAGAGGAAGAAGAAGAGACTAAAAGGAAAGAAGAAGCTGCAAGACTTGCTTTTGATCCCAATGCACGGTTTAGCAAGTTGGATGAGCTGCTGACACAGACACAGCTCTATTCAGAATTTCTACTTGAAAAGATGGAGGAGATTACAGATGTATGAGTCTCTCGCCATGTGATGATCATTTTCTGTTTTCTTGGCATTTCTTGCTAGTTAGTTTTGCTTGACAAGGGTGGTGCTACCTGTTGGTTAAGCAGAAAGTTGTTGAAGCTCAAGATGAAGACGAGCTTGTGGAAGACAAGAAAAAAGGACGTGGTAGAAAGAGGACAGCGAATTCTAAGCCACAGTACAATGACGTGAGTGCAGACTTCATCTACTAACCCCTGTTATGTAAATATGTTCGTTTGTATTCTTTGGCCGTCTTCTAGTTTTTTGGTTGCTATGAACTGTTAATTTGTTGCATTATCATGTGTACTCTTTTACATGTTCAATGGACTTGGTATTACAGCATGTGTTGCTGCTTGGAGAAAACTAGGGAGGGTGCTGTCCTGATTATTTAATATTAACTTTTCAAATTCCTGAGTGCCAGCATCCTTTCAAGCTGTAACGTACTAGTTCACAAATCGTAATTAAAAAGCCATTTGAGATTGCTGTATTTCTAAAATTTGAGATTTACTATGAGCCTGTAACACAGGTTCAGCTTTTTTATTTATTTTAAAGGAGGATTACTTCCGGCCTCTGCATCAATTGATGCACAGGCACTAGGTTCAGCTGTCTTCATAGGTAAGAGTTTGGGCATTCAAATGATGTTCCTTTGAAGTGTTTGTGCTTTCATCTGAATCTTATCGGTCCATAATGGTGAACATTTATATTCAGTACGAACAGGGGACTGGTCATCATTTTAAAGTGGATAACCTGATACATCTATAAAGTGTTCTGAATATATGATAAAAAATATGATAAATAGTTGCTGTTTATTTGTTATACTTGCGTGTGGACAACTTACTACGTCTGACTACCAAAATTGTTGTTCAGAAGAAGGCTAAGACAGCGGTGGCAGCAATGTTCACAAGAACCCGCGAAGATCGTTCTGCTGATGATGGGACTCTCACAGAAGAAGAAAGGTGGAAAAAGGAGCAAGCGAATCTTGTTCCATTAATGACTGGTGGACAGTTGAAATCTTACCAGATAAAGGGCGTGAAGTGGCTAATATCGCTCTGGCAGAATGGGCTTAATGGGATACTAGCTGATCAAATGGGCCTTGGGAAAACAATTCAGACGATTGGATTTCTTACTCATCTTAAAGGGAAAGGCATGCATGGTCCATACATGATAATTGCTCCTCTTTCCACTCTCTCAAACTGGGTGAATGAAATCTCAAGGTAAAGCATCCTGATTTTTGTTTCAGTGTCCTTAATTGATGTCTTATGTGGAGATACTTGACAGGTTTGTTCCATCTCTCACTGGCCTGATTTACCATGGAGATAAAGTGACTCGGGCAGATATAAGAAGAAAATTCATGCCAAAAACTATTGGCCCTGATTTCCCAATCATAATCACTTCATATGAGATGGCCATGTCAGATGCAAAATTTCTTGCTCATTATGATTGGAAGTATGTCGTTGTAGATGAGGTGATAAAGACACACTGAAAAAATCTAAATAAGGGGGAAATTTATGGCTCTCTTCCCTTATTAACATGCTTCCATACTTTGTGCAGGGACATCGGTTGAAAAATTCTAAATGTAAGTTGTTGAGAGAGTTAAAGCGCATTCCAATGGCTAATAAACTCCTTTTGACTGGGACACCTCTTCAGAATAACCTAGCAGAGCTATGGTCTCTATTGAACTTCATTTTGCCTGATATATTCTCATCCCATCAGGAATTTGAGTCATGGTATGATTCGCTTAGCTAACACCCCCACCACTTGCTGCCCTTTTCCTTGTGTAATTTCTGCACATGCCATTTTGTTCCTAGTCTCCATATCCTTGAAACACTTGTGTTCATCATTCAACATTTGCTATCTTGTGGCCTTCTTTCCTTGTATGGATTATAATTAATAATAAGCTAACTGAATATTCCAATGTAACATTTGTCTAGCATTCCAAAAGGTTTGCCCTGCCATTGGCTAGAAGTTGTATTGATAGTCGATTTATGTGTGAATCTAACAGCACACATGTGTTGGATTTCTAGTCAAGACATTTTTCAGGGTTTTTAAGAATAATCAACATTGGGTACTTATGGGTATACTTTGGTTAAACAATGCAAACGAATCTCTTAGTTCCAGTCAGTTATGATATCTCTTCGCAAGCATAAGTTATCTGGTATAATAGTAGTCACCATTCAATGCAACTCTGGAAACGTAATTTATTTCCAAGTAACCTGGCAGGGGTGCTACATTAGTAATATTCCTTCTGTTCCAAATTAATTGACGCAGATTTGTCTAGATACGCATGTACCTAGACACGTTTTCTAGACACGAAAACGTGTCTAGGTACATGCGTATCTAGAAAAATCTGCGCAAATTAATTTGGGAGGGAGGGAGTAGTGATAATAATATAGAACTGGCTAGTCACAACTGTGGCAAATGGTAACGGTGCCCTGTTTTTAGGGGTACATGCCAGAACCATTACAACTAACATTGACAAACTCCCAAGGATCCCAAAATGGGGGATTACCATTGACCACATGCGGCACTGCCAGAAATCTCTGGGTGATGTCTACATGCACCAGAACTGCCACCTCCATGTGCGTCAGACACTTTTGGGTATATAGCTTTTTATGCAGATTATATTTTTCTAAAATTGGGATGTCTAGAACCTATGATGAGCGCTCTAGTTGAAATGAAGTATCTGGAATAACAGAGACTTGTTATAGCATTTCCTCTTCCTAGTATATGTTGTGTACTGATATCCATGTCTGCTGATTTTGTGTTAATTATAGCACAATTTTATTTTGTACCTTTTATTTATGTTGTTTATTGATATGTTATATTTACTCAAAGTGTACAAATGAGTGGCAAATAAAGTAAATATTGACACATTATGTTGTTTATTGATATGTTATATAGCGATTAGCGAAGTTACTTCTTTTAATATTTTCTGTATATATTTGGTTTATTTGTCCTCCATTGGTCTGATGGCAATCTTCTTAAAGGTTTGATTTTTCTGGGAAAGGAGATGAGGACCAACAGGAAGAAACTGATGAGAAGAAAAGAGTACTTGTTATTTCAAAGCTTCATGCCATTTTGCGTCCATTTCTTTTAAGACGGATGAAGGAGGACGTAGAACAGATGCTTCCACGAAAGAAAGAGATAATCATTTATGCTAACATGACTGCACATCAGAGGCAAATCCAGACTCACTTGATTGAGAAAACATTTGACAACTACTTACATGAGAGCACAGATATAGGTAAGCATGTGTACCTTCCGTGCATGTCTTCCTTCATACAATCATACCGACAGTCCAATTTGTGCATAAGTACACAATTATCTATTATGACAAGTGTTTCCCATGTTATAGTGTTGCAAAGACCTGGCATGAAGATGAAGCTAAATAACCTAATGATTCAGCTGAGGAAGAACTGTGCCCATCCTGATCTTTTCAACGCTGCATTCGACTCAACAAGTGTGTCGCATTGAACATGTGCCATCTGAATTCCTCTATGTGCCTGTTTGCTGAATTTTTTCTATAATGTTATTTGTTTGTTTGCAGGCCTTTATCCACCTGTCGATAACCTTCTTGAACAGTGTGGCAAATTTCAGCTGTTGGATAGGTTACTGGATTCCCTGCTCAAACGGAAGCGCAAGGTTTATGGTTCTCCTTAGTCCTTTCACATTGTCTTGGCTGTACTCTGCATTCATGCACATGCTAGCACATGTTTCATGAATTCTATCCTTCAGCTCTAAAGTATAACTCAATTAATATATTTGCAGGTTCTAATATTTTCACAGTGGACAAAAGTTTTGGATATCATTGACTATTATTTGTATTCTAAAGGCCTGAATGTTTGCCGTATTGACGGTAGTGTTAAATTAGAAGACAGGAGGAGGCAGGTAACGTGCTAGTCTGCCAATTTATTACTAGATTGCTGAATAAGTGAATATCATCTAGATCCTGAAAAATTTCACCACATGTCTACCCTCATCTGCATTAATGTATGTGCATATGCACGCACCTTAATTTCCTAAGTACGCACATCAGCAATTTCGCATCGAGCAGCATGTTGGTTTAACATCCATGTTTAGCAAACATGTGGTAGCTTAAGCACGATTTTGAAACACACATTTGAGTTGGTTCCCAGGTACTGTCATTTTGCTTGGGTGATCCCTGACTTTACATAAACACTGCAGTTAGGATAGAATTTGTAGAGTTATAAATAACTTGTTAAAACGTGTATTAGGCTGTTAGGTATCTCGTTGAGAAGTATCTACTCCCTCCGTTTCAAAATATAAGATGTTTTAGGTTTGTGAAGAAAATGAATCTAGACTTGTTTTAGTGTGTAGATTCATCCCAAAATTGAGTGAATCTACATACTAAAACAAGTCTAGATTCATTTTCTTCACAAACCTAAAACATCTTATATTTTGAAACGGAGGGAGTAGGACTGAATTGGCAGATACCAGAGTGGATAGAGTTGCACATCCCTCTCCAAACCGATTTAGCAAATGTGTGTTGGCTTGAACATGATTCAAACCACACACGCCTTAGTTGGTTCACAAGTATGCCATTTTTGCATGCGTGGTTGCCTCAATTTGGTTCGGGAGCTGTAAATAGGGGCATCATCTAGAATCGAACATGTTAAAACTCCATGGATAGGTTTCACATTCAAAGGAAAAAAGAACATGGACTTCATTGACAGCTAATTTATCTCAAAACTGGATGCAATTGAATATCCGATTACAAGCTGGTCAGACCTAGAATAGTTGGGGGCAGCAAACTGACAGTTCAATGGTTTTATGGGCCCTAGGCTTAAACGCACATGGCTGTTAACCAGAGTTTAACCCATAAATGTTCTTTTGTATTCGTTTTATTGTTAGTGATAGTCATTACCTGTTAGATAATTCGATTCGTTTTTGCTATCTCACAATATATATCTTTTACTGTTTTTCTATGGCAGATAGCAGAGTTTAATGACTTCAACAGCAGTATGAATATCTTCATTCTAAGCACACGTGCTGGTGGGCTTGGTATCAATCTTACATCTGCTGATACCTGTATCCTGTATGACAGTGACTGGGTAATTTTCTATATGTCTGGGGAATTCGTAGTGTAATATTCAATGTTGTATTATTACAAAGGACTGAAGACCATTAAAACATACCATCTCCCTGTTTTTCTTTTCTTTTGCTCCTTGCCTTCAGTTACCTTACATAGCTGTAATGTGCTGAACTTTTGCTTCATTCTGCAGAATCCTCAGATGGATTTACAGGCCATGGATCGATGCCACCGGATTGGTCAAACGCACCCAGTGCATGTTTATCGGTTGGCAACATCCAATTCTGTTGAAGTATGGTTGGATGACCTTTATTCTCTTGCTTGGCTCTATTTTGTGGCATCGATACTCATCTCCTCATTGTTGCAGGGACGGATTATTAAGAAAGCTTTTGGAAAGTTGAAGCTAGAGCACGTCGTGATTGGAAAGGGGCAGTTTGAACAAGATAGCGCTAAACCTAACGTCTTAGATGTAAAAACTTCTGTCCCAGAGTATACGTTGTGTTGAGTCTTATTACGTAAATTGTTTCTTCAGAGATGGAAGGCCAAACGAGCTAAAGACTAGAGAAGCAAAACACCTGGAGAGTGTGACTGATCACTGGTTTGTTCTCTTGTGTTGTTGAAAATGCAGGAGGAGGAGCTACTCGCGCTGCTCAGGGACGAGCTGGATGAGGAAGACAGGATGATCCAAACAGACATCAGTGACGAGGATCTTCTGAAGCTGATGGATCGGAGCGACCTCACCGGTCCACCTGGCGCCGCGGATGCCACCCCTCTTATCCCCCTGAAAGGGCCTGGCTGGGAGGTTGTGCTGGCCTCGAAGAGTGGCGGCGGCATGCTCTCAGCGCTCGCCAGCTGAGCCCTGCCCCACCATAGCAATGACGAGGCCTCTGTATTTTCCTGATTCCGATTGTTCACTGCTAACTGGTCGGTGTATTGTGAGAACAGTATCCCGCAAAGTAATTATCAACAGGGCGTTGTACCCGTAGATTAGGAGTGTAGGAGCTGATGCTGTGGCAAAAACCTTTCAGATGTGCTGTTAACTGAAGCTCGTGCCTTCTTGTTTGCTTGCTTCCGTTCAGCAAGCTATGTAAGAGTATTATGGTAGTCTATGGTTAATGAGGTTGGAAAATGGCATTGTGATTTCGCTTACTATGTCTGGGTTTTGAGTCCTACACGTGCTTTTCATCGCCCTCCCTGTGATGTGTATATCAGAGATGGAGAAACGCTAAAATTGGCGTTAGACCTATGGACATTGTATCTATACATGTTTTAGTACTAGATGCATCTGTATCTAGACAAATCTGAATCGATTAATTTGGATTGGAAAGAGTATGAACTTTCAAAATGTATATGTCTTCTGTTTCAGTGTACGGATTTGGATGGGGGTTTCAACATGTATAAGCGTGAGGATGGTCGTCTCTGAATATTTGCCTGTTTGCAGGAACACTTCATCTTCCCGAACGCTCTCTGTGGGCAACAGATAACCCGCTGTAACTGTTTCCGTATAAAATAAAAATGATTAACGCGGTAAGCGTACAATACATCTTTGCTGGTCGAAGTTGGCTACAGAGCTCACGACGGCCAGTTCCTGTACCATCCAGCCCACGCGGACACGAGGCCGCTGATCCCGAGCGTGACGGCGTGGTTGCAGAACGGGTTGGGCTCGATGTCCGCGATGGCGATGACCAGGTCGGCGAGGTTGGCGGCCGTCCCCATGAGCCGCATCACCCGGTCCATCCGGATCTTGCTCACCTCGCCCTCCTTCTCCTTCTCCTTCCCCTCGCCGCCGCCGCCCTCCTCCGCGAGCAGCCTCCTCTCCCGCCTGACCCCCCTCCTGATCATGATGACGTCGATGGCGATGAAGAACACGTAGCCGACGGTCTCGCCGAACGCCGACACGAAGCTGGCGCGGCGCGCGACCCAGGGGTCCAGGACGCCGACGCGGGCGAGCCACGTGAAGTGGTCGAAGAAGAAGTAGACCATCTCGCCGGCGTTGGCCAGCACGGCCAGCGCGCCGAACTCCGCCGGCGGGGACCGACGCAGCGCGTTGAGGCCCGTGAGGGAGCGGCCGGAGCGGAACACCTTGCGGCTGAGCCCCGCCGCCGTCTCCCAGCTCTTGGCGCGCCCCGCCAGGCCCGGGTGGGACGTCTCGGCGGCCCAGTGCGCCAGCTTGGACACGTACTGGTACGTCTTCACCAGCTTGTCGATGCCGTCGCGCTTCGCCAGGAACACCACCAGCTTGTCCAGCGTGTCGCCGCCGCTCATGGTGGCGACCGGCCGGCCGATCGTCGAGCGGTGCTGGTGCTGTGGATTGGGGAGCTCGGGATATCAAGGGGAAGCGTGCACTTTTGGAGTGTGAGAACTGGACGCAACGCAAGCTTGTGCGTGTGTGTGTGTGTGGCTTGGCTAGGGATAAAGAGCGTGGCGGGCACTTGGCTAGGATGCGTTTGTCGTCTGCGCCGCAAGTGATTTTCCTGGTGGTGGCGAAGATTGAGAGGCCCGAGGAGAGAAACAACTTCTTTTGTTTGCTCGCGTCATCGGTGCATTGCCCTACTGCTTCTTCTTTTATAATTTTTGTGGCTAGGTTCTGCTTTATCTTGGATTCTCTTGGCCATTATTAGATTTACCTTTTTTGGGGGATAAATCCATTTCTCGCAATTTATTGATATCAAGATAATGTTACATCCTTCGCGAGATTATTTACTAGGGCTCTTTGCCACCTCGATCATTTGCTCTACTTATAGAATTGATCGCACTAACCAGAACCAAATGTCCAAATAAAAAGACTAGGCAATATATTTCAACACTACTGGACAATGTTAAAACTTGAAAATCGACTTTCTCAAACTCCTGCTTCATCAAATCCAAACACTCCACAAAGATCGCCTTGAACCTTGCATGCTTTAATCACCTCAGAGGCAGTGAGTGTATTTTGTTCCTGAACAACGATTGCATTCTGTCCTGAAGAGAATGTCACAAATTTGACTAAATTTAAATTAAACTTGATATATTTTAGTGTATAGATTCATCAAATTTTTGAAAAATCTAAGACATCTTTTTTGGAATGGATAGAGTATAAAAAAGGCCATTTCCAGAGGACGCGAGCAGCGAGTCGATCCCAGGAAAAAACATGAACTGCCCTCCTTCGTTTAGTCTTTCGCTTCATGACTTCCTCCATTCGATATTAGACATCACCGCCCGTCTCCCAAGATGGTCTCCTTTGTTCGGTCGTCCGCTTCGTGACTTCCTTCCTTCGATATGGAGACACCGCCCATCGCCCGAGCCCGGTGCCTCGCCGACTCCGCAACAGACCTCCTCCCTCGCCTCTCCGCGGTCCTTCGATGGCTCGGGGCGGTTCCCCACCCATACCCGACCCTTCCCCACAAACCGCCCCCGAACCCGTCGTCGGGTTTAGATCTTCACCATACCCGCTACCCACCAGGTTCCCTGGGACCCAACGGTAGCATCTCATTTCCATGTCCTTCGCCTTGTCGAGCGTTGGCCGTCGGTAGAGGGAGAGCGTCGCTTCGAAATGGGAGGCGGCGACGCAATGGGTGGCGACGCAAGATGGGTAGGGAAGGGACGAGGGAGCAGGGGACTACAGACCTCGATCCGCCTTGCTTTAGTTTTGTTAAAAAAAAATTGAAGGTGGACCACCCTGCGTCCAAATTCTGGATCCGCCACTGAACCCAAGGGTTTAACAAATAACATTTTGAGACGTGATACGTCCAAAACGTATATACTTTCTCAAACACTTTTGCTATTGTTTCTCCTCTAAACTTTTGTGATTTGGATACAACTAATACGGACTGACGCTGTTTTCAGCAGAATTACCTTGGTGTCTTGTTTTTGTGCAGAAAATCAACTATCAGGAAAAATCCCGAAAAATATGCCAAAAATTATATTTCACCAGAAGACCCACAAAGCCAGAAGATGAGCCAGAGAAGGGGCCTAGGGGGGCCACACCCCTGCCAGGCGCGGGTGGGCCCTGCCTCGCACCTAGAGGGTGCAGCCACCCCAGGCACCCCTCGGCCTCCCTCTGCGCCTATAAGTTGCCTTTCGACCTAAAAACCGAGGGGGGTTCGATAGTTTTCCAGAAAGAGTTCCGCTCCGCCGCCGCCACCAGAAACCAAGATTCGGATCCAGAAACTCGTTCGGCACTGTCGGAGACGGGAATTTGGAGAGGATCATCGCCATCGTCATCACCAACGCATCTCCATCAACCACCGATGTTTCCCTCATCCATGAGTGAGTAATCCCCCGTTGTAGGCTTGGGGATGGTAGGGATTGGATGAGTTCTATCATGTAATCGAATAAGATCTGTTAGGGCATAGTGCCTAGTATCTCTATTAGTGCTATTTGACTTTGTTACAACTTGTTGTGCTTAATGCTTGTCAAATGTGCCCGAGTGCCATGATCTCAGATCTGAACTTATTATTGAATCATTATGATAGTATTGTTTATAATCTTATCTGCAAGTTGTGTACACATATCATTGTTTGGATCCAAAGGCCCCAAAGTGACAATAATTGGGACAACCGGAGGGGATGGCTGTGGTATGAGGATCACATGTGTTCATGGAGTGTTAATACTTTGCTCCGGTGCTCTATTAAAAGGAGCACCTTAATTGCCAGTAGCTCCCTAGAGGCCCCGCTGCCACGGGCTGGCTAGGCAGAAGATATTGTGCAAGTTATCATTGCGAGCACGTATAACTATATTTGGAGCACATGCCTAGGATTGTTTAGTACTTGGATACTTGTTATTATTTATCTACAATTCCCTAGATCTTAAAGTTACATGTTTAGACTCGTCCATGCAACGCCCGTCCATCCATCCATATGCCTACCACACTCGAAATCCCACTATTACTGTTACTGTTACTATTGCTCCTGTTTCACTGTTATTGTTGCTTTACTGTTGCTACTGATAAACTTCTGTGAGCAAGAACTATTTCTAGGTGCATTTGAACTGATAACTCAGTTGTTAAGGCTTGCAAGTATTCTTTGTCTCCCCTTGTGCCGAATCAATAAATTGGGTAATACTACCCGTGAAGACTGTTGCGATCCCCTACACTTGTGGGTCATCAAGACTATTTTCTGGCGCCGTTGCCGAGGAGCATAGCTTTATTTGTAAGTTCACTTGGATCTATTATTGTTCATTGCTACTCTGTTCATCATGGGTAAGTCTCGTGATGGAAAGTTCCCTATTTTACCATCCACTACAAGAAGAGGTACCGTCCTAAACACCTCTGTTGCTCTTGATTCACCGTCTTTATAAGTAAGCTTGTTACACCACCACCACATACTCATGCTACACACACTGCTACTACTGCTGAATCTGAAACTGCTTTTGGTGCTCATGATGTTACTTCTACTGTGCTTGATGCGAGTGGTTCACTAAGTCCTTTTATAGATGCTACTATGGCTAGTCTAGGAAATACCAAAACTCCTAGTGAAGACACTATTACACCTGTTAGCTCACCTGAGTGTAGTGAGAGTTATGATATTAATGATGGTTACATTGAGTTCACTGATGATTTTGTTGAAGAGTGCCTAAGCACAAATGATACTACTGCTATTAACAGTCTCCTTGCTAGACGCACCATTATGCCTAAAATGTCCTCTGATCCTAAGTTTGCCACCTCTCCCATAGATATTAAAGATAAATATTATGATTTCTCTCTTGATTTATCTTATTTAGATATTGTTGAGAAATAACCTTTTTGTGGGACTGAAAATGAGAGTGTTGTGGCTCATATGAATGATTTTAAGATGCGCAAGTACTTTGTTACTAAGATCTTCCCTTTTTCACTAAAAGGAGAAGCTAGGGCTTGGTTTAATAGATTACCTCCTGGTTCCATTGATAGCCCTGATTGCTTGATTGCTTCTTTCTTCCAGAAATATTTTCCTCCGATGCGGACATGCTTGCGTAGACTTTTTATTTTAAACAGGGAGAAGAAGAGAAATTGCCTGAGTCATGGACAAGGTTCTATGCCTTGATTCATGCACATCCTGGATGTCCATTACCTAAGAATGAGCTTCTTGACATTTATTATAATGGACTAACTGATGATTCTAGGACCTACCTAGATAGCTTTGCTAATTGTGTTTTCAGGAAAAGAACTCCTACAGATGCTGAAGAATTAATGGCTAAGATAAGCAAGAATTATGATGATTGGACTTCAACTGAGCTTAGTACACCTGAGCCTATTACTCCTAAACCAATTGTGCGTGAACTAGTTCCAACACCAACACCAAAGAAGAGGGGAATTATTGCATTAAATGATGAGGTGATGAAGGAAGCTAAGAAGTGTCTAAAGGAGAAAGGTATTAGAGCTAAAGATGTGAAGAATCTACCTCCTATAGAAGAATTATGTAAGCCAATTCCCCACTCATCTACTATTGAGGTACACTCTCTCCACTTTAATGAAGGTGATATTCCTTATGGTAAGCCTCCTGATAAATGCTTAGAGGAACTTGACACATTTATTGTTAAACAAGGTAATTTTAATAAACAAGTTCAGAATCATTTATTGGAAAACTCTAGAGCTATCCATGAGTTGAAAGATATTGTGGAAAAAACTTCTAATGATATTAAAATGCTTTGTAAACACTTTCAAATGGTTCAAACTCAACTTGATCAACTTGCTAAGGTACAAAAGTATAGGCTAGTTAATGCCTCAGGAAATAAATATGCTTATGGAATTATAACTAGGAGTGGTATAGCTACTCAAGATCCTTTATATCCTGAAGGGCACCCTAAAAGAATTGAGCAAGACTCTCAGCAAGGTGAGAGTAGTGGTAGTCCTCGTAAGAGAAAGAAAAAGAAACATAAGATAGTTGAGGAATCACTTGAACCTGATGTAGATCCTAATAGTATATTTGTCTCTGATGTTGAAACTGAGAGTGGTAATAATAATGATGCTCCTGATAATGAGGAAGTTGAGGAAGAACCCGAGAAGCACACTAAGAACACTAGGTACACTAAGGAAGATTTTATTGCTAAGAAACATGGTAAAGAGAGAGAACCTTGGGTGCATAAACTGTTGGAATTATGCCCTAGAGGCAATAATAAAGATGTTATTGTTATAATTCTTGTTCATGATATAGTTTATATTCCATGCTAGAATTGTATTAAGCGGAAACTTTGATACTTGTGCGGTTTATGAACATCACCGTGTCCCTAGTACGCCTCTATGGACTAGCTCATTGATTAATGATGGTTAAGGTTTCCTAACCATAGACATGAGTTGTTGATTAATAATGATATCATGTCATTAGGAGAATGATATGATGGACAAACCCAAATCAAGCAGAGCAATTAGATCGTGTCATCGTGTTCATCTTTGTGAAGCTTTTTCCTATGTCAAATATTGTATTCCTTAGACCATGAGATAATGCAACTCCCTGGTATCGGAAGAAAGCTTTGAGGTCATCAAACGCCATCCTATGTGAGGGTGATCATAAAGGTGTCTCTCAGGTGATCGGAAAGTACCTGTTGGGTTGTATGTATCGAGATGGAATTTGTCCCTCCCGAGTCAGAGAGATATACTTCGGGCCCACTCGGTAATCGATATCAACACCACTTGCAAGCACGTGGTTAAGGAGTTAATCACAAAGTGATATCGGATTACGGAACGAGTAAAGTACTTGCTATGAACGAGATTGAACTAGGTATGCCGATACCAACGATCGAATCTCGGGCAAGTAAAATATCGCGTGACGAAGGGAATATATATGGGATTAATTGAATCCTGGCATCGTGGTTCATCCGATATGATCATCGATGAATATGTGAGAGTCAATATGGGTTTTCAGATCCCGCTGTTGATTATTGATAGAAGATCATGTCTGCATATTCTCGAACCCGTAGGGTCACACACTTAACGTGCCTCGACGCTAGGATAGAATGGATAATTGGTTTATGAGTTTTTGTTCGGAGTTTCGGATGAGATCCAGGACATCACGAGAGGTTCCGGAATGGTCCGGAGAATAAGATTCATATAAAGGAAAGCAGCTTTTGGATTTCGGAATCATTTCGGAGTATTCGGTATTGTACCGGAAGGTTCTAGAAGCTTCCGGAGTGGGACCAACGTGGCCCCACTTGTCGGAGGCCTGAGTGGGACTAAGGGGAGTGCCCTGGCCGCATTGGGCCATGGGCACAAGGCCCCATAGGCCCATCCGGACAAACCCTAGGGGAAACCCTAGGGAACCCTTCTAGAAGGAGAACTTGTTCACTCCAACCCTTGGGACGCCACTTAGGGATTGGAGGAGGGGGCTGGAAAGCCCCTATATAAGGTGAGGCGCCTCCCCACTTCTTCAACCCTAGCCGCCAACTGCTGCCCTCCTCCTCTCTCTCTCCCGACTGCGTGTAGGCGAAGCCCTGCTGCAGAAATTCTCCACCATTAGCACCACGCCGTTGTGATACAGATCCAATCTATATCTCCACCCCACTTGCTGGACCAAGGAAGGAGGAGACGTCGCGGCACCGTACATGTGCATCTCACGGAGGCGCCGCCACTTGTGGCGTAGGATCGGATCAGATCAGATCGCGAGGAGGAGACGGCGAGTACGACTACACCAACCACGTTCTGTTGAACGTTTCCGCTGTGCGATTTCTTCAAGGGTATGAAGATCTCATCTCTCTCTATCGTTGATTGCATCTCCTAGATTAGATCTTGCTTTCCCATTCGCATCCGTAGAATTTTTTTGATTTACTATGCTGCGAAACCCTTCAGTGGTATCAGAGTTAGATCTATGCGTAGGTGTGTTTCACAAGTAGAACGCAACATGCTTGTTGCGGGCGTTGATGTTTTCTGTTGCAAGCCTCTTGTTGTGTATTTCTTATGACACGGCATAGTGAGATCGAAGCGGTCCAGGCCAACTTTACACGACCTCGTTCGCGAGACCGGCTCCGCACTTGACGTGTGGCTTGTTCCACACATGCGGTTGGCACTACTAGGAAAATGGCTATAGGTAATCAACACATCCGTGGCTCACATGGTTGAAGTGCCCCACGGCTAAAACAGGCGTGAATCACCTATGGGCAGTGCCCTACTAGTAACTAGAACTACCGTGGAACACATGATCATAGTGCGCCACAGATATGTGTGGGCCAGGTCCCTGCTGGCCGCATGCCAGATATCCGTAGCGCACATAGGGTAGGTGCGCTACGCTTGTTAGTGTTATCCGTGGTGCACGTTGGGGGGGTGCGCTATGCCTAAGCGCATGCCCCTCTGCTCTGTAAAACGGACAGACACATCTGTGGCGCACTATGGCATGTGCGCCACGGATGTTATTAATCCCTGTGGCGCACTGGGGCCACGTGCGCCACGGATGTGGTGACCCTTTTTTGGCATCTCCACTTTGTGCACATGTGTGATCATCCACCACCCCACACTTCACTTTCCCCTTCTTCTTCCTCCTTAGATCTAGTCGGGATCCTTCTCCTTCCCACCTCAATTTATCCACTCATTCACCATTTTTAGCATGTAGAACTTGTCTTGGATGTTACATACGTAATAGAGGAAGCTCTCCGGTCTCCCCTTCTCCGGTCTAGCGCGCCCACCTCTCCTTTCCATCTTCTCGCGATCGGTCTCTCATCTCGGTAAGTTGTCCATGTAAGGATGTGTTCATGTGTATATGGATGATATGCTCATACGTATGTAGATGATCGATGCTCATGATGTGTGTATGGAGAGGATCTCGATGGTCATGTGTGTGTGTATATGGAGAGTATCGATGATGCTCATGCATGTGTGTATGGATAGGATAATGATATGTTCATGTGTGTATGGATCGGTCTCTCTCTCTTGTGTTTATGTGTGAACAAGTCGCCATTTGTTTTGCCAAAATGTTGATTCATTTCCATTTTGGCAAGACTTTGGCATTTCGCAAAGGTCCTAATTTTAGGATAGGTCATGCCGAAATTTTCTATCGACCATTGCATGCATGCATTCATTATGTGGTTCTAATAGACTTCTAATTGTACCTGTACATGCAGTGCAAAAATGGTCCATAATGAGCGAAGGCATTGTGGCTAGATTTTGAAATGTGTGACGACATGATACTGAAATAACAAGACGGATATAAGATGTCCGTGCGAAGATGCAAACTCAATCGGTGATCGACCCGCATTCCGAATCTGCAGCATCTTGCGCCATGGTTTCATGGATGGATACACTCGTTGGATAAGCGATGACGAAGACGATGGAGACGGTGAAGGTGGGCAACATGACGATGATCATCATCACGACGAGAACGCGCGAGATGATGAAGAGTCTCATGGAGATGGTGAAGGTGCGGAAGCAGACCAGGATGATGATGATCTAGATGCCGGAGGAGGAGACGACGATGGAACAACGTCAGGTTGGGTGCGGGACCCTTATGTGCAAGATATGCTTCTCAAGCAGACGAGTAACGCCAGGGCTACCGCTAGAGAGAAAGCCAAGCTTGCGCAACTTCAGAAAGATGCGGTTACTCCATTGTATGAAGGATGCAGGCCCGATGATACCCGGTTGAATGTAACGCTCAAGGCTATGGAGATGAAGGCAAAACACAAATTGAGCGACGCAAGCTTCGACGATATGATGGCAGTCTGGAACGATCGTCTCCCGGAGGGGAACACATGTCCAACTAGTATCGAGGACGCCAAGAAAATCATCTGTCCTCTTGATTTACCGCACGTTAGATATCACGTATGCATCAACGATTGCATCATTTATCGGGGCGAGGACGCGGAGAAAACCACATGTCCGGTGTGCGGCGTGAGTCGATACAATAAAGGGAAGAAAGCACCTCGAAAAGTGGTATGGTACTTTCCTATCACTCCTCGTCTGCAGCGCTATTTCACGGACCCTAAGGAAGCGAAGCTCATGCGATGGCATGCGGAAAGGAAGAAGCCAGGAGATGACGATGATGACCCCTAAAAGGATGAGCTGCTGACGCACCCTTGATGCTAGCTGAAAGATTGGACCTCGAATTCCCATAATTCGGTGGAAATTCGAGGAACATCGTGCTTGGTGCGAGCACCGATGGACTCAATACGTTCGGTAGCCGAGCAACGCACTGACATTTGGCCTGTTTGTATGGATGTACAACCTCCTCCATGGTTGTGCATGAAGAAGAAGTACATACAAATGAGTATGCTAATTCAAGGGCCAAACAACCTGGTACCAACATCAATCAGATCTCGGACTGTTGAAAGAGGAGCTAGCCACGTTATGGGAATGGAGCCAATACTTACGACGCCGTCGACAAGATTATTTCACTATGAGATCCGCGTTGGTCACTACTAAGTTGCAAGACTATCCAGGTTATGGTATATCTCGGGCAGGTTATCCAAGGATTACAGACATCGTTAGGTGCATGGATAACACAAGCTATCTCCAACTAGAGAAAGATCCGGGGTCTTGAAAACCGTGTTCATGGCGCACCGAGGTGGCTCGGCAAGAATGATCCATGGAGAAAGCGTGGAGACCTGTTCGATGGCAAATCGAGACCCGAGGAATCCAGAGCGAGGGAGCAGCGAAGAAGTGGAAGAGTTGGAAAAACCGGAAAGATTGTCCTAAGCCCGGAAAGAAGCGAAGAGGCAACAAGACAAGCCCGATGAAGGTATGGAAAACAAGGTCTGCTCGAGTTGCCATCTCGAAGTTTCTCCGCATGCCTCATAGCCTCGACATCATGCATATCATGAAAAACGTGTGCGAGTCCGTCGCCACCATAATCAACATGCCGATAGGACGAAAGATGGTCCGAAAGCAAGGCACGACTGATATGCTTGGGTATCAGGAAGGAGATTCACGGAGGACGCACTACTCGATGATCGGAAGATGACGATGATCATGAGTGAGACAACACAAGGTCGCTTAAGGGTAAAAGTTCAAGAAGAGCGAATATTACGCCTCCTTCTTGCTTCACTCTAAGCCAGGATGAGATCAAACAGTTTTTCAAGTGCCTTCTAGGAGTCAAATTTCCTTACGGCTACGCGGGCAAGATAAGCAGATACCTAGACGAGGTGAAGCAGAGGTTCAGTGGCATGAAGTCTCACGACTGTGTCATGCTAATGACGCAGGTACTTCCGGTTGCACTAAGAGGGATAATGGACGAGCACGTCCGTGAAACGTTATTTGGCCTCTGCAAGTTTTTTGACGTCATATCTAGGAAGTCGATTGGCGTGAATCAGCTCAGGAGGCTACAAGAGGAGATAGTGGTGATACTATGCAAGCTTGAGGTCTACTTCCCACCCGCATTCTTCAACATTATGGTGCATCTGCTGGTCCATGTCGTGGAGGACATCGTCCAACTCGGGCCGATGTTCCTCCGCAGCATGATGGCGTTCGAAAGGATGAACGGACACATCAAAGAATACGTTCGCAATAGGTCCCGTACAGATGGAAGCATAGCCAAGGACTTTCTGGCCGAAGAGTGCATCTCTTTCTGCATGAATTATCTAGACATCGAGAACCATGTCGGTCTTCCCGTCAACAGGCACCTTGGCAAGCTCGATGGATCTGGTCACCGAGAGGGTCGTCGCATACTGCATGCAGACTTCGATTTTCGACGCGCAGACTTTGATCGAGCAAACCTCGTCGCGCTACAACATTTAGAACTGGTCGATCCTTGGGTATAGAAGCACAAAAGGTTAATCGAGAAGAAGTATAGTGACTGGGGCATACAGAGGACGCAGGGAGAAATAATCAAAGAGCACAACTCAGATTTCACGCGTTGGTTTAGGCAGACGCTCCTTGATAATCCCCCGCGATCGCATTCTTATGACACAGAAAAGATCATATTCACCTTGTCGCAGGGACCGATGCAAAACCTGGTGACCTATCAGGCGTATTATATCAACGGCTACACATTCTACACGGAGGAAAAGGACAACAAGTGTGATTATCAAAACTCAGGCGTAACTTCGGAATTCTACACCGATGACAACATGAAGGAAAGATTCTACGGAAGAATCGAGGAGATCTGGGAGCTCGAATACTATGGAGAAAAGGTGCCGATGTTCCGTGTCAGATGGGCAAAGAGCGTCGAAACAGAAGACCGGTATTTCACAACCATGGTTATACCCGAAGCAGCCAAATCCAAGGCCTCCGGTGCGAATGTGGCCGCGAAAAATGAACCGTGGGTACTGGCTACCAAAGTGGACCAATGTTTTTCATTACTGACCCGACAAATCCTAGCCGTGTTGTCGTGAGGAGAGGAAAAAGAAACATCATCGGAATGGATGGAGTCACCAACGAGCAAGACTTCGACCAGTACGGAGATCCAAAGATTGAAGATGACGACGACTACGATGCAGCAACATACATCACAAGAAGAAAAATGACAACCCTACCCAAAAAGGTAGCCCGTTCGAGAGAAGAAACATTAAAGTGTCAGGGCTAAATTATTCAACCGCGACAAAGAAGGGAAAAAAGATTGTAAAATGCTAGCTCAAAAAATATTGTTCAACGGCGCCACGTCCTCCTCCATCTCAGACACCATCTCAATCAAGCCCGACCCCGAGCCCTGTGCCGTCGTGCTCTCGATCCGTCGCCGCGCTCTCGATCCGCCGTCGCTCAAGGAGGAGGCCGTGGAGCAGGAGGAGGCCGTGGAGCAGGAGCAGGAGGAGGCCCGCCGCCGCTCGAGGAGGAGGCCCGCGCGCCAGCCATCGTCGTCCGCCCGCCCGCCATCGTCGTCCTCATCTCAGAGGTGAGCGCCACCCCTCCCCTCTCTCCCTCTCTCCCCCTCTCTCCCCTCTCTCTGCAGGCCATGGTTAGGGTTCAGAGAAGTGAACTATTATCGTAGCATTTGCTCCTATTCAGATTAGGGTTTAGATTAGGCCAAGTTCATATTAGGGTTCATTATCGTAGCATTTTCTCCTGTTGAATGGGTTCAGATTAGGGTTCAGATTGTGCTGTCAACTTGCAAATTCCATGCAAACTGCAGTAAAAAGATCAAACATTGTCGTTCACCAAGCCCAAGCCAAGGGAAAACATGGTAATTAATTCAAATACTATCAATTGCAGCACTGAGTTACTACATATTTCCTCATTATCCTCGTTGTATGCAATCATGTATTGGTCCTCTACTTGCAACGTAATTAGCCAACAGAATGCACCTATAAATTATTATGTGGTTAACTCAACAGTATGCGGCTCCTACCGGAGTAAATGGACCCCCAACTACCAACGTTCATCATGCTACCTGTGTCTGGAACCATAAAGGAATATCAAATGACAACAGAATAATGCGTCAATGAATAATTTAACTAAACAATATAAAACAGAAGTTTATTTAGGAACTAGAGAATAGTATAAATGGATTTCATAGCTTACTCCTATTGAATAGTCCTTTCCACTGGAAACATTTCAATTGGAAACTCTCCCACTGTTTTGCCCAAAAAAAGCTAGATTGGTGCCTGGTGAATCCAGATGATAAATGTAAGTGCCCATTGCTTGATGTGGCTGGGCATGCTAGTTGATGCATTCTTAAGCAATGTGTTTTCTACCTAGATGTTTTTGTGGTGAGTTTTTATGAATCACTCAATGTACTTATTTTTATTGCTTTATACATAAGATAAAACCACTAAAGCTAAGGAAATTACTGCAATATGGGTGGTTCTTAGTGGTGCCTTAAGACCACTAAATCTAAGCAGATTACTAGTTCATATTCCTAGAAAATAGAGAGCTTGTAGGTTTAGGCTTGATTTTTTTAGCAAACAGAGAGCAATATGATCCTGGTTTGTGACCTCCTGGTGATGGTTTTAGTGTTGAATGGTATCCGCACATATATAGCTCAAACAATGTGTATATACTTGTATTTGCTTGCTGACATATAATGACAGGTGCTATAATCTGCATGTATTTGCTTGTTGTCATCAATGACAGGTGATATAATCTGTGGTGATATAATTGTAGCACTTGAAATTGTGCTTGTGCTTGTGCTTGTATGAAGCACTTTATTATGTCGTGTATGCAGGTTCTTGTATGAAATGAGTCCCGATTTTTGCCGGAATGTTGATTAACTTCCGTTTCGGTAAATCGGCACTTAGTTTAAGAAAATTAGCAAAGGTCATGGAGGATTTTTCCGTGCATTTAACCAATTATTTGTTTTTATTAGTGCAAAGATGTGTGACAACGCAATTTGGATGTTCTAAGCGCATCGTCATGAAGGAGAACTCGGACCTCGAATAAACAATTGACATTCCGGGAGGTGGCCCAGCTAGAAGGCGATGAAGAATACCATCCTTCGGAGGCGAGGATGATGAGATGGAAGACGCGGAGGAAGAAGCCAAAGGCGTCGGGTGATGAAACCAATGGCGAGGGGCACGGAGTGGTAGCAATCCTCCTAAGAAGAAGAAGTCAAGGAACGACGCCCAAACACCTACCGACGTCAGGAGGAAATTACCAAGTGAGCCCATCGGGGTTCCTTTGAGCCCGCCTTGTCGTCAAAGGGCACGTGGGCAAGTGGAGACGATCACCCGGACAACCATATCGATCAACACCGAATCTCGCATAAAGATAATGGCCACTTGCACACTCCTCTTCGATAAGCTGCACAAGATACAAGTTCCCGTTAAGTGTCGAACACAAATTATCATGGGAACGGTAAACAAATCCTCCCTCACAAAGATGAGCACCGCGCCATTTGGAGAACCCGATAAAGAAGAAGATCTATAAAGAAGGCAAAAGTCTCGAGGAGATCCAAGATTGACCCACAGATCACCAAGATCAGTTTCGGAGTTCAAGGAGAGGTGTGAATCCGAAAGAGCCCGCCAATAGTAATCGGGAAAGGTGCCGCAGCGATGAATATAGGTCATCACCATCTCGGATCTGGTGGATCTGAGAACCGCGGAGGCCAAATGGAATAAGGAGGACGAAGAGTATAGATCCAAGGGATAGAAAACCCTTTATAAATTCGAACCCGGGCAGGTTCGAAACTTCATGAGGGCCCGTTACCATGTGGACCCAAAAACCAAATAACTCACCACGGATCCTGCGGTGAAGGAATTCGAGGAAATTGTGGTAAGTAATCTAATTACTGTAGATCAACTCGATTGCATTCTAATCAATGATCTAAACGATTCACTGTTACTTCTTCTGCAGGAGGAGGAAATTGTTTCTAGTCATGGATCCGAGGGTTCCTCATCCCAGGGGTCGACGGTGGCCACCCGGTGGGATAACCCTTTTAACAGGGCAATGAACCGGGCCAAGAAAATAGAGCCGGTTAAGAAGCCGTCGTCGGTTGGCCGTCTGGCCGGCCTCGGGGGTAAGAATTGGGTGGATCATTTTGATCCACCGCCAAGGACGCATGTGGCACCGTCGGGAAGGAGCGAGGAGGAAAACTGCGAGGTTCAAGAACTTAAGGAACAAGTGGCGCGGATCCCGCAGATCGTCCAAGACAACCTGGCAATCACCCTCACGTCCTTCCTGCCTACCTTGGTGGAGTCAATAGCGAACTGGAGTGCGGGTGGTCGAGTAGGGCCGTGCCCGATTCCAAGCATGGTCAGCAGCCACTCGAACAACATGGCGCCGAAGAATCAGGCAAACTACATGTTCGTGACTCCGCCCGCTAGCACCGCGGTGCCGCAAGTGTTGGTGACTCCTCCTGCGATCACCGTGGCTCCGGAGTACATGTTGGTGTCCCCCTGCCATCATCGCGGCGGCACCAGAGCTCCAAGCACCCGGCGGTAGGGTGAATACACCGGCGGCCAGCACCGCGCCATCAAGTAGCCCTTCCGTCTCTTGCACGCCCGTCGCCATATGCGGTGCCTCGACATTAGCCGATCTCGACGCCATCACGGTAAACAAATTGCTTTACCGCCTTTCACGCCATCTATTACTCTTATGGCCTCTCTGACAACGCCGTACATGTTTTCCGTAGATGGATGTTCCTTGCACTCTCTTATGCTACGTGAACAACGAGCTGAGGGATGTTGCCAAGGGTACCATCGTTCAACCCTTGCAGCGCACGTTCCACTCAAGGCCGATGCCAGATAGCGTGCACAGGGTTAAAATTAGTCGGGTGCTAAGGGGCTGCGATGACCTGGAATCTCCCATTCAACCCCCAGGAGCGTATGAAGAAGAGCCGACTGTCCTCAGAAGTTGCTTCGGCTTATTCTTGCAATGGCCAAAGAGAATGATCCGTTTGGGGACGGCGGGGGCCATCATGCCACAGACAATAGCACCGCCTGTCGTGCCAGCGACAAGCGGTGGCAAGGCCCCCTTACCACCCTCGCCGTCACCTCCACACGGTGGGTCGGATGATCATGTTGATGATATGCACATGGCGCAGGATCCGGCCGAGGACGACGAAGACTGGAATGATCACTTCTTCAACACTCAGTTTAGCAACGAAGACCTAGCTGGTGGCCCCACAGAGAAATCCACTATCACCAAGCGTCTGTTTGGTTCTCAGGAGACGCCTCCAGCTTGCACCTTTACAGAGCCAGCTGATACAACCAACTGGCCCTTTATTCTAAGACCTGACACACTACATAGGGCGGTGCTCGATTATGTGCCTGCCCGCTCTCCAAAAGGAAAAAAAGGGCAGAAAGAAAATCTAGCAGCTCGAGCGATGGTGGCATCAACCGCGAATCCGATCAGGTTTCGGACGGGCCACCAAGACCCGAGGGTATTATGTGGAGGATTCATGTGGCGGTGAGCCCATGCTACCTAAGAATTTGAGGCTCGCCATCAATTCGCAGAGTGTGCATGACGGCGTGCTGACGATAGAGAGACGCCTTCTATCGGAGAAAGATCCCTCGCACCCGGTATTCGTGATTAAGGTGCCACCAGGCTTGGGCTTCGTCGACAATGCCCCTACGAATCTGTTCTTCCTGCAGTTCGATGACATCTTCAATATGTTCCACCTATACCCGCTGCACTATACCATGGTCCGCCTGTTTTCTCGCAGCCTGGCCATGCATATCATTAGAGAGAACACACCGGGCATCGCTATAGTGGACCCCTACTACATGCGTGACGGCTACTTGGGTTCCCCCGCCGAACGACGTATCGTGGCCTCATACCTAAAAAGAATCCTCGTGGCGAACAAGACAAAGGAATACATTCTCGTGCCTTACTTTCCCGAGTAAGTCATTATTCACTCGCCACCGTCGATTGGCTTTATTAGATTATCATCATTCTTTTTCCAAAACATTCCATTTGATTTTTTTGTGCAGAGATGAGCACTGCACGCTCATCTCCTTATCACCGAAGCATTCCAACGCCACGTATTTCGACTCAGGGAGTCTAGAAAAGAAGAAAAACTACGACAAGATCAAGGAAGTTCTGGATGATGCTCTCACTGTCTATGCCTCGACGGAAGGCACCACCTTCGTGCGTACGAAGGTCAAGTTCGGCAGGCACGTCTTCAACCACGTAACGGAGTTCCCCTGCGTGAAGCGATCGAAAACGATGAAGGAAGCCTACACACTCCATCACATGATGGCGTTCCTACTTGACCAGCAGAATTCTACGCCGGATCATCTCAAACAAGGCGAAAGCAAAGGCCAAGATCACTGATTCAGATATTAGACAAGAGATGTATCGCATCCAGCAGCAGTTTGGGGCAATCATCTTTCGTGATGTCATGACTTCGGGGGGATCTTATATGGAGGAAATATCCCGAATAACCGTGACATAGAAGATCGCCTAGAGATGCAGGGTGACTATAGGAAGTTCATGACGAGACAAGGAGTCCTCCCGTTCCCTAAGCCGAGCCAGAAGGCTTGATGTTGGCCTAGTTGTAGTTACAAACTATAGATGACCTTTGTGTGTGTGGACAAGTGTTCATGCTACTATACTTATCTTATTAGGTTTATGAATCATCGCTTACTTCTTTTGCTTATTATTATATATCAATCAATGCTTGGTTTTTTTGCTTACTCTTTGGTCCTTTGCTCACTTTGGTCCTTCTTTTTTCCTTACTCTTTTTTCGAGAATAATGCCGATGATTGAAATGTCGTGGCACAATATATATGTGAATGTGCTACGACGGGATTGTGAGCCTTGTGATATGCACAAGTCCATGTCTTGTGCATCCTACTTGGCTCACCATTGGTCAGTAGCATATTCTGTCCAATCAACGACCTATGCATATATATGAGGCAGTCTTTTTGATTTACTTTGGTCTTTTTCGAGAATAATGCCAATGATTGAAATGTCGTGGCACAATATATATGTGAATGTGCTACGACGGGATTGTGAGCCTTGTGATATGCACAAGTCTAGGTCTTGTGCATCCTACTTGGCTCACGGTTCCATCGTAGCATACTCCTGTGTCCAACGACCTATGTATATATATGAGGCATTCTTTTCGAGTTACTTTGGTCTTTTTTCGAGAATAATGCCAATGATTGAAATGTCGTGGCACACTATATATGTGAATGTGCTACGACGGGATAGTTAGCCTTGTGATATGCACAGGTCCAGGTGTTGTGCATCCTACTTGGCTAACTGTTCCGTCGTAGCATATTCCTGTGTCCAAGGACCTAGCTAGTTATATATGAGGCATTGTTTTTGAGTTACTTTGGTCTTTTTCGAGAATAATGCCGATGATTTAAATGTCGTGGCACACTATATATGTGAATGTGATACGATGGGATTGTCCACCTTGTGCTATGCACAGGTCCAGGTGTTGTGCATCTTACTTGGCGGATAGTTCCATCGCCGTGATATGATATGCCTACTGGGTAATACCCACAGACGCTTCCGATCGCCCAAGAACTAGCGAGTGGGCCTCACGGATGGCCGTATCAAGGCTGGCGTGGATCCAAGCGACTAGAAGTCAAGGCCCGTGAGAATAGATAGGCCCAATGATTAGGTTAAACTGTCAAGCCTTAATCGATTCGGTTGAGATATGTAACCCTAGGGGGTGAGTCTATATAAACCTCCCTGTGGCGTGTAGAGGATACGCCCATCATCACCCAAGCGACTCACGCCTAGCCGCCGAGCTCGCCTTTGTACTTCCATCATAATACAATCTAGCAGGAGTAGGTCTTTACCCTCTCCCGGGCCGAACTGGTAAAACCGTGTCTCCTCCCTCATCTCGCACCATGAATGGATGGCCACCCTGCTTCGTTCTACTATCGCCGATTGCAGGTACGCCGTGGTCATTCCCACGAGTGGCGCCCACCGGCCTGCCGGTCGCCGGTGTTCTCGGCGAGATCCAATCTGCCCATCAACGAAGTCACCACCGACCGCATGATAGCGATCGGCGAGATGATCTAGATCTTGCCGAGCAGCTACGCCGCGGCGCGACCCATCACGCGACAGATGATCTTGCCCGGCTAAGACGATCGGCCTCTTCGTCGGCCTCACCGACGCCATCGCTCTCGAGGACTCGGCTCAGATCCGCGAGTCGCCACGCCGATCGATCTCCGAGAGCCAGGTCCGACGATCCATCGCCGCCTCCGAGTACAACTCGCCCGCAACGACGTGGCCGAAAACACCTGACCACGGAAGACGCCCTCAACGACGACGCCGACTTCGGCGACTCGGCTTCACTCGCCGATCCATCATCGCGGCTTCGCTGGGCTCCATCACCTGGTCTCCAACGGGAGACTTCGAGGATCCCTCCATCCTTGGGATCTTCGACTTCGACTGGTCGGAAAACTCGCCGATCTCCGCGACGGACCGGTCGCCACGCGACCTACATGGCGGCACCGATCCGCCGGAGGATCCCTTCTCCACCCCGATCCCTCCTAACGCCATGGCAACAGAGGTCGAGGAACTCCGCCTGAAGCTGGAGGAGGCAGTCCACAAGGAGCAAGCCGAGCGCGAAAAATTTCGCCTCGAGCAGGTGACGACGCAGGAGATGTCATGTTACCACCAGCAGCGAATCAGGTCACGGTTGAACCCCACCGTCCAGGGGCGCGCCCTGAACTTCGACGACGAGAACGACCCGGCCTGCGTGGCCGAGCACGCGATCTGCGAGAACGCGCCACCGGAGAAGCGCCGCCCCGCCAGGTCGGCGAACGGCGCCCACCTCCACCCAACCGCACCCCTGTGGACCAGCCGCGGATCGTGGTCTCCTCACGGAGCGAGGCGTGAACGCCTACCATCGTTTCCACCCCCGATGGACAACATCGTGGGCCGAGCAGCGCCAAAACATCACGGCCACCGTGACGGCGCCCTACGATCCAAAGACGTCAAGGCCCTTTCGCAAAGGCGGTAGAGCAACAAAACCAAGCGTCGATTCGCTGTGGTCGATGTACTCGCGTTCGGGCAGCAGAGCGGCCTCAAGCGGCCGTCCATTGGCGGCAAACACCTTAATCGCCCGCTACCGAACCATCGCAGCCCAACACCGACCGCGAGCGGCACTCTCCACCAACAACCCTGTGCCAGCGACCAACCGTGCCGCCAGCGGTCAGCCCGCCGACGCCCGCACCCACATCATCAACAACCAAAGCTGGCGCGCGACGCCACCGACGACCGCGACACACCCTAACCGCCGCGACGGCGAGCCGATGGTCGCGGTCGGGCCCCGTGCTTCACGATGATCCGAGGCGAAAAATACCCCGAACTTCAAAGCGCCAAGGAAATAAAGAAGCACGACCTTCGACGACCCTTCCGTGTGGCTGGACACCTACCTCATGGTGATGGGGATCGCTGGACACACCGACCTACTAGCCGCCCGCTACCTCCCCCTGATGATGGA
This sequence comes from Avena longiglumis, assembly GCA_030063025.1. NCBI lineage: Eukaryota > Viridiplantae > Streptophyta > Magnoliopsida > Poales > Poaceae > Avena > Avena longiglumis. The sequence goes on along the minus strand of CP125976.1, from coordinate 76,620,386 downwards.
GGGGCGCAGCAATGGATCAACACTCTCCCGGATAGCATCGATTCACAGGAAGAGATGCGCGACGCTTCTTCGCACGCCGAGGGTTCCACACCCGCCACCACCATCGAGGACTTGGAGCGATGCGTCCAGGGACCCATGAGTCGACCCGGTCAGTCCAACGGTGGCAAGAACTATGGTACAACGCGGCTGGTATCCACCCGGACACCGCGATCCACTGCTTCAAGACCTCGTGCCACTACGAGCCCTTGGTCGCAAAGCTCAAACGAGCATACCGTACACTCGACAACATACCAGACCTCCTTGAGATCGCCAAAAGGTACGCGGAGGAAGACCCAAATCAGGAAACCGACAAAGAGTCGGGTGGTCAACGCCGCACAAACGGCAACAACAACGGACGACGGTCCGACCTACGCTACAGCAACACTCGCCTCACCGGCAAGCGCCGCAGTGACGGGCGAGTCGACTTCGTCGCCAACACTGGGCACGCGCAGCGCGAGCCCAAGATCTTTCGCCGCGACGGGAGGCAACGCCGCGACGGCAGCAACTACAAGGAAAAAACCAAGGTTCGACCCCGCGACCCTCCTTAACCAACCTTGTGCGTTTCACAGCAGGGAAGGGAAGCCCTCCACGCACACGACCGCCGACTGCCACTCTCTCAAGGAGATCGAGAAGGCACGGCGAGCGGAGGACCTCGACAACAACCCGCCAAACGGCGGAAAATTCGCGATGGTGGCTCGCCCACACCTTCACAGGCTTCAACACGGCGAGAAGAAGGTCATCGCCCGCGCCGTCGCCAACGCGGTGGCCTAGGTGGGCGTTCCCGGTTCCTCAACTGGTCGGAGCAGCCCATCACCGAGCCGCCAGACCACTCGCCACGATCGAGTACCCAGCCGAGTCGCCGTGGTGGTCAAGCCCAAGGTGGAGACCATCGCTCCCCAAGACATTGATGGACGGCGGCTCCATCAACATCCCGCATGGACACCTTTAGGCATCTGCGGCTCCGCGATCGATGGTCGAGACGACCTACCACATTCCACGCATCATCCCGGTCGGAAGGCGCGTCGATCGCAAGGTCACGCTGCTAGTCACCTTCGGCACACCAGCAAACTTCCGCACTGAGCGGATCGTCTTCGAGCTGGTACCCTTCGACAGCCCCTACCACTGTGTGCTGGGGCGCCAGGCGTTCGCCAAGTTCATGGCAGCGCCCCACTACGCGTACAACGTGATGAAGCTCCCCGGGCCGCGCGGCGTCATCACCATCAACGGCGACCCCGACATGGACGCCGAGTATGAGGCCAAAGGAGACGAACTCGCCGACGCGGTCATCGCGGCAGAGGCCAACCATGCCAACGAGCTCGCCAAGTACGCGAGCGGGGTCAACAACGACGACCCCACCATACTCAAGAATCCCAATTCGGAGGGCGTCAACACCTCAGCCTTCGAGGCAACGACGCACACCCGCACCGTCGAGCTGGTCCCAGGCGACTCCAGCCAGACGGTGACGATCGGGATGGGCATGAGCCCAGCATAGGAAGGCGTGCTCATCGAGTTCCTCCGTGAGAACAGGGACATCTTTGCATGGAAGCCCTCTAACATGCCTGGTGTCCCTAGGGAACTCGCTGAGCGTAAACTCAACGCCGACCCCAAAGTGCGACCTATCAAGCAGTCGCTGCAGCCCTTCAATGAAGAGCACCGCCGAGCCATCGCCGAGGAGGTGCAGCGTCTACTCGCTGCAGGCTTCATCCGGCCAATGAAATATTCCAAGTGGCTGGCAAACCCAGTCCTGGTCGAGAAGAAAAATGGGACCTGGAGGATGTGTATCGACTACACAAACTTAAACAGCCTCGGGAGCATTCGTCCTCCCGCGGATCGACCAAATAATCGATTCACACCGCTGGTTCGAGTCATTGTGTTTCCTCGACGACTACTCGGGTACAACCAGATCAAAATGGCTGTCGAGGACGAGGAAAGACGGCGTTCATCACGCCATTCGAGCCTTCGCTACACCGCCATGACCTTCGGCCTCAAGAACGCCGGGGCGACCTACCAGTGGTGCATGCAGGAATGCCTTGCGAGCCAAATTGGCCGCAATATCCACGTCTACATCGACGACGTGGTAGTGAAGTCCGCTCGCCAGGGCGACCTACTCGCCGATCTAGCGGAAACATTCGCCAACCTGCGGAAATACAAGATAAAGCTAAACCCAGGCAAATGCACCTTGTACCTCAGGGCAACCATCGGGCTACGCTGCTCCAAGCGAGGGATCGGCGAACCCCAACAAGATCTACACGACGCTCGACCGCAAACCCGAGTGCACGGCGACGCCCGGCTGCCGGCGAAGTCGCGGCCTCGCCGCTTCATCCCCTGGGCGGCGATGCCCCATCACCGCCTCGCAAGAACCCCACCTTCCAAAGGGGACAAGGAGGCGACGACGCGCGACCTCAAGAAGGTTCTATCAAGACCGCCACCGCCGCCGACAAAGAACCCATGCTGGTTCACGCGCTTCCGAGCGCGTCGTCACCGTCATGGTCGTCGAGCGCCAGAGGAGGGAAAGGAGCGCCCAGCCGATCGTGTACTATATCAGAGGTCCTCATCGCGTCGCGCCAATGGGTACCGCAATACCGTAAACTGGTATACACGGTCTTGAGCAACGGCGATCGCCGACTACTTCCGTGGAGCACCCGATCACGGTCGTCTCCATCGGCAGGTGACATCATCCGCAACCGTGAGGCGACCGGGCGAGTCGCCAAGTGGGCCGTCAAAATCGGCGTCCACAACATCAAGTATGAACCACGCAAAGCGATCAATTCCCAGGATTTCGCGGACTTCATCACCGACTGGGAAGAAGCCCAGCCGAAAAAGTCAGATTTCCACATCGGAGCTCGCACTTAGACGGCTCCAAGAATGCGACTAGCAGAGCAGGATCGTGTTGACTTCCCGGGCGACAAGCTTCGCTCGTCCTGCGCCGACTTCATCCCTGCACCAACAACATGGCCGAGCACGAGGCACTATTCCACGGCATGTGAGCTGCCAAGGAGATGAATGTCAACCGCCACGCTACGGAGACTCGAGCCGTCGGGCAAGTCGCCGCACTGCGACGCCGCCTCTCCCACCATGGCGATACCGCCAAGCAGGGACAAGCTGGGCGACACTTCGCAGCTACTCCGCCGAGTGGATTGATAGGCGGAAGAACGAGGAGGCCGACGACTCTCCGCATTGGGTCGGCTCGACCACACCACCCGCCGGGCGTCTTCCTCGACACGATCACCAAGCCGTCCGCCTCTCCCCAAGGAGATCGACATCGAGTCCCGCAACCGAGGCATCCTGGTTGCACTCATCGCGAGCCGAAGATCGACTAGGCCGCACATCGCCTACCGAGGGAGGCACCTTGCCCGCGCAACAGACGCCGGATGATAGCACGACGCAAATCCTTCGTCATCATCGATGGCGAAGCTCCACAAGCGCCAGCGGTGCGTGTTCCAACGCCGCGTCCAACCCGTTGAAGGACGCAAAATCCTTCACGACATCCACTCCGGCGATCGCCAGCACGCCGGCGCCGCCTCGGTCGCAAAGGCTATGCGGCACGGCTTCATCGCCCACCGCACACGCAGATGCCGGCCGACATTGTCCAGTGCGCCGGTGCCGGCACGCCAACCGCACACACGTGCCGAGCTTAGCGCTTAAGACAATCCCCATCACCGCCATTCGCCATGGGGTATGGACATGGTAGGCCCTTCAAAAGGCCCTCCGCTTCACCCACCTCCTGGTCGCGGTCGACAAATTCACAAAGTGGGTCGAGGCCAAGCCAGTCCGGAAATGCGATGGGAAGACCGCCACCAAATTCCTACGCGAGCTCATATATCGCTACGGGTTCCCAAACAGCATCATCACGGACAACAGCACCAACTTCGCCAAAGGAGCCATGGCCGAGTTCTATGAGGAACATCACATCTGACTCGACCTCGCGTCAGTCGCCCACCCGGAGTCCAACGGCTAGGCGGAACGGGCCAACCAGAGCATCCTCCACGGCCTGAAGCCGCGGCTCCAAGTTCCACTCGAGCGCACCGTCGGGTGCTGGGTGGAGGAGCTACCCTCCATCATCTGGGGTATCCGCACCTCGGTCAATAGGTCGACAGGGTTCACCCCCTTCTTCATGGTGTATGGAGCCGAGGCAGTCATGCCCACCGACCTAGGGCACGACTCGCCAAGGGTCGTCCACTACACGAAGGCTGCGAACGAACTCGCACGTCAGGATGGAGTCGATCAACTCGACGAGGCACGCGACCTAGCTCGCTCCCGTACTGCCATCTACCAGCAAGGACACCGCCGCTACCATAGCCGACGGGTGAAAACTCGCACCTTCCAGGAAGGCGACCTTGTGCTACGCCTCATCCAGGACAAGAAGGGCATGCACAAGCTCTCTCGTGAGGGACCATTCGCCATCGGGCGAGTACTGCAACGACGCCTACTACCTCACCGACGTCCGGAGACGGAAACTCGGCGTCAAACGACCATGGAATGTAAACCTCCTACGGAAGTTCTACTCCTAGAACTCCATACATGTACCTCCACTAGCTATGAAATAAAATATATCGCCATCGCAAATTGCGTCTACTCTCGTGTCTTGTGCCACTCGCACTGTAATAACACCGCCAAGCTAACTGCAGAAATCAACCTCTAGTACCGACGCAAGACGGCTAAGTAGTGCATTACGAGGGCACTGGTCACCCTGTGACTCGCCACGCCCACGAAAAAACGCCAACCGAGCCCCATTGGAGTCGCCTAGCTCGACTGGCTTAACGAGACAAGACAACTGCCCTCGCTCCTCACAGCGACCACGATCCTCCGCATCCTCGACATAGCGACTCGAACGGCCAAATACCACGCTCGAGGACTGACGACCAGTTAAGCTCCAACGGCTAGGGAAAACGCCAAGTATGTGAGCGTGCCCAGGACTCGCCATGTGACTGACCTGACGGGCAGGAGCGAGGCACTCCGACGCGCAGCCTCACCACCCTAGAGCCGCTGACTAGAACAACCAAGTACCACGCTGGGGACTCACCACCGACCTCGCTCACAAGGGAAAACGGTAAAGAGCACTCATGGAGTCGCCATGACCTGGCTTTCCAAGCTCCGATAGTCGACCTCAATAACAAAACGCTCAAAACCACAAACACATAACAAACGAGGTAAACCCCATAAAAAGGGCGGACGCGTTCGGGGACTCGTTCAATCATCAATCACAATCGCAAGACAATTCACAAAATAAGCGAAATCCCATTATAGCAGACCAAAGTTGTTACAAAATACAAGTTGCGCCCAATGGCCGAACTGCTACTAACGCCCTAGGGCACAATGTTTTATTCTGCAGGCTTCGATGTCGACTCGCCGCCACCCTTGCGGTTGCGAATGAAGGGAGTGTACGTGTTCGATGGGTACGTCGTCATCTCACCCGCCATCGCCGCACGGAAGGGCTGCTCGATCTTGAAGTCCCGGTGCGGCGGCTCGGGGTAGTTGGGCGCGACGATCGTCTCCTAATAAGGAAGGAGGTCGCCCATCGCCCAGACACGATCGGAGTATATCGCGGCACGGTCCGTCAGCTTCAACACCTCGGCAGTCTCCACCGAGCCCGTCGACGATGGGTAGCCACTCGTCACGTCGTCCAGATCGAAATCCTCCGGGAAGTGGGCGAGCCCAAGGCTAAGCGCCGTCGCCGTCCCGCGCCGGAACGCCGACCGCGTCATGAACTCGACGAATGACGGCGCCTTCTCCAGATACCGCCACACTTCGACGAGGTCGCTGGGAATCACTTCCGTGGGAGACATCTCCTGAAGATACGCCCGAATGCAAGCCGCGGACAACTCGGAATCACTAGAGTGGCCACATCGCCGCCACAGACGATCGCGCTTTCCGAGCTGTCGATAATCCGACATGTGGACAGAGGGTGGCAGTGAGTACAACAAAGATCACGCAATGCAGCTACTACAGGCAGAGGCAAGCACACTTACCAATCAAAGGACGGCAGAGACCCGTCATGAAGCTTTGAAGAGAGGAGTAGTCATCTTGTAGCCCAGCAACGAGGGCGCCGAGACTACGCTTTCGGCGGCATGGCAGCAGCCTTGGCTCGCCCATCCGCCGAACTCGCCTCCTCCTTCGCTTCCTTAAGCTTGCGCTCAAGGTCGGCGATCCGCTTCTCAGCCGAACTCAACGCAGATTGAGCCGCCGTCAGTTCACTCACCGGGACAAGGCCCTGGAGGACCTCCTCTGCCTTCGCAGCAGTCGCCTGGAGTGCCTTGTTCGCCTCTTGGACGACAACAAGTTCCTTCTTCGCGCGACACTTTGCAGCGAGCCGGTCGGCTGATTCACGCTGCAAACCCTGTGCAGAAGTCAAACAGTTAACAACAACGGAATCCTAAGTGCCCACCCGCTGAAATTCAGCGACTGGACACTCGGGGACTGGAGATCAAAAATCCTAAGTGCCCACCCGCTGAAATTCAGCGACTGGACACTCGGGGACTAGAGATCAAAAATACTAAGTACCCACCCGCTGAAATTCAGCGATTGCGCACTCGGGGACTGGGCGCGAGAAATAAAAACAAAACACCAAAGAATCACCACCGCATTCGGTGGCGATCCTCGGACCGATATACCGGATGGTGCGCCAAGCATGCCATGGAGTCAGTAGCGTGTCCACGGATGTGAGAAGAGCTGAGTGTGCCCGCCGACGCTGCTCGGCCGATTCTGCGACCCCAGATACGCTGCTCGATGGCGTGGTACCACTCGCCATAGCCGCCCGCCATGAAGCGGGGAAGGTCGCGATGGATGCGCCGGTACTAAAAGAGGCCGCTCGGCCACCCAGCGAGGAAGCACCTCCTTGATTGTCAAGGCCGCCCGCCGCAGGATCACCGAGCAATCGCCGTGTCGCCGCACACCGTGACGTCGCCGCCTTGGCCTTCTTGGCACTGCATGGGGGCAGCGACCTCATCGCCTTCCTCTCGAGAGGGGTCCTCCTCGGCGACGATCGGCGGCACTTTGGCCACGGACGGGTGGCCTATCTTTTTAACTCCGCCCGCAAATTGATTACATGAGCAAAGTGGTCCGAGTACAACGAAAAGCAAGGTGTGAACAAAACTCACTTGGCGATCGGTATGAACCGCAGCCTCGCTGCGCATGCTAGCCGCTTCTCCAGTTCGGGGCCCAGCTCGATCGAGGCCCATCTCCGTAACTTCATGTGCCTAAGACACGACCTCTTCGCTGACGAGGCGCGATAGGAGCCTCAACGATTTTGGCAGAGCTCTTCGAGGCGGTCGCCATGCCGAGCAGCCCCAACCCAGACCGGCGAATGGGGGAAGCGGTACGAGGTACCTCACCAGGGCGGAAGTGGCATCGGTGCCGCCATCCGCGTGCTTCATCCCCGCCGGTGGCGCTGAACTACTCGCCGAACGAGGCGGAGATGCCTGTTTTGCCGGCTTCGTCTTCCTCTTCGGAGGGGCCTTCACTTCCTTCTTCTTCTTCTTTTTCGACACAGTGGCCTCGCGACGCGAGGTGTGCTCGGGAAGCTCGTCGTCATTATCGTCATGGCGTTCAAGGCTTCTACTCGCCTCGAGTTCGCGCTGACGCTGCCCGCGAGTTTTGCGAACCAGTGGGGCGGCCTCTTCCTCGGACTCATCGTCATCATCGCTCCTGTCGTTCTCGATGCCGCCCTTGGCAGGAGGCGATTCGCCCCCGTCCTGGATGGACGAGATCGAGTTCTCGTCGTCCGCGGATGGAAGCCACCCTTCCACCACTTGAAATAACTGCAGTAGGCATGAGACAATATCAATATAACCACGATAGAATCAACTGCGACTGCGAATGGTAGAAAGTGACTTACCGTCGGGGCTGGATGCTTCGCGGTGTAGGGGCGATCCCAGCCTTCGCGTCCAGGTATGCTGCCTGGGTGATCTTCTTCAACGCCGGGACGTAGTCCTCGAGTTTCCACTCGGCGAGGCAGGATTTCGTCGAGTCTTCCCGGCCCGTGTACTCGTACATGTAATGGTCACGGCGGGCCAGGGGAACGAGTCGCTGCCCAAGCCAACAGTTGTACAAATTGATGGTCTGAAGACCTTCTTCTTCGTGCCGGATGGTTTGAAGCATCTCATCCACGACCATCCGCTCTTCATGGGAGATTGCCGACTTGGAGTCGACGCGTTCGGCCGGTCGGGCGAGTATTTGAGATCGCCACCTCGCCGTCGAGTCGCCTCGTGACGAAACCAGGACTTCTTCCACCGCCGCCGCTTGGCGCTAGCATCGATCAAAGAAGGAGGCCTTCGACTTCATTGAAACGTCAGCCACCCGCAGAAGCATTGGGCGCCGCTTTCGCGATCGATCCTCCGTGGAACAGATCTTGCCATAGGGGAAGTAGGGTCAGATCAGTAGCACTCGCAGAACGCCATGAAAATGGCGAGCTGCTCGATCTGTGGGCCCAGTCCGACGGCTGGATCTCGAGTAACGCGAGAAGCGCCGGAAGAAGAGAGACGGGGAACCCCAACCCCGCTCCGATGGCTGGTGAAGCAAACAAATCCTCGCTGGATCCGGAGTCACCTCTCCGGCCGGGGATGCGCCACCGCCGCCAGAGGGATCCCGCCTCCTCGAAGGATGCCAGAGCGCCTCGCACTTGGACCTGCCCCATGGTTCGGTGGAGGGCCATTGGCGGAAAGGTTTGTGGAGGTCGGGGATTTTGATCGGTTGGATCGCGATGCGAGGAAAATGTAGATGGCGGAATCGGAAGAAATGACGAAGGAATGGTTCCCCGATCGCCTACCATTTCCTTTATATAGCGGTTGTTAACCGCCAAATCAGGGAGTCGTTACCACGCGGTGATTACGCCAAAGTTACCGTTGGAATACCCCAACGGCTAGTATTGACTGCGTCTGACGGTCCAACTTCGTCCATTCGACTACGACCCGATCACTACAATGATTAGATATTTCGCCACGCTCGCCGAAGGCGACCTGATTAACCACTGTCATTGCGACTGGAATAATTAGTGTTTTCCTTTATTCAGGAGCCCGCCACCGATTCATCTGGGTGTCCGCATTGTACCCGTATACTCCGACTGCCAACGAACACATGCGCCCAATCAACGACGGCCTCGGGGACTACTGATGGGGATATGCCTACCGGGGTATACCCAGACGCTTCCGATCGCCCAGAAGCGGCGAGTGGGCCTGCAGGATGGCGACTGGATCAAGGCCTGGCGTGGATCCAAGCGACTAGAAGCTGAAGGCCAAGAAGAATAGATAGGCCCAGTCGGATTAGGTTAAACGGGTGCCGAAGCCTTAACTGATTCGGTTGAGATATGTAAACCCTAGGGGGGTGAGTCTATATAAACCTCCCTGAGGCGGTAGAGGATACGTTCCATCATCCAAGCGACTCCGCCAGCCATCGAGCTCGCCTTTGTACTTCCATCATAATACAATATAGCAGAGTAGGTCTTTTACCCGGGCCGAACTCGGTAAAACCTGTCTCCGCCTCATCTCGCACCGCAGATGGTTGGCCGCCTTGCCCTTCGTTTCTACTACTACGATTCAGCGGCTCGTGGTCATTCCCACGGTAGTATATTCTGTCGAACAACCTAGTTATATATGAGGCATGCTTTTTGAGTTTGGTCTTTTTGATTTAGGAGTACTTTCTATAAGTGTATATTCATATGCGACTTTAATTATATATGTTTTTTTTCAATCATCGGTTAATTATTATTGTCAACTTGTAGATGACGTGGTATGTCGTGTACAAGGGACGGGTTCCCGGAGTCTACGATGATTGGGAAGACTGCCGGAGACAGGTGCACCATTTCAGCGGCAATAGCTACAAAGGGTACAACACTATGGCGGAGGCGGAAGCTTGATACACGCGCTATCTAGCGGGAGTTAGGACGAGGAACTGGATGAAGACCTACACCTTTGTCGCGGTGATCATGCTTATCTTCTTTGGTTGTTTATCCCGCGTTTGTGTCTAGCTAGTTTAGATGTCTAGGCGAGCATCTGAGCTCTAACTTGTTCGATCGACACATGTATTCGCATGTCGCCAACTACTTTGTAACTTGATCGAAACAATGTATAACTTATGTATTCATGTATGAGACTTATCTATATGTATTTGTTTCAATCTTGTTTAGCGAATTGTGTATTTATATATATAACTGTATATCTTATATATGTGTGTAAATCTGTGTGTATATCTGCTTATATAATCTGTATTGTATATCATCTGGCCCTGAAATTAAAAAAAGACACCTGTGGCGCACATGGCACAGCTTCTGTGGCGCACTACAACTAAAGCGCACCTGCGCAGCTTAGTGGCACACTGCAACGTGCGCCACAGAAGATCCAAGGTGTAGCGCACCTGTCAACGTATCCGTGGCGCACTAGAAGGTGCGCTACGCCTATATCGACATAACCGTGGCGCGGCTAGGAGATAGTCATAGCGCAAGGCCCGTGGCGCACCACTAGTGCGCCACGGATGGGCCTTTTAGGTGCGCCGCAGACGACCGTTTTCGTAGTAGTGTGGTGGATGCCAGTTTCTCTCACTATAGTAGTCATGAGATTTACACCAGATGTTGGCAACCATAATATCACCGTTGTGGCTTTCCGTAGGTAAGAATCGTTCTTAGTTGTTACTCCCATAAGCCACGTAAAACATGCAACAACAAAGTAGAGGCGTCTAACTTGTTTTTGCAGGGAGTGTTTTGTGATATGGTATGTCCCAAGACATGATGTGTATGATGTATGCGATGATCATGTTTTGTAATATTTCACGACTTGCATGTCGATGAGTACACAACTGGCAGGAGCCATATGGTTGTCTTTATAATTGTGTATGACCTGTGTGTCAACTTCTTATACGTCATGTAATAGCTTTACTTTATCGCTAAGTAGTTAGCAATAGTTGTAGTTGCTGTTCGTAGTGGAGGCAATCATGGTGGAATGATGGAGATCATGCTGGCACGCACAAGATGGAGATCATTGCACGGAGATTGGCTATACCATGTCAGATAAGATTATATGCATGTGATGTTTATCCTTTTATGTATCTTATTATGCTTAGATCGTGACAGTAGCATTATAAGATGATTTCTCACTTAAAGATCAAGATAAAATTGTGTTCTCCCCATGTATGCACCATTGCGAAAGTTCGTCGTGTTCAAGCAACTCGTGATGATCGGGTGCTATAAAATCTACGTTCACATACAACGGGTGCAAGCCAGTTTTTCACACGCGGAAATACTTGGGTTTGACTTGACGAGCCTAGCATGTACAAACATGGCCTCGGAACACACGAACCGAAAGGTTAAGCATGAGTCATATGAATGATATGATCGACACTTTATTGTCCACCATTGAAACCACATCTCTTCTTGTGAAGATCGGATTAGGTGGGGTGAATTTGGATCGTGTTCACTAAACAACTTGAGGGATGTTGAATTTAGTGGGAGTTCATCTAGTAATTTGATTAAGTTGAACTAGTTATCATGAACATAGTCTAAATTGTACTTACAAATTTTGTAGATCAAATGGCTAAGTCCAACTTCATCTTCAACGTTTTTGCTAAGAAAGAAAAGATTAAGAACAATGGGTCTAACTTCACCAATTGGTTCCGCAATCTGAGAATCATTCTCGCTGGCGGACAAAATGACTATGTCCTTGAGAAAGCGCTAGGTGACGCCCCTGCCATTGATGCGTCGGCTGATGAAAAAGCTGTTTATCAGTCGCGCAAAGATGATTATGGAGTGATTAAGAGCACCATGTTGTTTGCTATGGAATCGGACCTTCAAAATCGTTTTGAGGAGTTCGCCGGGCCCTTTGAGATACTTGAGGAACTGAAAACCATGTTTTAGACTCAGGCCCGTTTTGAGAGATATGAGATCTCTGAGAAGTTCTTTAACTGCAAGATTGAGGAAGGGAGTTCCATTAGTGAGCACGCCATTAAGATGTCGGGCTACACTCAACGTCTTGAGCAACTGGACTGCAAGATTCCAGAAGAGCTCAAGATTGAAAGAGTTCTGCAGTCACTCCCTCCTAGCTACAAAGGTTTTGTAGTTACTCACAATCAGATTGGTTCCACTGATACAATCACTGAGCTCTTCGCTAAGATGAAAGCTGCGGAGGTGGATATCAAGAAATATAATCATGTGTTGATGGTCAACAAGACCCCTAGCTTTAATAAAGGTAAGGGTGCAAAGAAATCCTTCAAGAAAGGCAGCGGCAAGCGCGTTGCCCCTGTTGAGAAGAAGCTCAAGTCTGGACCTAAGCTGGACACTGAGTGCTTCTATTGCAAGGACAAGGGTCATCGAAGCATAATCGTCCAAGTACTTAGCGGACAAGAAGGTCACCATTAAAGGTATATTTGATATACATGTTATTGATGTTTACCTTACTAGCGCCGTTGTAGTGCCCGGTATTTGATCTGGTTCAGTTAATATTTGTAACTCAAACAGAGCTGCTGAATAGACGGCTAGCAAGGGATGAGGTGATGATGCGCGTTGGCAATGGGTCAAGAGTTGATGTGATGGTCGTCGGCACGCTCTCCTTAGTTTTACCTTCGGGATTAGTTTTAAACCTTAATAAGTGTTATTATGTGCCTGCGTTGAGCATGAACATTATATCTGGATCGAGTTTATTGCAAGACGGTTATTTATTTAAATCGGAGAATAATGGTTGTTCTATTTATATGAATAACATCTTTTAAGGTCATGCACCTGCTGTGAATGGTTTATTTCTTCTGAATCTCGAAAGCAATGAAACACACATCCATAACATTGAGGCTAAGAGATGCAAAGTAGATAGTGATAATTCAACTTATTTGTGGCACTGCCGTCTAGGTAATATTGGTGTAAAACGCATGAAGAAACTCCATTCTGATGGACTTTTGGAGTCTCTTGATTTTGAATCATTTGACACGTGCGAGACATGCTTCATGGGCAAGATGATCAAAACCCCGTTCTCCGGAATAATGGAGCGAGCAATGGACTTGTTGGAAATCATACATACCGATGTATGCAGACCAATGAGTGTTTCGACGCGCGGTGGATATCGCTATTTTCTCACTTTTATTGATGACTTAAGTAGATATGGGTATATCTATTTAATGAAACATAAATCTAAAACGTTTGAAAAGTTCAAAGAATTTCAGAACAAAGTGGAAAACCATCGTAACAGGAAAATTAAATTTCTACGATCCGATCGTGGAAGTGAGTATTTGAGTTATGATTTTCTCATGCATCTTAAAGCAAGCGGAATCGTTTCGCAACTCACGCCACCCGGAACACCACAGCGCAATGGTGTGTCTGAACGCCGGAATCGAACTTATTAGATATGGTGCGATCAATGATGTCTCTTACAGATTTACCGTTATCATTTTGGGGTTATGCATTAGAAACCGCTGCATTCACTTTAAACAGGGCACCATCTAAATCCATTGAGACGACACCGTATGAACTATGGTTTGGTGCTAAACCTAAGTTGTCGTTTCTTAAAGTTTGGGGATGCGAAGCTTACGTCAAGAAGTTGATGCCGGACAAGCTCGAACCCAAAGCGGAGAAATGCGTCTTCATAGGATACCCTAAGGAAACAATTGGGTATACCTTCTACCACAGATCTGAAGGCAAAGTGTTTGTTGCAAAGAACGGATCCTTTCTTGAGAAGGAGTTTCTCTCGAAAGAAGTGAGTGGGAGGAAGGTAGATCTAGACGAGGTTACTGAACCTTCTCTCGAGTTGGAGAGTAGTGGAGCACCCGAAATTGTTCCAGTGCCTTCTGCACCAACAAGAGAGGAAGCTAATTACGAGGATCATGAAACTTCGAACGATGTCGCCTTGAACGTCGTAGTCGACAAGGTCGCGTACACTCCCGAATGGTACAAGAACCCTGTCTTAACTTTTGTTGGTAGACAAAGGAACTGCGAACTATGAGGAAGCAATGATGAGCCTAGACTCGAGAAATTGCTAGAGGCCATCAAATCCAATTGGGATCCATGAGCGAAACCAAGTATGGACTTTGGTGGACCCTCCTAGCGACCGAAGGCTGTTGAGTGCAAATGGATTTCAAGAAGAAAACGGACGGATGGTAATGTTATCTATAAGGCTGCTTGTCGCGAAGGTTTTTGACAAGTTCAAGGTGTTGACGATGAGATTTTCTCTCCGTAGCGATGTTTAAGTCCATTAGGATTTTATTAGCAATTGCTGCATTTCATGATTATGAAATATGGCAAATGGATGCTAAGATCGATCCTCAATGGCAACATTGATGAAGAGTTGTATATGATGCACCAAGGTTTTGTCGATCCTAAGGATGTCGATAAGGTATGCAAACTTCAGCTCCATTTATGGATCAAGCAAGCTTCTCGGAGTTGGAACCTTCGCTTTGATCAAGTGATCAAGAGCTTTGGATTTGTTCCAAATTGCTATGAAGCTTGTATCTACAAGAAAGTGAGTGAGCTCAAAGGACATTTTGGTACTATATGTGGATGACATATTGATTATTGGAAATGACATTGGTATGCTTAACGATGTGAAGAGTTATTTGAATAAATGTTTTTCAATGAAAGACCTAGGAGAAGCTGCTTATATATTAGGCATCAAAATCTATAGAGATAGACAAAGACGCCTAATAGCTTTAAGCCAAAGTACATACCTAGACAAAGTTCTGAAAAGGTTCAGAATGGATGAAGCAAAGAAAGGTTCATTGCCCATGTTGTCAGGTAAGATATTGAGCAAGGATCAGTGTCCGACTACGGTAAACGATAGAGAAATTATGAGCAAAGTGCCATATGCCTCGGCCATAGGTTCTATCATGTATGCCATGTTGTGTACTAGACCGGATGTGTCCAATGCTCTTAGTTTGACGAGCAGATACCAAAGTGATCCAGGAGTGGAACACTGGACTGTCGTAAAGAACATCCTAAAGTATTTAAATAGGACTAAAGAAATGTTCTTGGTCTATGGAGGTGATGAAAGCCTGTCAGAAAAGGTTACGTCGATGCTAGTTTCGACACCGACCGGATGATTCTAAATCTATGTGATACATTTATATTTTGAATGGAGGAGCTGTGAGTCGGAGAAGCTGCAAGCAAAGCGTGATCGCGGTTCTACAAGAGAATCGAATACATGGTCGCTTGTAAGCGCCAAGTGAAGGCGTTTGCATCAGAACTTCATCACAGAAGCTTGGTGTGGTTCCAAGTGCCTTGACCCACTGGAGATATTGTGTGATAACACCGCTCCATAGCACTGGCTAAGGAACCAAGATATCATCCAAAGACCAAGCACATCAACCACCGTTTTCATATAATTCGAGATTATATAACAGATGGAGATCTGAAGATTAGCAAAGTACATACGGATCTGAATGTCGCAGATCCATTGACTAAACCTCTTCCACGAGCAAAACATGATCAGCACCTTAATGACATGGGTGTTAGATTGTTGCCAGATGTAAACTAGATTATTGACTCTAGTGCAAGTGGGAGACTGTTGGAATTATGCCCTAGAGGCAATAATAAAGATGTTATTGTTATAATTCTTGTTCATGATAAAGTTTATATTCCATGCAAGAATTGTATTAAGCGGAAACTTTGATACTTGTGTGGTTTATGAACAACACCGTGTCCCTAATACGCCTCTATGGACTAGCTCATTGATTAATGATGGTTAAGGTTTCCTAACCATAGACATGAGTTGTCGATTAATAATGAGATCATGTCATTAGGAGAATGATATGATGGACAGACCCAAATCAAGCAGAGCAATTAGATCGTGTCATCGTGTTCATCTTTGCGAAGCTTTTTCCTATGTCAAATATTGTATTCCTTAGACCATGAGATAATGCAACTCCCTGGTATCGGAAGAAAGCTTTGAGGTCATCAAACGTCATCCTATGTGAGGGTGATCATAAAGGTGTCTCTCAGGTGATCGGGAAGTACCTGTTGGGTTGTATGTATCGAGATGGAATTTGTCCCTCCCGAGTCGGAGAGATATACTTCAGGCCCACTCGGTAATCGATATCAACACCGCTTGTAAGCACGTGGTTAAGGAGTTAATCACAAAGTGATGTCGGATTACATAACGAGTAAAGTACTTGCTGTGAACGAGATTGAACTAGGTATGCCGATACCAACGATCGAATCTCGGGCAAGTAAAATATCGCGTGACGAAGGGAATATATATATGGGATTAATTGAATCTTGGCATCGTGGTTTATCCGGTATGATCATCGATGAATATGTGGGAGTCAATATGGGTTTCCAGATCCCGCTGTTGATTATTGATAGAAGATCATGTCTGCATATTCTCGAACCCGTAGGGTCACACACTTAACGTGCCTCGACGCTAGGATAGAATGGATAATTGTTTATGAGTTTTTGTCCGGAGTCTCGGATGAGATCCAGGACATCACGAGAGGTTCCGGAATGGTCCAGAGAATAAGATTCATATAAAGGAAAGCAGTTTTTGGATTTCGAAATCATTTCGGAGTATTCTGTATTGTACCGGAAGGTTCTAGAAGCTTCCGGAGTGGGACCAACATGGCCCCACTTGTCGGAGGCCTGTGTGGGACTAAGGAGTTCTCGTCAAGATGCAGGGGCACAAGGCCCCATAGGCCCAGGCCAAACCCTAGGGGAAACCCTAGGGAACCCTTCTAGAAGGAGGAAACTTGCCCACTCCAACCCTTGGGCCGCCCTAGGGCTTGGAGGAGGAGGGGCCAAGGACAGCCCTATATAAGGTGGGGGAGCACCCTCCCCACTCCTTCAACCCTAGCCGCCAAGCTGCCTCTCCTCCTCTCTCTCCCGATTGCAGTAGCGAAGCCCCGCAGAAATTCTCCACCATTAGCACCACGCCGTCGTGCTGCAGATCCAATCTTTCTCTCCACCCCACTTGCTGGACCAAGGAAGGAGGAGACGTCGCGGCACCGTACGTGTGCATATCTCAGAGGCGCCGCCACTTGCGGCATAGGATCGGATCGGATCGCAAGAAGGAGACATCGAGTATGACTACACCAACCACGTTCTGTTGAACGTTTTCGCTGTGCGATTTCTTCAAGGGTATGAAGATCTTATCTCTCTCTCTCATTGATTGCATCTCCTAGATTAGATCTTGGCTTTCCCGTTCGCATCCATAGAATTTTTTTGATTTACTATGCTGCGAAACCCTTCATAAACCTATGCCTTTTCCAGGTGAGAAACACAAGTCAAAGGAGGAAGAACACTACAACAAGTTTTGTGAGTGGATGAAACCTTTATTTTTGTAAATTACTTTGACTGATGCTATTAAATTGCCTCCTTATTCAAAGTATATGAAGGCTATTGTCTCTAATAAAAGGAAGATTCCTAATGAGATTTCTACTTTGCTTGGTAATTATTCCTTCAATGGTAAGGTTCCAAAGAAACTTGGTGATCTAGGTATATCAACTATTCCTTGCTCTATTAAGAATAATTATGTTAGAACTGCTTTATGTAATTTGGGAGCTGGAGTTAGTGTTATGCCTTTTCTCTCTAAAAGAGACTCTAGATAGAAAAGTTGATACCAACTGATATATCTTTGCAAATGGCTGATAAGTCAACTAATATTCCTGTTGGTATATGTGAGGATGTTCCTACTCAAGTGGCTCATAATTGCTTGGTTTTGACTGATTTTGTTGTGCTTGAAATGCCTCAAGATGATAATATGTCTATTATTCTTGGGAGACCTTTTCTTAATACTGCAGGTGCTGTCATTAATTGTAATCAAGGAAAAGTAACATTCAATATTGATGACAAAGAGCATACTATTTATTTCCCCAAGAAGGTTGTTAGAAGCTATTGCCTGAATTCCATTGAAAATATTGAGAGCATCAAGGTTGGAGAAATTTATTGTCCCATTTCACAAGAAAATTTTGAAACTATTATGATTGGACCATTGCTATCAAGTATGAGGTAACATAATCATCTTTTGGATTACAAAGTTTTGTTTCATATAAGATTGTTTTGATAACAAGACTTGATCAACCTTATTAACAAAAGGATTTTTATGAACAAAATAATGTTGTCACTGTGGTTATACTTGCTTTCTTTTACTTTTCTCCTTCCTAGTCTTTGCTTTTCTTTTGCTAGCTTTGTTTTTGTTAGTTGTTTGCTTGTTTGTTTGTCTTTAGAGCTTCTGTAGTTTGCCTTTTTGTTTTCTTTTGCTTCTTCTGAAAAAACTGTTTCTGCGAGAAAATCAATTTTCATACCCTGAAAATTGGCAAAAAATAAAGTTTTCCGAAAAATCCCAGAAAATTCAAAATAAATTTTTCCTCGAAAAAAGGGGCAGAGAGACACCTGAAGTGACCCAGGGGGCCACCCTAGGCCACCACACCCATGGTAGGCGCGGCCTACTTGGTGGCGGCGCCTGGGGGGTCTGGCCCACCTGGGCCCCTCCAGGCTGCCTCCTCAAAGCCATATTCTTTCTCTCTCCCGGAAAACTTGCTCAATCTCGAGTTCTTGATGTTCTTGCTCGCGATTTTCGATCTCCTTGATCAACCATCTTTGCTGCTGATTTTTGGAGATATTGCTCTTTGGTATGTGCCTCCTCCACTTGTCCAATTAGATTTGTGATTGGTAGATTGTATCTTGAGTATTTTGCTGCTATAGGTGACAGGTTGTTTGAGATTGCATGCTTGTTTTATGCTTAGAAACTTTTTTGATGCATGTGTATCCCTCTAGCAAGTTTTTATAGTAGTTTCTCATCATTTATCAACTTAGAAATCACTTGGTTTGATGTTTGTCTAAAAATTTCAGAATAGATTAACCACACATTTGGAGAGATATTTGAGGATGATGCACCTAGAAGGGCAAGGCTTCCAAGATCATCCACCAGTGCCAGGCCCTCATACAATGAGTATCTCATCACTCCGCGATTTGGTGATGAGGGAGACGAGGGGGATGCGCATCCCTCCGCCTTTCCTTGCCAAACCTTCTTGCGGGCTGCTGGGATTCTTGATAATTTTATGACCTTGGTTCGAAGGGATGGTCTAACAAGTCTTATGCAGGATGAGAGCGTGCAATATGCTATGCTCACTAAAACATTTGTGGAGAGCTTCTCCTTCACTAACAGCTTGTTCCATCCAGATGTTTCTATCAAAGTTTATGGAAGGTCCTACCATATGACATTGAAGAAATTTTGTGAAGCTCTAGGACTTGGTACATCTAGGTCAGCAAAGAAGATTCCAGCACAACCCGCTGATTTGTTGGAGCTCTGTCGCGGAATAACCAACGATGATAACCATAGAGCTCAACGGGGAAAGATAAGAAACATTCAGCGTCCAACCATCAGGTACTTCACTTACTATCTTTCCACTAGTGTTCTTGGTAGGGAGAACACTAGTAATATTTCCAGTTATCATTTGGGTTTCTTAGCTGCTGCGCTCAACAATAAAACCAAGTATAATCTTGGTTCTCTCATTGCTCGTCGTTTAACTGCTAAGGGACCCATTTATGGGGGAATTATTGCTATGCGTGTTGCTGCTTCCTTGGACATTGTTGTTGATCCAAATGATACATTTTTGGCTCCTCAGAGGCTTGATCTTGCTGCCATGAAGGCACACCACTTTGTCACTAATGACTCTACCCTTGAGAACTTGGTCTATAAAATGTTGTTTATTGACGGGGAAGAGAGAGAGAGAGAG
Organism: Avena longiglumis; assembly: GCA_030063025.1. Taxonomy (NCBI): domain Eukaryota; kingdom Viridiplantae; phylum Streptophyta; class Magnoliopsida; order Poales; family Poaceae; genus Avena; species Avena longiglumis. The sequence goes on along the minus strand of CP125976.1, from coordinate 76,600,715 downwards.
AGAGAGAGAGAGAGAGAGAGAGATCCCTCTCCCCCAAACCACTTTGTTTAGTATTTCTCAGGGACCTTTGTCACGCTCCAAGGAGGAGATGGATGAGATGCTGCGCTCTCTTGCCTTCCATGGGCACTATCAGGAGGAAGCGCCTCTGACCCCGCAGACACTACATGGGAGTCCTCGAGCTCGTGACCCAGGGAGCCTCCTCGTCATACTACGGGGGTGCACCTACTTGGGCACCATGGGATTGAGCCTCACTTAGGCCAAAAGCCTAAGCTTGGGGGAGTTATACCGACATCACACTCATCTATATATAATGTTCGGTCAGTTCTTTGTATATCCATTGTTTCACTTTCTTTTTGGTTCTTGTTGCTTCTTTCTCAAAAAACACAAAAGTACCAAAAATATTTTCATTGTTTCTCTTGGTTTGTTTCTTTATTTCTTTGCTTTGGTTTGCCTTAAAAGAAAAATCCAAAAAGATTTTGCTTTGCTTGGCTTGTTTTTGCTTTGCTTGTTTTTGCTTTGTTGGCTTCTTTAAAAAAATCGAAAACACCAAAAATATTTGTTGTTCTTCTTTGGTTTTGTGAGTTCTTTTGCAGGGTTCAGCCGTCCTTAGTGGATTTTGGTTTTCATGTTATTATTCAAGTCTCACAAGTGAAGGGCACTGATGAAGATTAAGACAACTTGAGGAGTGGTAAGAGGATGGTAGCGAACTCTATTTATTTCATTTTTGTACAATACTCATCATTGTGAGCATGCTTAGTCTGTTCATGGTAAGGAGTATGTTACTGATGGATGATTAGTAGTTCTTGCTTGTCTATGATTATCTCCAGCTTGCTAATAGTTTGTAGCATGTCATATGAATGTTTGCTTGAATTGTTATATTCATATTTTGGTATGAAATTGTGGTATATTCCTCTGGAAGTTTCATGTGAATCGACTTGGCACATGCTCACGCATGCATATGACTAACCAATAGTCAGTAAGCCTCGATGATTTATTTTGCCTTAGAGTTCTTATATCATTTTCATGAAATAGCAAGCATGATTATGACAAGTATTGCTCTCTCATTTGTCGCTCCCTCTCTACTGCTAGCCTTTACTTGCACTGAGTATGAGCTCTACCTGTGTTTCCAACTCTCCAAAACCAATATTGCCAGCTGTGTCCACCATACCTACCTATTTGCATCGTTTGCTATTTCAGTGCATATTCAATATGCCTTGTTTTCTTCCAAATAAAATGTTTGTCTGTTTTGAGAAAGTTAGTTAGTAAAGCTCCCACAAACTTGATGGCACACTTTTTTCCTTGTGCTTAATAATATTGAACCATTGTGACTTGTCCATGAAAGTTATATGCTTGTAAATTATATGCTGGGAGTCAGCAGAACCGTGCTGTCACGGGGAACGCTCTCAATACTTTTTGGATATCCTATACAGTTGATACTTTGCTCTTTCGTTTACGGATGTCGATGATGTGAAATAAAAAGGGGAGCTTGTGAGTTCATGGAGTCTATACATTGTGTTAGAGAAACGCCTGGGCCGCTAGCCTAAGCCATGCCTAATCATGGTGGAAACTTGCAGCATCACCATAATGAGCATTCTATGAAGAATCCCCAATAAAAAGCTATGCACATAGTAAATAAAAAGATCACTGAGATGCTCATTGTCTGCTTGCCTTGTCATTTTGATCACGGGATAGCTCCTGTATCATGTGCAAGGGGTACCACATTGGCGGTTCTCTATGATATGCATGTATTTACAATGACAAGAACTTATAGGTAACCAAAGTTGAGTAGCATGCGGAGCGGCCCTCGAACTCAAGGGACTTGGGATTTTTAGCCTATGGTCTGTCAAGCATATGATTCAAAGTGGACCTCACTTTCACCTTAACCACATGAAGATGCCTATGATAGGGGAATGAGAGCTCAAAGCTAATGAGTACCTTCCTTTCAGCATTAGGAGGCCTTTCAAACTTTCCAAAACCGTTTTCACAACTTAGTTGAGTCACCACTTATTCTATGAGCACCTTCTTGAGAGCATAGTTTTCATTCTTGTGTTTGTTCCAAAACTTGGTTGGATATGTCATGACTTTGATGCTTGTATCTCTGATATTTTTACCTCTAGTCTTCACTTGAACTTCAGAGGTGCCTTGGAATTTATATTGTGCTCTACAAACAAAGGCAAGTGAGATACCACTCTATCATACCTTACTATGAGCATTGCAATGTTGCTTATGTTTATGTTCCATGCTACTTATTATTATTGAGTTGGTTTATCTTCATAGCTTGCAATGATTATTGAGTAGACTTGGTTGCATAATTCTTATTATGAAAGTTCTTTTATCGCTCTCAGTTTTCAACTGAATTGCTTGAGGACAAGCAATAAGCTAAGCTTGGGGGAGTTGATACGTCCAAAATGTATCTATTTTCTCAAACACTTTTTCTATTGTTTCTCCTCTAAACTTGTGTGATTTGGATACAACTAACACGGACTAACATTGTTTTCAGCAGAATTACCTTGGTGTCTTGTTTTTGTGCAGAAAATTAACTATCAGGAAAAATCCTAGAAAATATTCCAAAAATTATATTTCACCAGAAGACCCACGGAGCCATAAGATGAGCCGGAGAAGGGGCCTGGGGGGCCCACACCCCTGCCAGGCGCGGGTGGGCCCTGCCCCGCGCCTAGGGGGGTGCAACCACCCCAGGCACCCCCTCGGCCTCCCTCTGCGCCTATAAGTTGCCTTTCGACCTAAAAACCAAGGGGGATTCGATAGTTTTCCAGAAAGAGTTCCGCTCCGCCGCTGCCACCAGAAACCAAGATCCGGATCCAGAAACTCCATTCTGGCACCCTGCCGGGACGGGGAATTTTGAGAGGATCATCGTCATCACCAATGCATCTACATCAACCACCGATGTTTCCCTCATCCATGAGTGAGTAATCCCCCGCTGTAGGCTTGGGGATGGTAGGGATTGGATGAGTTCTATCATGTAATTGAATAAGATTTGTTAGGGCATAGTGCCTAGTATCTCTATTAGTGCTATTTGACTTTGTTGCAACTTGTTGTGCTTAATGCTTGTCACTAGGGACCGAGTGCCATTATCTTAGATCTGAACTTATTATTGAATCATTATGATAGTATTGTTTGTGATCTTATCTGCAAGTTGTGTATACATATCATTTTCCGAATCCAAAGGCCCCAAAGTGACAATAATTGGGACAACCGGAGGGGATGGCTGTGGTGTGAGGATGACATGTGTTCACAGAGTGTTAATGCTTTGCTCCGGTGCTCTATTAAAAGGAGCACCTTAATTGCCAATAGTTCCTAGAGGCCCCTCTACCACAGGCTGGCTAGACAGAAGATGTTGTGCAAGTTCTCATTGCGAGTACGTATGACTATATTTGGAGCACATGCCTAGGATTGGTTAGTACTTGGATGCTTGTTATTATTTATTTGCAATGCCCTAGATCTTGAAGTTACATGTTTAGACTCGTTCATGCAACGCCCGTCCATCCATCCTATGACTACCGCACTTGAATCCCACTGTTACCATTACTGTTACTATTGCTCATGTTTCACGCTTGCTGTTGCTTTACTATTGCTACTGATAAACTTCTGTGAGCAAGAAATATTTCGAGGTGCAGCTGAACTGACAACTCAGTTTTTAAGGCTTGCAAGTATTCTTTGGCTCCCCTTGTGTCAAATCAATAAATTGGGTAATACTAACCGCGAAAAATGTTGCGATCCCCTACACTTGTGGGTCATCAAGACACCGTCCGCAACATGTGAGAACCTGATATGACTAATCAATGCAATCTAGGCAGGACACATCTCTTGCATCTCCAATCTCAAATCACTAATTCGTCATCTTATTATCTGAACAATACCACTAACCCAAAGATTTAAACATGAGAACCGCTAATCAGAATTTGTATCATATTATCATTGTCATCACCTCCACCAAGGCATCCCGAAACTCGCTAGACAAAAGTTCACATGCTATATATGAAGCCATCGGTCCACGAGGCCATTGGCGGAGCGATGCACAAGTCAGGGGACCACCGCCCCCCCCCCCCAAACTTGGAACATTTACTGAAGAAAAAATATTTTAGAGGCTTAATTGAAATTTTTTTGAGTCCTCCCCCAAACGTTGAAATACTACCTTTTGCCCTCCTCTCCATGCAACATGAGCTAGCTCAAGCCAAAACACAAGAGACATTCTTGTGTTGACCATAATGACCACATCAAGACGCGGCTAGAGACATGATCCCTCCTGCCCAGTTGTGGAGACGCCGCCGCCAAATATGGGAAATAATTCTCTCTTTTCAGCAAGGAAATTTTTTCAACTTATTTAGAGGAAACAAGTATTTCTATATTGAGAAAATCTTCCAAATTTATACATGTATAATAAGTTTTTAAAAAATGATGATCGATTTTTTAGGATGTACTAGATAAAATAAGTATGAGTATATGCATTTTTATTTTTGGATGCAACTACCTGGCGGGAGGTCTATGGATGGCAAAATCTAGCGGATGGTTCCGATATCTCCGATTTCACGCGCACACGAAATTGGCATTCTGACCCAAGCGAGCATTTGTGCGCCGATAAAACACTATATTTAAGATTTGTTATCCCTTAAGCATAAAAGGACAAAAAAATGACATCTCTCTAAGTAAATACGAAATTCTAAAATTTAAAATATTTTGTAGGTCACATCATTGATCCGATTTAAGATTTGTTTTTATCCTTGGACTAGCCTCGATAAGATCTTCGAATCTAAATCTCATATTGCTATGTTTAGATAAAAAAATTTGGAGCTAAAAGTTATTATCCACATATAATACATGAGTTTTCCATATTGTACACAATTGACCTTCTATAGATAAGAAAATCTGGCGCGTGTTCTGGCGAAAAGCGCCGACACACAGGTCCCCATGTCGCGACAATGAAGACCCCCACTGTTATCGTTCGTCGGCATGTCACCGCCTAGCAAGTTTAATTCGCGGTACATGGAGCCACCCAAGAATATGAGTACAAGTTATCTACCCAGCTAACACTACAGTTATCCAGTAATATGAGTATAAGTTATCCACCAGTTAACACTACAGTTATCCAGGCTTATATGTAAAGTTATCCTATAAATCATCAATAGACATATATCCAGCAGTGTTGTGTGTGACTAGCCAATTGCATTAAAAACTTGACAGTAGGAAGAAAGTGGAAAAACACAATCATAGATAGGAAAACCACATATGGGGGTATAAAAATTAAGTTATCCACCAATTTATATAACAGTTATCCACGCATGTGAGTACAAGTTATCCAGCAGCTAACACTGCAGTTATCCGGGCATATGAGTACATATAGTTATCCAGGAATATGAATACAGGTTATTCACCAGCTAATGCTACAGTTATCCATAATTATATGTAGAAGTTATCCCACAAATCATAGACATATATCCAGTAGTATCGTGTGTGACTAGCCAACCGCATTAAAAACTTGACAGTGGGAAGAAAATAGAAAAACACAATCATAAATAGGAAATCATATATGGGATATAAAAATCAAGTTATCCACCAGTTTATATAGCAGTTATCCACACACGTGAGTACAAGTTATCCAATAACTAACACTGCAGTTATCCAGGCATACAAGTACATATAGTTATCCAGCAATATGAGTACAGGTTATCCACCAGCTAACGCTACAATTATCTATAGAAGTTACCCCCACAAATCATAGACATATATTCAACAGTGTTGTGTTTGACTAGCCAACCGTATTAAAAACTTGACAGTAGAAAAAAAGTAGAAAAACACAATCAAAGATAGGAAATCACACATGGGGTATAAAAATCAAGTTATCGACCAGTTTATATAACAGTTATCTAGGCATATGGATACAAGTTATCCAGAAATACGAGTATAAGTTATCCACCCAGCTAACAATATAGTAATACATGCTAATATGTAGAAGTTACACCATAAATCATCACTAGACATAATCTAGCAGTGTTGTGTGAGACTAGAGAAGTGCATTAAAAACTTGACAGTAGGAAGAAACTAAAAAAACATAATTAGAGATAAGAAATCATAAAAAAACATAATTAGAGATAAGAAATCATACAAATCAAGTTATCCAATAGTTTAGAGCAGTTGTCCAGACATATGTATATAAGTTATCCACCAATTTATGCAGCAGTTAAGACACATGTATACATGTTATCCACCAGTTTATGCAACAGTTATCTAAGCACACGTATACAAGTTATGCATCAATTTATGTGGCAGTTATCCACACATATGTATACAGAGTCATCCACCAAAATTAGCACCAACGAAACAATTCCGGTCACTTTTAACCTTGATGAACAGCTACACCAAAATAACCTTGGTGTATATCTCGAAGAAACTAGCTGCACGCGAGCAATCAGCAAAATTCCCAGGCTAAGAGAATACATCATTCAGATCACTGTCTGCGACTAATCTCTTCTATAACTGACAACTCATACCTCCTATATAAGTCAAGCTATGTAATCTTTCTGAGCAGCAACACAAAACATCAATAGTATCAACGAGACACGTAGTAGAATGTCAGGACGGGCAAAGCAGCACAGCCGTCCGCGGAAGAGCAAATCGACAAGTCGCCAGCTTCCACACCCTTGCCCCCGACCTCCGCGGCTACGTGACTCCATCGTCCCCACTGCCTACACTGTTCCCCACCGGTGGCTAACCTGAAGAGCAGAATCAATCAAACACTCCGACAAGTATCCATGATGAAGACCATGATGGAATATGAGACAGTGGAAGAGGAGGGCGGGAGGGGAATGGTGAGGGGGGGATCCTGCACAACGACTTGGACCCCTTGGCGAAGGATTTAGTGAATTTCCTTGTCTTAGTGGAGGACGAAGACACCTGATGCATCCTTGTCCGGAGCAGATCGTATGCTCCTCGGCGCCACCCAAGATGAAGACGACGGCGCGAAGGTGCGGGGAGAATTGGTGCTAGCTGGATCTTGGGGGTGTGGCGGCGTGGAGGCTGTTTTGCAGGCGGGGAACAACACCGAGCAGTGGCGGAGAGTAACACCGAGCGGTGGCAAGGAGGATTGGTTGCAGGAGGGGAGCAGCGCCGATCGTGCTTGACATGGTTATACCCTACGGATACACGACATTAACATACCTAGTCCAGCCTAAGGAATGCCCACGAGAATATACGCGGCCCATGAAGATTTTCGGGTGGCCCAATCCCATAACGTCTTCGGATCCTTGGAGAGAAAGACTAGAACAGATAGAATATTCAAAGGGGCAAACCCTAAACCTGTAACAAACTCGATCTATGCCCAGGACCTGCCTATCTCTATATAAAGGCTAGGAGGGCACGACAAGGAGGCTCTATCTCACCTTACCGCATATACACCTCCATGCCAGATTGCATCTGTGCACCCCTGTAACCTTTGGTTCCGCCATAATCAAGAGCAGACAAGCAGGAGTAGGGTTTCCCTCCGGGGGCCTGAACCTGGGTAAATCTCGTGTCCCCTGGTTGCTTGTCTCTTAACCATTCCGTGATCTCCAGAACCCCCCATCTTCTCCAAAACCCAAGCTCATAACAATGGGCATTGACGAGATCGATCCTTGTCAATTGGCGTCGTCTGTGGGAATCAGGGGCGCTGATTGTGCGATCATGACGGTCCCAACCAAAGCGATCTACAACTCCTCGGTGACGGAGAGCCATCTCCTCTTTGGCGCTTTCGACTTCACGGTCCACTCGCCAGCCACCCTGAAGGACTTCGAGCCCGTAGGCGACGGGCTCGAGATCCTATTCGAAGCTTCGCCTGTGCCTGACAGACCGCACTCTCCGCCTCAGCAGCGGTGCCGCCGCCATCGATCAGCCCGCTTCATGGGCCTCAGATCCCAGCGTACACGCACTCAAAGATCGGCGATAAGTCATATGACACTAAGAAGACCGCGCAACTCGATCTATGCGATCCCCGTCGGATGAAGGGCCTACGCTCGATCCGAAGTGCGGCAAGAGTGATCCAAATCATGGACGCTACCAATGCGCTATGGTCATCCAAAGCGAAAACGAGCAACAACCACCAAGTTCGGGTGCTCACGTACCGCCACCCAACCCGCAGGGTAGAAACGGCGAAAACAGGAGGCAACCATCCCCCCCGCCCAACAAGGACGACCCTGATGCCAGTCGAGTAATCCACCTCAGCAAGGAAGGATGGAACCAAGCACGCGAAGCCGTGGCAGGCAACAAGATCCTGCCTATGGGTGCCTCACGGGACCTACTGATGGCATACCACCTACTCCTTATCGAAGAGCACAAAAAGCAGGTGAAGATGCAAGAGGTACTCGACAAACGCAAGCAAGCGGCCTTGAGTTCAGCAATGAGTCGCTTTCCGCTGGCAGCCCAACGCAGCAACAATGCCAACAAACATCGCTCTCGCGTAGAGAACATGGATCCCGCTGCATGTCGCGAGGTGACCCGAACCCTCAACACGTCCTTCATGGAGATGAACGCCAACGACAACGTCATCCCGAAGACGCCGCAAGCTGCGATCATGGCAGCCACCACATATCTTGCGTCCCATCCACCTATGGTGGGGGACCCGAAGAGGGCCATGCACAAGTTCGCACTAGCCGGACTCGGACTCGTTGGAGCTGCGCCTCCACGAGGAAGCTCCTGCGGAGCCGAAAAAGAAAGCTGCGGTCAGATTCAACCGCAGTCCCATACCCTCATCCGACGAGGAGGAACCCGACCTACCTCGACGACGCAAGAGTACACGACGCCGCGACTTACGACGCCGAAGCAACCGCCTCAAGAAGATCGACAAGGCACGCGCCAAGCGCGTGTGCTCATCCGAATCCGAAGAGGATGACAACGAAGGAGAACTCTGCGGAGCTCGATGCTTCAGCAGATCTGTTCGGCGGACACGGATGCCGAGAAACTTCAAGCTTCCTTCGGACACTCTGAAGTTCGACGGCATGCAGGACCCTAAGGCATGGCTCAGCGACCACCTGTCGTCCGTCAAACTGCATAGCGGAAACAAAAACACCGTCCTGCAATGCCTTCAGCTGCAGCTGACGGGCGCAGCCCGATTCGCTCAAGAGCCTATCCTCGGGTCCATCCGCCGAGGAATCGGCATGCTTTCATCCGAAACTTCAAGGTATAAAGAAGAGGCCAGCTCGATGGAAGAACTGCAGTTTACACCCAACGAACGGCGAATCCATTCGCCGCATATACTACGCTGGTCCAACATCAAGAACTCCGGCACACATCTCGAGGAGAGAACAATTGACGCTTTCAAAGATGGCGTCAAACGCCAGACTTCAAGGAAGAACTTGGGCGTCAAGCCCAAGACACTCGACCACCTCATGGACATCGCCAACAGTGGGCAGATGGCGAGACTCCGCCCATCGAGCACACTCGGGATGAGGAGGATGATTACGGCCGCCGGAAGCGGCCAGAATAGCGAAGATCGCGGCTCACGATCGCGATGGACCCGACATGGTCGCGGCTGGCTACGCCGACCGCCGCAACGAAAGCAACCGTAGCAGCGGCGGATACCGTGGAAACAACTTCTGCGATGGAGGACGCCCAACGCAAACGTAGCAATGTCGCGACCGCGACGACGAGCCCTCGGCATACGATAAGTTGTCGGGCCCATGCACCATCCACTTCTACATCGACAAGCAGGATGGCAAAAAGAAGGCCAGCCACATGCTCAAGGATTGCCGCGAGTTCCAGAAACTCGGCAAAAGCCTGTCCCATATTCTTCGAGTCCTACGTCGAGTCTATGACTCCACTACGGACTCAGGGGCTACTCCCATAGGGAGGATTGATTCAAGCATCCGAAAAAATTGTGTCCTACGGACCTGAAGCAAACAATGGTTGAATTAAAGTCTCTGCCCGAGTCTATGACTCGAACAGACACTCGGGGGCTACTCCCATAGGGAGCGCTGGTCGCGCACCCTATGAATTCTTCGACTGCAATCCTTCGGATCAGAATGCAAAAACTTTTTGGCAACTTTGCCCCAACCAACGCTAAGTGAGTAACATCCTCCTTGGCCACCCGAAACACCTCCGCGGTGATATAATTTCGGATGCTATGTCTACGACGCAAAGATAAGACCTACAAATACCATCTGATGGCCTGGTAACGCACCCGACTGCGCTCTGCTAGTGAAAATCCGTGCCAACAGGAGCGATGAAAATCCTGACGAACGCGTTTGGTACATCATTCGAAAACTACTGGGATTCGACTCCTGTAAGACCTCAACGGCCTGAGTCGAATTACGCCAGCATCTGTTTCGGGTTTCGAGTCGAGGGACTCGAATCTGAAGAAGATCGTGTTGTTTTGTCCTAAGACAGTTAACTGACCCTGATTCGTCAGGAGAGTCAGGCACACGCATCAACAATCCTTACACACTAAAATCATTCTTTTCCTGATGAACAGAAACAACCGCGAAGGATTGAAGAGTCCTCAGCCAAATCTTCGATTCGACTGAATACTCGGGGCTACTGACATGGTTATACCCTACGGGTACACGATATTAGCATACCTGGCCCAGTCCAAGGAAGACCCACGAGAATATACGCGGCCCATGAAGATTTTCGGGTGGCCCAAACCCATGACGACTTTGGATCCTTGGAGAGAAAAACTAGAACAGACAAAATATTCAAAGGGGCAAACCCTAAACCTGTAACCGACTCGATCTATTCCCGGGACCTGCCTATCTCTATATAAAGGCTAGGAGGACACGACGAGGAGGCTCTATCTCACCTCACCGCATATACACCTCCGCGCCAGATTGCATCTACGCACCCTTGTAACCTTCGGTTCCGCCATAATCAAGAGCAGACAAGCAGGAGTAGGGTTTTCCTTTCGGAGGCCTGAACCTAGGTAAATCTCGTGTCCCCTGGTTGCTTGTCTGTTAACCGTTCCGCGATCTCCAGCACCCCCATCTTCTCCAAAACCCAAACTCATAACAATGGACATTGACGAGATCGATCCTCGTCAGTGCTCGGGAAGCAAGAAGATCGACACGTAGAAAAAGAACTGACTACTTGGATCGGTACGATCTTGATCGAACGGTTGCCGTGAGTCCGCCGAGTTTGATCTTTTTCAGACAGGTCTAAGGATAGATTTACGTTATTTTTTTGAGGGAAATGAGGATACGATATGTGACAAACGAGAGTTTCTCCTAAGAAATAGCCCATTATGAACTCCATATTTCAGCCCACGGTGCTCACACTTGCGTTCTGGGCCGCGTTGACTCTTCCGTCCCCTCGTCCAGTCGTCCGTCCGTGCTCGAGCTGCGACCCCCTGCGTCTGCCGTTGGGGAGAAGAACTACCCGGAGGCATCCTCACCTCCGAGCTCCGGCAGGAGAAAAGCCGGGGGACATCCAATCAGGTTATCCTTCCTTTCTGTTCCGTCTATATACGTTACTTACACTCGATAACAAGTATCCCCAACCAGAAGGTTGCAGCAGGGTAGCAGCCGATAGTGCGAAATCTGCGGATCTGATCGAATTCGAGGCTCTCGGAATGTTTTGAAGCTCCCTTCCTGTGTTTCGAACGCCTGCGTTTTATCACTAGATTTAGGAAGGTAAACGTGGGTATGGTTCGAGTTATTCCGTAGCTGTATACTCTTGTGATTTGCGAGGCTCGGCTGCTAAATGATCAAACTTAGTCCCTGCAGAAAAGAGAGAGATAGCGGGTCAAACTTAGTGTTACTGGTGATCTAGTACTTCCACATGTGTAGGTTTGGGCATCAGGCACCAGATGATATGTGGATTTTTGGTTTTGTTATTCGCAGAGCTTATTCGAAATTATGCAAAATGAGTGAAGTACACAGATAGGTTATCCTTAAGTTTCTGGTTTCCAGTAGTGTTGATGCACCATGTGTTAGATACCTAGGGCATCCCAATGTTCCTTTGCCGGATTGTGCCCGGGCTGAAAAGATCTAGGAATTTAGGTCTGTGTAAAATAGCATTTACATATCTGCTGAGTTATTAGAGTCAGGCATGAAATTTGAAGAAAATGGTAACTAGTGAGGCACCTGCCAAAACATCTTATATTTGGGAATGGAGGGACTACAATATATCAACTCTTGTTAGGATGCGTCAAAATATGTTCGACCTCATGCATTGTGTATAGTTATTGCAATTTTATTTAGTTTATTCCTAAGTGCATAGCTATCTTTTGGCTTCAGTCTTGTACTTAGAACTGTAGAGGCATGTAGGTAGGATTCTTGACTCTTGCTAAACTTTAGATTTACTGAGGGGCAGCTGAGTCAAATGAGTTCCATTATATGGGATGCATGTTTTGCCGCGTTTCTTACCTCGAAAGTCAAAAATTATGTTTCGAGTTACAAGTTATAACTAACAGTTAGCAAAAGCAACCACAAGAACTGAAGCTGGAGTTCTTTACTTAAAAGTCAATTTAATAAGAGGTATCTCAAGATATTTAACTGCAGTCATGACTTTCTGTAGATCATTGAACATTTGATCTGCCTCTGTATTGTGCAATCACTTCTTGTGAGAATGCCAAAAATTGGCGATGCTAAAGCAAAGAGACTGACTTGCTGTCGCTTGACGAACTTCTCATGTCAAACTGACATAAGATTACACAACTTGGGTGTGCTTGTGCAACACTAATGACATAGCAGCAACACCATGCAGAGATAATGCATAGCGTCCAGGATTAGTAGTATTATTTTCATGGAAGGGCTCCAGTCTTAATAAGCCACTTGTAAGTTAAACAGATAGAAGGTTCTGGTGTCAATCTGCGTGTTGCAATACTGATCTTTCAGATTCAGGGCCATAGTTCCTACAGGTATTACTCAGCTATGTCATATGTCATATACATAGAGTAGAGAAAGCTCACTGGACTGATATTCTGTCCATTTACATAACCACATTGAAACATGAAAATCATCAATCCATGGATCAAATTCAATAACTATCTTGACTCATCTCATAATTAATCAGTAAGACCATGGAAAATCAGTATTCTTTTTGGCAGCGATTTCCATCTCTTTGAACTTCATCATTCTGGCCATCAGCCCCTCAACAGCATCTGAATCGGCTGCAAACATTGCATGGGTGATGCCAACTACACCAGGGCTTTGACTGTTGAGCACCGAGAATGTCGTCGCGAGATGGAAACCATAGTTCATGATGAAGTGAACCAAACCGCGGGGAAAGATGAACACATCCCCCTCACACAGAGTCTTCTGAAAAAGCTTACCCTTGGTGTCAAAGAAACCAGCCAGCACGCTTCCACCATGCACAAACATCATCTCCGACGCCCTTGGGTGAGAGTGGGGAAGCACTGCCCCGTAGGGGGCAATGTCGCTCCGTGCTATCGACATGCCAAGGGTGTTCAGGCCAGGGAACTCAGCGGCAGTGACGATGTTCGCTGATGATCGCACCATGTTTTCTAAGTCCCCGGCTTGGTTGAGAAGCAATGTCTTGAAATCAGATGCCAGTATGGTGCTAGGGTGCTTGCAGAGGAAACCATTCATGAACAGCTTCGTTTCACTCTGAGGTGCCATAGGGCACACATCTTGAAGAGGTGGGCTATCTGATAGGTTTGCTGGAGCAAGGCCAAGGAGGACAATGAAGGAACACAAGGCAGTGAAGAGCTTCATCTTTTGGATCTCTCGGACACAGAGATGGAGTAAAACATGGGTTTAAATAGTGTGATGAGAAAGGAGTGCAACCAAAGACAAATCTGTGTAACTTGTATAAGATTCTCTTGAAGTTCACTGCAGAATTTGCTTTCGATTGTGGCTACAGCAAAGAATGCAAGCAACTGCTTATTTACTCTTTCCTGTATGTACCCCTTTCATAACATGGACTCTTAATGTTTGGTTCAGTAGCATCCAATAAATGATTGAATGAAATGCCACAACTGCCAGCCGTGTAAGCTAATCACTAGAACTAATGTTGACTTTGTTTAACTGTTGTCAACCTGACACCTAACTGGATTACATTTCATTGTTAGCCTGTCTATTTGAGTTTTTCTTAACTACTAGATACATTGCCATGATCCAGACATTAGGCACTAATTTGTTTGCTTTTTTTTGCAGTGTTGGAATCTGAGATCCTATACCATGGCTTCTTTGCTCTGTTCACAGATAAAATTAAACAAAGCATATGTTAGGAGGCAGGTTCATGAGAATAGATTTGCCAGATTACCTAGGTCTCTTCATTGGAACCCCTTGCAACCAGGCCATTCTAAAAATCTTGCATTGCGATGCACTAAGGATTTGCCTTGGGAGGCCTCTCTCCCATATGCTTCCTCAGAGGACGGTGCCAGCATTATCATGGGAACAAATGTTGTTGAAGCTATCGATACAGAAGAAGCTCCAGAGATTCCAATCCTCCAGGGTGATCAGGATGTTGTGGAGGTGGAAAATGAACCTTCTGGGCAGCTAACGGCATTTAAACTGCCAATGTGGCTGCTAGGGCCTTCGGTCCTGTTGGTTACGGGTATAGTTCCAACTTTATGGCTGCCATTGCCCTCGGTGTTTCTTGGTCCTAACATCGCCGGCCTTCTGTCCCTAGTGGGACTGGACTGCATCTTTAACATGGGAGCAATGCTGTTTTTCCTTATGGCCGATGCATGTGGGCGCCCGGAGAACAATTCATTTGACCTGACAAGGAGGATCCCAACTTCGTACAGAGTCTGGAACCTGGTCGCCGGCGTACTAGGCTTTGCTGTTCCGTTGGCCCTGCTTTTCGCATCCAGTCGGGGCACCCTGCAGCCACAGCTACAGTTCATTCCGTTCTTGGTGCTCCTTGGACCATATCTTCTGCTCCTTTCAGTGCAAATGCTGACTGAGATGCTTACATGGCACTGGAAATCGCCTGTTTGGTTGGTAGCCCCTGTTGTCTATGAGGGTTATCGTGTGCTACAGCTGATGAGGGGCCTCCAGTTGGCTGCCGAGATCACCGCGCCTGGGTGGATGGTGCAAAGTCTCCGTGGCCTGGTGTCTTGGTGGGTGCTGGTCCTTGGGATTCAGCTGATGCGTGTTGCCTGGTTTGCTGGGCTCAACTTTGCAAGCAATCCAACTTATGGATCGAGCCATGATACGAACAAGTAGGTCTGTTCACAGACAAGGGTCAGGCTCTGCTAGGAACTTCCAGTAGTGTAACACTGTAACTGCTATTGTACAGATGAAAAGATGATTGTACTTGGTGTAAGAATACTTTTACAAGAATAAAGAATATACTCCAAGATATTACCTGTCTCATTGATCTACACTGCCAGGTGACTTTCGTGTGCATGATATTAGAGAAATCTCTGCTGGTTGGGTGTGTAATGTGTGCAAGGCAACCAAGCGAAGAAATAGCAAGTTATGTCCTTTTCAGATAATCTTCTTGATCCAGATAGCGCATCACCCGACATTGATAACACTGGACTAACCATGTGTCGTGAGATGCGTACCGATTGCCTAACAGCGCACGGATCAACCAACCTACAACCATTGACTCTCAGAGACCAAGTGTCTGAATGTAAAAAAAAGAGCTAAAATCCTAGACCTGTCAAGCACACAACAAGCCCGGTGACATAGCTAAGAGCAAAACGCCTAGGCTTGTCAAGCACGCAAGTCTAGTGACATGGCTTAAGACCTAAGTTAGCTCAACACTATTGGGCGTGTGTGGTGCGCCCATTGTGTAGGCAGAAAATTAGACTGAATTCCACCCTTTTTTATGTTGAGGGAAGCGAATTCCACCTTCTTTACTCTCTTTATATAATTTGTTACAGATTTTTTTTCATATCTTTTGATTAGGCCTGTTAGGATGAGATGGCTTTCAAGTTGGTGAATGGAACACCCTCGAAAGCGTAAAGTAATTTGGTGTGTTCTCACTACCCACACTAGGGGTGGGCAAAAACTGACAGCGTGCAAATCATGAAAACCGGCTGGTGTGAAGCTAGTTTATTTCCTTTCACAAACTTAATCGGGACTTTCGATACAGTTCTAACAAATGAACTAACCCACACCGGTTTTGCCCACCCCTAACCCGCACCCACCAACCCGCCTAGCTCGTTTTGCAAAACTAGATGTCGTCGCCATACTGTCCCCAAGCTACCCTATGTTGGTTCTTGTCCACAATCCGTGGCTTCAAATGTTGGGACTAACAAGTGGGTATGACTTAACTGTGGCTTCAAATGTTGGGACTAACAAGTGGGTATGACTTAACTAAACCATGGGTCGTGGTTATATGAAGGGAAATCACTCTTTCATGGGTTACTGTGACCCGTGTCGTGTGGGCCCTACCCCTTGCTCTCCTATCTCTTCCTCCATGACACTCTCCTAATCCATTTCCCATTCACCCCCCGCACGGCCACACCCAAACAAAAGGTAGTGGAGGCGAGCAAAAAACTTAGGGCCAGGAGGTGTGGGCCGTCGATGTTGGTCTTATTGGTGGACATCGGGGGTCATCGACACTAGAGGAGGGGGAGAGTTAAGGGATGGCTATGGTCGGTAGTGGACTGGCGCATGTGCGGATTTGGACAAGGCGTCGCAATGAGGCATCATGGAAGCACCTGACATGGGTGGCGGCGACATCGGTTCAAACAATGCTAGCGTCGAGGGAGGTAGAGGTGGTGGCTGGAGATCCCGACAACGACAATGCTCTTCTTCCTAACTTCCGACAGCCTCTTCTTCGACCCTTCCAACAATAAAAAGACAAGATGGGACCGGTCAAAAAAACGAACCGCCATTTAGCCCTACCCGAAGCATGGAAGTGAATCGGCTCGTGCGAGTAGATAAATTCTACACTCCATTCTAAAACAATAATCGATGTTCTATGTTTGTCTCAAGTCAAACTTATCTCAGCTTGACCAAATTTACAGAAATATGTTTCAATATCCACAATGCCAAATAGGTATTCTAGATATAGATATATTTTCTACAAACTTGATAAAAAATAAAATATTTTGAATTAAAACTAAACCAGAGACGTCGATTATTTTAAAACAAAAGGAAGTACAATGCAAAATGACTTTGTTTCGAGAAAGGGAATGCTCATCTGCACGATTCAAAATACTAGAGGCAAATAGGAAAATTCACCTACCGCAGCTTGCCCTTTTGCAGAAAGAGGAAAGCATAGAGCGGTCAAAGGTGCATCAGTGATCAGCCGCAACCGCATTTGGCCCGGCCTACTCTTTTACTCCCTCGTGCTCGTCTCCCACCGAAAGACCAGACCGGACCAGACCAACCTACCCACTCCTGCTCTCCTTTCCAAATTCCTTCCGATCCTCCACTGAGCTCGCCTCCCGAGGCACAGCTCACACAGAGCACACCCCCCCAAACCCTAGCTCCTCCCGTACGGCACCGGATCGAGCCTCTTCAGAGCTCCAGGAGCACCCCCGTCCCCGAATTCGCGCGGCAGATGGGCTCCGACTCCAAGGAGCTGCTCGAGATCGAGCCCCTCGAGCTCTGCTTCCCCTGTACGGCAATCTCTCCGCCTCCTCAGCATCCCCTGTTCCTGTTTAGCTGTTTTTTCACACATGCCGCTGCCGTCGTTGTTACTCTGAAGTAATTTTCGGAGCGATGTTGCTGTGCTTGTCAGTTTGTACTGCAGTTTTCTAGTATAAGCCAAACATTCCCGTGCTATTTTTTATTCAGAGCGTGGAGGAATCTGGCGGACTCGTCAGTCAGTACTACTGCTTATGCTAAATTTTGTTCCCTCTCTGTCTTTTCTTTTTTTTGGATCGCGCAGTCGAGACGAAGAAGCAGATCTCGTGCTCTATGCTGCTCACCAACAGAACGGATGGCTACATCGCCTTCAAGGTAAAACGGAACTGTCATGTCTACGTTTCCACCAAGCGTTTTAATTCTTCTCAGAGCACATAACTCTGCAATTGCACGAAGTTGTCTGAACATAATGCCGCATTTGTCGAAATACTGCGCTGTCTCAGGTCAAGACGACTAGCCCCAAGAAGTACTGCGTCCGGCCGAACAGCGGTATCGTGCCACCACGCTCCGCCAGCGATGTCATCGGTAGTTCTAATTCACATACCCTTGCAGCAAATTCAGCTGGATGCTCTGTTTATCTTCGCGCAAAAACTGACAGTCTCTCTCTGATTTCTCAGTGACAATGCAAGCACAAAAAGAGGCGCCTCAAGACATGCAGTGCAAGGACAAGTTTCTCGTGCAGAGCGCTGTGGTGACGGAGGGTACGACGGTCAAGGATATCACCGGAGAGATGGTACATCGCTCTCCAGCGCCTCTTTTAGTCTTTGTTGGTGGGTTATGTTGATGCACGTCTGCTTAAACAGTGCTAACAAGTGAACCTTGCGTAGTTTAAAAAAGATTCAGGTAATGTGGTGGATGAGGTGAAGCTGAAGGTTCTCTATGTACAACCACCCCGACCACCATCGCCTGTGCGGGAGGGATCTGAAGAGGGTTCACCGCCTCGCCCTTCACTGTCAGATGGGACTTATCGAGATGTGAGATCCCTGACTTTATGTTGTTCGTTTCATTTTCTTGTTTGTTCTTAACTGGTTCAGATGTGATTGAATGTTTATTAGATGGAGGCAACAAAGGAAACTGATGAGCCAACATCGTTCTCTGTTAGTATCTCACTTTTATGTGCCCTTTTCTTGTTATGTGCTTCTTTTTGTAACGTTTTTTGTTGGTTTCAGGATCTGAGAGCGCATAAAGAACCAGAAGAGGTAACCTTTGAGGTGAGCTCCTTTCAACAAATATTTTAAATCTGCTTGCACCAAGTAATGGAATGCAGAATTTGATTTTGTATAGGTTTGAAGCACCCATTTCTTTTTTAGTTCGAGAGTAATACTAGGTCTTAGCAAACATTGCACTTGAATCTTCCCGAAGTAAATGCTGAGTAACATAGAGATATAGCTTGTGATCTCTTGAATGCACTGTTTCAACGACAACATGATATTTGCTTAATCACATATTCCTGTGGATTTTGAAGAACGGTGGAGTGGAGTAGCCATGAAAATTGCTTAATCACATAACTCCAAATGTAAAATATTTTACAGTCATTCTTTCTTCACGTACTCTGGAGTTCATGATTGTGCTTTAAGTATTAATGAGACCAAGACTTGATAGATTTTGTCTGATACTTGCATATGATTTGAGTAAATGCTGTGCATCAGAAGGTGTCATGATTTGTAAATGAGAGATTCCATGAGCTGACACCTTGCCGTTTAGGAGTTAGGACATCAGAGTTGTTTCAAACAACATATGCTTGTGCCAGATGCTGTTATAATTTGTAAATGAGACATTCCATGAGCTGACACCTTACCGTTTAGGAGTTAGGACAACAGAGTTGTTTCAAACAACATATGCTTGTGCCAGATGCTGTTATAATTGTTTACGCTCTTGGACTCTGAGCGACGGTCAACTTATATAGTACTAAATGAGTGAATAAGCGGCAACCATATCAATGGATCTTTAAGCCTCACACTGATGGAAATATTTTGAATTTAGAGCACCGTGCAAGGAGGCAAATTTAAGCCACCAGCGAGGCAGTGAGTCGATATCAGGTTCACCTTTTATAATGTGGTTTAAGACAGCGCTGTGCGCAATGAGACAAATTTAAGCCACTAGTGAGTCGATATCAGGTTCA
Organism: Avena longiglumis; assembly: GCA_030063025.1. Lineage (NCBI taxonomy): Eukaryota > Viridiplantae > Streptophyta > Magnoliopsida > Poales > Poaceae > Avena > Avena longiglumis. The sequence goes on along the minus strand of CP125976.1, from coordinate 76,581,098 downwards.
CCTTCACGTCTAACATTAAAGTTGAAATTGGGTGCTTCTATGCTGATTGTTACCTGTTGATGCAGCATATGCATTTTTTATCATACCATTGGGTATGTTTATGCATATTGATCTGTTATGTTTCATGTTCAATTGTCTTAGAGATCAGTGGATCAATAGTCAATCTCGAACTGGTGACAAGATTCTAACCCATTTTATTTTATTTTATTGATCTGTACCCAGTTCATCATATTATATTGTTGTTGACCCTTTCTAGTTAGTACTCACGTTGCAGCTGTCAATTGTAGCTACTCCACATAATGGTAGATAAATGTCCTAGCATAGCAACTACCTTTTTATAATGCCTTCCTTACTGATCAATAAATGTCCCTGTTGAGAACGAGTGGACTTTTTTGTACTGTTCATCATTTCATCCAAATCGTGTGAATACTTATTTTTGGCTTGCCTTGTACTGGCTGATGTCTCATTAATTGATTTTATTCTTCCGTAGACATCTGCGTTGATTTCAAGATTAACTGAAGAGAGAAACTCTGCTATTCAACAGAACAATAAGCTTCGTGAGGAACTGGTTAGTGGATGCAAACATTTTACAATTATTATTATTTTTCTTCAATGCTGTTTACTTGACCACAGCCTATTTGCATCAACAAATTGCAGCATCTATAAACCATAATATTTCATATAAAACTTATTATATTGGCTTCTTGATTGGAATGCTGTTAAACGTCAGTTGTGCATGTCGAAACCTAACATGCTTGTAACTAAAACATCTTGTGTTGAAACCTAACAGGAAATGGTGAGGAGGGAGATCAGCAAGCAGGACGGCAGTTTCCCATTTGTGTTCGTGGTCGCTGTTGCTCTGCTGGGAATTCTACTGGGGTTTGTTATGAAGAGATAGATGACCATGTGCAACTCTGCATCTTGTTAGGCTTCTGTCCTCAACCAAATCGAATACTGCTGTTGTCTGCAATTTTCTGATGCACTTGTTTACATGTATTAACACTACTATTAACAGCATATTCATCTTAGCGTATGATTTCTTCTGCAAGTGGTAGTTTGTCGCAAGGTTACTGTTAGCTTGGGCATTGGTATGTTTTGGTAAATTGTTGAACATATACCTTTCAACTAATTGGCGTGATGGTTACCTGACTGGTATATATATATTGTCCAGTGTTTTCAAGTGCTTCTTACACTTGCACGTTCGTTTCGCTAAGCAATCCATACTGGAACGTATTTTTTCAACAGCTCCTTCAGGGTTTAGCTCAAATCCACGCAGTACATTATCCCTTCTAGGTTTTATATGCGAAGCAAGCTGGTGAAAAAAACAGTACCCCATTTATCAGGCATGTACTTCATCCAATAAATTGGATTTGCTTGGGAGCTGCCCTCCGGACAGTTTGCAGGTTCACTGGATTTTCTTGCTTAATTCAATGCCTACATGTGCATTTGTTGTTCAAGGCGAATCCGGTGATTCCAATTATATATAACAGCAGCAGTACACCCGTTAGTACTCAACAAGGTACATAACCAATTAGCCCTACATAATCCGTGGCATCAAGTCACACACACTCACATGGGCAAGAGTAATGTAGAACAATGCCCCATCATGGCTATCATTCCTACTCCCTAGTTAGTAGTCCGGGGGCTTCCGTTAACTGCTCAGGCTCATGCTGCCTTGTGCAATCTGCACCCATTTCAGCTTCCAACCATTTTGTCAAGGCACCATCGGTTTGCAAAGACTAGTGCTAGCACATCTTCGAGTAATGATCATGCCCCATCTTCACTGCCAGGCTCCTGCAGCATGTTGCACCGGGATACGATGGCGCGGAAGTCCTCGAGGCTTATCTGTGAAGGTAAAGCTCAACTGTAAGTAGTGGAGCTGGATGTTCAGAAGATACTAGCAGCCACAGTGTATGTTTTCTGAGATACAATTGCATGAAAAACATCATGGAGAGATACGAGTCTGTAAAACTGAAAGGGCATGGAGAGCTAATAGGTTTAGAAAAGAGCGATTACTGATTAGAGGTGAACATTGGATGGTCAGGCTGAAATGCATCAAACTCTAGCTCTTTAAGATTATTAGTATAGATAGTATTAACGTAGCACTGGTAGGGACGATGACCAAAGTATTTGCAGCATTTGACAAACTGACAATGCCCAGTAGCTACCAGTTGTTGACATCCATGTCTCTTACTGATCATTATAATAATATAAAAATGATAACAATAATACTAGTAATAACCAGTTAAAATGACTGGAAGCTGCATTAGCTGGACATATTGTAGTTGATGGTCCAAACAGGCAATTCTAATGTCATTACTCACTAGTCATTCAGTAAAGCAGATTGACAACAGAAGGGCTATCATTATACAGTTACTAGTTCAGTAAGGTCATGATGGTTTAGAATAAATTATCATTCAAACATGTATAAGCAACTAGCAGGGAAAAATATAAAAATCTGCTAGTTCTGGCTTGGCTAATGGCTATAGGTGGCACCATCTGAGTGGTGCACCTATATGATTTTCAATATACAATTCTCTAGAATGGAACCGGTTGCCACTGTTAATTACTGGAAAATGCTTCTATGAGTGCGCATATATCACTGTTTCCGGTTTCCACACCACAAAACTTGGTTCTAAGCAATGCATTTTAAAGAGAGATGGTGATATATTTACTGAAGAAAAAAAGGCAAACCTTTCCATCTCTGTCACTATCAAAGCAACGGATCATCTTAGATATCTCAGAATCTGTCCAGATGAAATCATTTACATTGGCCATTCTTTCAAGATCCCAGGGTGTGATATGCCCTTTTCTAGCTTCTGTACAACAGTAGTAACCAGTTCAGATTGTTTATGGAAGTAAAGATAGAAAGCAAAAGAAAAAACCTTCAGAGTACATGTCACAAAAGAAGAGAGAAACTATGCCAAGCAATTTGGTGTTTCTGTTCTAAAGATAACTAAACATAGAGGAAAGAATACATAAAGCTTTACGGGTTGGATAAATTTCAGCATGGTTTAATACTGATTAGAGTACTCCTCCATCCTGAAAAGGATGTCTAGATTTGTCTAGATTCACATGTATCTATAAACTAAAACATGTCTAGATACATACGAATCTAAACAAATCTGTGACATTCTTTTCAGGATGGAGGGAGTAATACTTATTGGTTTGTTACCTCGGCAAGCATTCATGCACACAATAAGTAACTTAACCAATACCTTTTTCAAAGTAAGGACGGTGGAGGAATAAACATTTAGATGAAAAAATGCGAATAACCAATGAAGCAAATAAATCAGATTAGTTAAGTCATGTGCAAAGACATGTCGGATTACGGCCAGGAACTTGAAGAAAACAGGCCTGCATACTAGTTAAGTTTGGTATAAAAATTTGGTGATACATCTAATCTGAACTATGAAGTGGTTTCAATGCATATGGTGGGCTAGGCACAAGTTCCATGGGCAGGAAATGAGCGCCAGACACAATGTTATCAGATCAACAAAACCTAAGTTTACTTTAAATTCACCATAAAGGGGCCTCCAAGTCAGATAAAATACCATCAAATGAGAAGAAGAATGCGACTACATCATCTTCTGACAGTTGTATTCTGCTCCTGACCTGGAAGCAAGCAATGAACGACAGAAATGCAATTGTGTAAAACACAAATAAGAACAGATTACAGAATATAAAGTTCATTTATGCCATTCTGGAAGGAGCATACCTGCTTCTTTGTCTTCCTGTTTTTAGCTGAGTCCTGAATGGGAGTGGTGTTCTTATTTTTCAAGGGAGTGCCTTTTCTGCCTTTTGCTCCTGTGCTTGAAGTTTCTGCACCCATTGCCGTCACGGAGTTTTGCGAAGGCTCTGATAGGGAGAGTGCAATTGCCTGCACAATTAACTCTGTTAAAGAGTGAATAACAAGGTCGAAAAGAAGATGAGTTCAATTGGCATAATAGGGTCACATCCACTTGGAGCCAGCATTTGTGATGTATAGATTACCTGCTGTAAGGCTGCATCATCATCCATGAAGTCAGTGACGGGAGCACCCTCATCTAAGGTACTTTTAGAAGAGTTTACTGAATTCAATAGCTTCTTTTTCTTCCCCTGTAAAGAATGAAGAGAAAGTACTATGAATTAGTACTAATAAAACAACATAAAAGTACAGTTATATTCACATGCAAGTATAATACGCCAGATTCTTCCGATATACATTTGATTAGTAGATCTCCAGTCCACTGTGCAGTGAAAGCTAGTCATTGAAGTAAGTTGTGATTGTTAACTTGGTAAGCACAATGTGTTGGTGCTTGGAGCCTTGGATATTGTGAAACCATGGTTTAACATCTTAACTTGTAAGGATGCTATGAAGTATGAACAAACCCACTACAAAAATTCCTGGATGCGGTGAGGGATTACTCTATTTTTTTTAGAGCAATCGGCAGGAGCGCTGCCTTTTCTATTAGAAGAGGGAAATAACGGTCACAATACAGAAAGGCGTGTTTAGATTATAGTGGAAACATGCCAAAACCACTGCAGAAAAATAAAAACTAGCTAAAAACTAATCTGGGTCAGCTGGGATAGCTGGTCCAAACACAGCAAAAGCATTTGCCCTCTGAAGGATGTCATCCCTAGTGATGGAAGCCACCTCGATATAGGTGAGCCGCCGACCCGTGAAAATTCTGCGGTTTCATTCCTTCCATGCATTTCACATGGCATATAGCAGACGTCCACTTAGGCGTTGTTGTTCCGTTTTTATTCTTCCTTCAATCATATCATCCCACCAATCACCATTCGGAAATGGAGGGGAATGATGGGCCATGATTGCCCATGGTCACGTTGTTCCAAGATTGCGTTGTGTTCCAAACAGCTGTCGTGAAGGGACGGTCTTTGCATAGGTGAGCGGCGGTTTCTGGGGCAGTTCTGCAAAGAGAGCAGGTAGGGTCGTGCGGCCAGCCCCTGATGGCCAGCATGTCTGCAGTGAGTAGTTTGCCGTGGAGAGCCAACCAGGAGAAAAGCTTGCATTTCGGTTCAGCAGGTGCAGATCAAATCTTATCCGCCTTGAACCTAGGGAAGGAGCCGTTGAATTGCGCGTGGTATGCTTCCTATGTGATATATATCTTGTCGCTTCCTATGGTGATCGGTGACCTATGGCACGAACATTGTAATGACTCTGCAATAATTTGGGATGTATTCATCTCTCCGGCCTCTCTCTCATTATCTAATACAGAAGCAGCTGAGGCAAAATGTGATATATACACTATCAGTCTATCACCAAGACACCAAGGGTGTCGGCAAGTTTATACTAACAGTGATAATATACAATCAAGGACCTGGATTAATGGATTTATTTATTCCACGGGGAGAGAAAGGGGAACCTTTTGCCGAGACCTAGAGGAAGACTTGGTCTCCTCGCCGTCGTATTCGTCGCTGGCCGACGAGCTCTCCCCATTTTCCTCCTCCTCGCCGCTGCCCTCGTCGGACGGGAGGTACTCCTCATCCGCCTCGTCGGATCGTTTCTTCTGTTTCCTCTTGGCCGCCGCCGCCGCCGACGAGGACGGCTGGTTGAGGAGGGGGGACGCTGCTAGGCTGCGGATGCCGAGGGCCTGGAGGCGGGCCTCGTTCTCCTGTATCCGCGACAGCCGCACCTTCTCGTAGTCCGTCAAGGGCTGGTCTTCTCCCGCCATGGCGACGCAGCGGCGGACCAGTAATTTACCCTCTCTGTGTGTTTTTTCTCTTGAGAGAAAATCGCTCTCTTCTTCTTTCATCTCTCCTTTTCTCTTCTCATTTTCTTGTGGACGGGCCTCAGACGTGATACGGGCCTAGTTTTGTTTTCTATTTGATGGGCCTACCAAGATTAACAAGCCTTCTACTGGTGATGGGTCTCAAATTATTTAAATTAAAAACGGCACAAACCACTCATTTTACGCGCCAAAAAGCAGCACAAACCAGCACACAGTCACTGTTGCCCACTCTTTATCAGTGCAATACTGCGACCGGGAATGCCAAAGCTGTTCGTGTCCACCGGAGATCAGAACGGAGCAGAGCATGAAAATTACAACGAAGAAAGGGAGCAGAGACACGGATCAGAAACCACTCTTTTTTCAACTGCGAAAAGAAAAACGCTGTGCAAATTACAGTCTGAACACAAAAACCAGACATCCACTACGAGATGGCCAGCTCCGCCTGCGCCCACGCCAGGGACGACGCCCTGAGCGCGGTGGCCGCCGACGTGTCGACGCCTTCCTCCAGGATGGCGGCGATCATGTTCATGGAGGGCCTCCGCGACGGCTCGGCGTCGATGCAGAGGTTCACCGCGTTGCAGATGATGCCCAGGTTCTCCTGGTTCACGTTCTTCAGCTTCGGGTCCACCAGCTTGATGAACTCCTGCGGCTGGTCCAGGTGCTTCCTCGCCTGAAAACATATACACACACACCTCGTCAGGTAAATCTGTAATGCTGCTGCTGGTTCTGAGTTCTGTGGTTCAGGCAAGAACACTTACCCAGTCCACCAGGTCATCTGTATCTTTGGAGAGTGAGGCTCTGCCGCTTATCAGCTCCAGCAGGATCACCCCGAAGGCGAACGTGTTGGCCTGGACGTCCATGAAGCGCATGTGCCGGGGATCCACGGCGCCGTTGAGAGGCCCGCCGTTCACGACGACGCCGGAGCTCAGAAACGGTTTCGCGACGAGAGCTCTCCACCTCTCAAAGTCGATTATCTGCAAACATCAAAACCCATTTCAGCATTTTCGTTGCCATGTGCACTAGGACGCCATGTTAGCAAGCAGTGTCCTATGAGTAACAGACGAGATACAAGACCTTCGGTGAGAACTCTTCAGTTAGGTAGACTGAACTGGACGTGAACGCGGCGACGGCGAACGGCGGCTGCAGCTCGGTGTGCAGGTGTCTGAGAACGCGCGCGATGCTGAGCGCTATCTTCACCCGTCTGGGCCAAGATACCTGACATCCGTCGCCATCTGAAAACCAAAAAGCCACAAACAAACTGACAAGGTTCAGTCAATTGGCATCATGCATGCACAGACTCATCACCGAAGTTGCAATGCCAAGAGCGTAATAACGGCTTACCGTGAAGATGCTCGTAGAGAGTCCCATTTGCTGGGTACTCAAAGACAAGCATTCTCGTGAACGGATCAGACTCCTTGCAGTACCCCACCATCTTCGCTACATTTTCATGATCCAATCTGGCCATTTCTACCACCTAATAAGGATAAAAAAATACATAGGGTTATGATCAAAGAACCATTTAAAACCTTAGCATCTACTATCTCTGTTCCTAAATGTAAGCCTTTCTAGCAGTTCAAATTAAACTACTAAAAAGACTTACATTTCGGAACGGAGGGAGTATCTCAAGCTAGAGAGTAAAAACTTGCCTCCCTCTGGAAGTAAAGCTCGACGTAGCTCGACCAGTAATGCACCGGAACAGACAGCGACACGACGGCGATCTCCCGGCCATCCTTCATGGTTCCTTTGTACACCACCGTCTCATGGGACGACCCGATTATGTTGCTGAAGTCTTCACAGGCTTCGGCAAGCTCTTGTCGGGTCATTTTTGGCACGTTCCCCAGCAGGTCATCGTCTGCACAAGCAAAAGAACTGTAACTAAAGCAGAATGCCACTCTACATCCGTCAGTAACTCTTATGGAAGACAAACACGAACCGATCGAGATCACTGTGTTCTCCTTCCAGCTTATAGCTCTTGTCCACGGAACACCGTCCCCGGAGGATCTAGCTTTGCGTCTTCTGAGACCAGCGATGGCACACAGTGTTAGCATGCTAAGCACTGAAACTCCAACGATGACCTCCAGGATGAGAAGCCAAAGTGGCTGTATCATGCTTTTATCCCCACTCCCACCAGTGATGTGGTCTTTATCTGTGACTGTGATGTTTTCACCTGTAATTATGAGGTAATTGTACTTGCTTACAGTCCTGTAAGGTAAATTACAGTAGGAGCCGAAATAACTATAAGCATCCTAGATTATGCTGTTACACTATTGTTGAAATGCCTAAAATCGGTTTGGGCTGCATCTTGCAGTGCTGAGGTGTGTTTTGGCAAACGCCGGAAAATAACAGTGTCCTCTAGCAAATTTTCCCATATCTGACAGACAAGATTGAATACTTACAAAAACATGAATGGACAAATGGAAGAATGTGGGAGGAAAAGTCCAAGAAGGAAGCAAACGAAGTGTCAAATTTATGTTCTTTATTTTAGCAACGCATAGCTGATTCAACTATCCACTAGGTCCCATGATGTCATTCAGAGCGTAGGTGCTGTGCTAATGCCACCAAATTTGAACAGGCAATGTTTAACTCCCTAAAGTCGCACCATCTATCTCCTCGAGCCAAGAAAAAGTACCACTTTTCGCCTTTTGAATATAAAGAAATGGCTGTGTCTAATTTTCAATCTTTAGACTAGCCTAATGGAGTAGTTCCTTTATATATTGAATTAGTAGTTGTTAAGATTGGTGTAGGGATGTCTTATTAGGTAGGTGCACAAAAAATTATGTACTGTACTAGTAGTATTTATTTTCCCAGGCAACTGCTAGATGTATCTTGCAATAGGTAAAATTACAGCAACATACTGGAAAACAGCAAGAAAACCCAATAGAATTATGGTGCTGAAAATAGGACTAAACTGCATTAATGATTGTAATATGTTAAAAACGAAACATCACCGTACATTGCTCGATAGGACGGTTCAGTATGTCATTGTTCTGGAAGCAATTTCCCTCCACGCTCAATCTGTTAAAAAACTGCAAAACAGGTAAGTTCAGATAGACTTAACTGAAACCCAAGCCACAAAAGAAAGAAAGGGGCACGTACCTTTGGATTTGTTTCAAGCAAGTAGGGATATCACCAACCAAAAAGTTGTACGAGAGGTCTATATCAGTTAGCTGAGCTAACTGACACAAACCAATTTGATCTTCACTGCTGCTGGACACCCTGAAAGAACAGTCACAGTTGCTTATCCATGTGCTATATGTCATCAATGTCCACAAACAAGCACTCCTACATCTGTTTTCTTGTCTCATTCAGCTTCTTTCCAGACGATAATCCATAACTACATATTTCCTCAGTACTGATGTAGGGATTGGATCATTGATGATTGATGCCGACCACTTAACTAAATATCTCTGTTTCATCCGTAGAAGAGACGTGCTTCCATGCACTTCCAGATCATGCATGCTGAAAACAAATACTAGTACTATATGGTTCTCAATACTCTGTAAAACATTTACTTACATGATCGAATCATTGCTCCCAGGAATAGTCCCTGTGAGACTATTGTTGCTCAGCCGTAGCTCCGTGAGGTTTGTCAGCCTGCCAAGCTCAAGGGGGATAGCACCATCCAGCCGATTCGCGTGAAGGTCTCTAGGGCATAAGCGAACAGATGAGTTATGGATTTGAAAAGGAAATGCTGACAGAGACCCAAAAAAAAAACTGATCACAGCTTCTTGCTTAGTAGTACATTGTTGTGATCTTCCGCATGTCGCCTGCCTCGCTTGGAATGGGCCCCACCAGATGATTTGTGCTGAGGTTCAGCACGGTGAGGTTCTGTAGCTTGCCGATTTCTCTCGGTATTGGGCCCACGAGCGTGTTTTGATGTAGTAAACTGCAAAGAAGTTCTCAGGGTTATTGCTCTCTGTTGCTTGCAGGTGAAGGATAATTTTGCAAATTTGAGGGTTGCAAGCACATACAGTTTGTGCAAAGAACTGAGAAGTCCAATCTGTGGCGCCAGGAACCCCGTGAGAGATGAATTTGATAAGTCTCTGGACAGTGACACACAAGAAGTAAAAACAATTTAAAACAACAGCGAGTGTATCAACAAAATACAGAATATACATCATAACCGCAATGCTGAACTTTCAGCTAACGAGCAAGTAAGTATATATGCGTAAACTAACTAAAGCAACAGTCACTTGTTTGGCTTTGAATGGGTTTGTATTTAGAAAACGAGAAATTTCTGTTTTGGCCTGATCGTGTGTTGTGTTTGTCTAGGTGGGGACCACGGATCCAGCAGGCGAGTTCTTTCGTGGGTGCTTCTTCTCGTCTGGGGTCAACTGAAGATAAGAGAGAAATGTAGTAGTAGCAGACAGAGGTAGGTAAAAAAAAGGTTGGTAGCTTTCAGCTGGACGTCTCATTGCGGTGTGTCAGAGACTTTGTCCACTTTTTCTCTCTGACAGAACATGCATCATCCTGTCCTGCCGTTGGCCCGGAGAGCCTTCTATTATCTCCATTAGAGAGAGCGCATGGAGGAATTGTTCGTAGTATCAGTTTTCATATGCTCTGAAAGAGGCGAACGGACGGCCGATAAACCTTCGATTTGATGATTTCCATGCGGGCGAAATGTCCAGAAGTTTATGTGCTAAAGAAACGGCGAACAGGGGCACCTCATCTTGCAAAACTGGTGTGCTCACGGAAGGACGAAGAAGAGGAGACGGGATGAAAGGAGAAGAGAGAATCTTACAGGGTGACGACGCGGCCGTCGAGCGGCGGCGAGCAGGAGACGCCGGACCACAGGCATGGAACCGTGTCGCTGGAGTTCCAGTCGGAGAGCTTGGCGAGAGGGTCCTTGTAGATGGCTCGCTTGAAGGCGATCAGCGCGGCAACTGCACGCCGCCCAGGAACGATAGATAGAACATCAGCAACAAACAAGCAAGCAAGCAAGCAACTCCGGAAAGAAACAGAGAGGAGAGGAGCGGGCAGAAGTAGTTACGCACCGTCGTCTGAGATGGAGATGGCGGCGGGTTCAGAGGCCGCGGCGAGGAGCACGCAGCCGAGCCCCACGACCAGGAGCAGCCTCGCCATCTATATCGTCGCCGTCGGACCGGCGTACTTCTCGTCTTCTCCTAAAGCCGAGGAGGCTCGTTCAGATGGTATAACCTCTAGAGCGCTCCGCGTGCGTTCGCTCGAGTCTGCGGTCGCGAGGTAGGAGAGAAGGAGCCCCGGGAGCTGCACTTGACGGCCACGGCAAGCAGTGATGATGGGCTGCGCACAAGGCCAACGGGACAACCAAACCACCGCCGATATTTAAATCAGTACTACTCTATAAACTCAGCCAACCCAATAGTAGGAGAAAACTGTACATGTGAGACCGTACGGTACACAAACTTTGTCTATATCAGTGTTCTCAACTTTCTTTTTACTGCCTAGCTCCGGTCTATATTAGTATTCTCAACTTTATCTAGATATGGACACATCTAGTTTAAATGTTTAACCATATACATATAAATATAAATAAAGTTGACAACATTAATATGGACCGAAGGAAGGAGTAAAAAAAAGCTGAGTTCAGCTTGTACGTACTGCGGTGAAATGAAGACGAAGATCTGAAAAAGTCTAAAGTACCATCTGCTTGTTATAGAGACCGACCGAGACACGTGCCCGGACTCTGACCAGACGAAACGAGGGCATCCAAACTGTCATCATCGTTACGCGACGCTGATGCTTAACTGCTTAAGCTTGCCACGGTTCCGAGCTGCAGTTTTGAAATGCCCCCCCAAACTGCTGCTGATTCAAGCTCCAATTAGCAGCAGGCAGGGCACGCTCTCCCTAAGCCAAGCAGACGCGCGCACCGAAAGCGACGCGTTGGAAGACCGGCCACTGCTCTAGACAAATCTTTCCAAGGTCAGGACGGTAAGATACAGTTTAGTTCGGTGTCATGGCCGGACCAGGAAATCTTTTTATGCCCTTGGTTTGGGTTGTTGTTTCCTTGCGACCAGTTTTAGCTCCTTGAATCTTTTGATTATTTTCGCGATTGGGTTTACCCGAGGAGAATGACGCGATAAACCTTTGAAGAGGCTGGTGCAACCACTATTTCCGAAAGTTACACAAATGATAGAGTATCCAAAGGAGATTGCACGTCACTATATATTTATTTATTTGGCATTATTTTGACAGGGAATAAGTCAAGAACAGGGCGCCATCATCATGCCCTAAGGCCCGTGACATAGCTTTGAGAAGCAGTGGTAGTAGTACTCTTTCAATCTAGCACATCAATTCAGCTGAACCTTCAAGTTTGATGCAAATATGCCACATGGTATATAAGACCAGAGGGATGGAGATTGTTTAGCCTAAAGATGGCCTGAAAGTGGTGAGCCCGCGATGCTTCCAAGCAAATCAACGAGGTACTTGTACTACAAATGATGATTCATGCGGGTGCAGAAAATGGAACGGGGGTACAACAGCCTTCGGACGCAAGCTAACTCGCCCATGAGAAAGACATCATCATCTCCTTGTCACCTTTCTACATTTGCCTTTCAAAACGAAGTGTTTCTTTCTCTTCTTGTTTCATAATTGAGTCGCGCGCGCCGTGGTCTTCGTTATCTAGGAAATAAATCTGTCCACAAAGTCAGATATGAATGTTCGATGCATTGGCTCGGTAGGAAATATAATATATACTACTAAGACAGTATCATATTGCTACTTGGTATGTCTCCAGGTCCAGTCGTCTAACCATAATATTTTGTTCCATGGTTGATCTCAACCTTCACTCTTTATCTTATATTGATTGAATTCAGCATGTGATGACTCTCGCAGACCTCGTTTCCACTCAGGTAAGTCTGCTTGGATTAACTGTTCTGGTTGATCCATGTTATTAGAGAAATATAATAAGCTTTAATAATACACCAATTAGAAAAAATAATAGGGGATGTGTGTGCAATCTAATTCCATATGTGGCAATACACAAAGTAGTACTACCAGACCAGGATAGAAGAAATGCAGAATTGTTACCCCTTACAATTCAAAACAAAGAGATTAATCCAGAAGAAATACAGAAATGTCACCCTTGATACTCCCTCCGTCCCAAAATAGATGTCCCAGATTTATCAAAATTTGAATAAATCTAGACACTATTTAGTACATAGGTTCATCTAAATTTTGATAAATCTAAGACATCTATTTTGGAACGGAGGGAGTACTTCGAAACGAAGGGATGAATTCAGATACATAAATAACCTTCCTCCTGGTTTATGATCAAAATCTATGTCAATTGTCAAAGCATCCCTTAGTTAGTTATGTGTGATTATTAGAATGGAACGGGTTGAAAAAACTGCATCATCTCCTGCAAGGGTAGCAACCATATCTGAAGGAAAACTGGAGCGTGCTTTTACGAGTAAAAGAAACTGAATTCGTGTGTTATCTATGAACTCCCAATCTTGTATATTCACTGCAAACTCAGCAGTCGTGCCACTTGTTCTTTGGTTCCGCAGAGTACATCTTTAGGGGATTTTTTTTAACTGCTGCGAACTCGTTTTTTATTTCGAACAGAAGGGCTTAAACTCAATATATTTGTTGACTCTAAAGGTGTACAAATGCATGCAGCATCGTTCAAGGTATAAATTGAATAACTTAATGCCTATACAAAAATAAAAAAGTAAATGTTCAATGAGTAATAGAAATACTAGAATCAATCTGTACTCCCTCAGAAATCAAGAGCTTGATTAGGATCAGTTATCCCTGGGACATGGGAAAAGATGGGATCGGCCACATTTGCGGCGTGCAGGAGCAGTGGCTCCTCCAGATTGTGCATGTAGAAGATCAACTGTGGCTCCTCCTCCAGATTGTACGACAAAGATGAGAACATGCATCAACTGTATTTCGTCCTAAATCCTAAGTCCAACATGAAGCACTCATAAAGCAAGCTAAAATGAAAGATCACAGGGTAGCGCCTAACTGATTTCACCCAAAAGAACTGCTTAGTCCTGCGCCAAAAAATCGTCCAGCAAATGGCTACGGCGACGAAATCTACAGCCCTCTCCACAGTACAAAGAAGGAGCAACACACCCAGATCGAAGTGCAGGGAGGGCCAAGCCACACCACGGCCGCAAATTTAGCAGGAACATACCAGCAGCAAACCACACGCTATGCTGCGCCAAATCTGAAGCGAGAAAATAAAGAGAGCAGGACATAAAGGACAGCTAAACCCCTAGCAAACCGACTATCTACAAGGAATAACACCGCCGTTGCTGCAACACAAACACCAGACAAGCCCAAATCAAAAAGCAAAAACACAAACACCAAGCACACACATCAAATGTGTGAGCAACAACCAAACAATCAAACAAGCTGAGGAGGGCCCACAGCACAGGATTTCTTCGAGCGTTAGAAGTTCTACCGATAGGTGAGGATAATATGATGTTGGTCAGTCTCCACTCTCCAGGCTCAGTCGCCTTATTGAGTTCAGGATTTCATGACCTTCACAGCCCTCCTTGCCTCCCAGCGCCACCTTTCACTGAATGCAAATGAGCTGGCAATGGCACATCGCTATAGCTAGAGTCGTAATTCTTAATGGACAGAACAAGAATTAAAAAGGAACCGTCTCACAAAATCTCTTTTTCCTCTATGTACTACTCCCTCCGTTTCAAAATATAAGATGTTTTAGCTTTGTGAATAAAATACATCTAGACTTCTTTTAGTGTATAGGTTCATTCAAGTTTGAAATGAACTTACTACTAAAAAAAATCTAGATACATTTTATTCATAAATCTAAAACATCTTATATTTTGAAACAGAGGGAGTACTTGCTTACTGATTGCTGATGGCAACAACCCCAGCAGAAAAAACATCTCAAAGAACCATATCTGATGTCGCCATAGCAATGAAATAGCATCTCACCAGTCTCCCTAAAAATGATTTCCAAAATTTCGGTTTTGGGAGAGGGGAGAGAAGACATTGATGACGGATTGGTTCACCATGACATTTGGTAGCCTGGGAATTTCTGATTTAGCAGTTGGCCACTGCCACCCGTCCAAAAACTTTTGGGAGCTATTTCAGGACCTCTAGTTTGGAGTGAGAGTAGGTGATTTTCAGAGATCCAAAAAAAAAAAATGGGATTAGGAGTCATTCTGGGAGCTGTATTTTAGGTGTTCTTAAGGAGCCGTAGCGAGTTTTTGGGATTGGGAGTTGGGATTGGGGGACTTGGTAGAGATGCTCTAACTGCTCCAACTTTTAACTTTCACTACAACAACCAAACGTACAAACCTATGATCAATGTATTTTACCTGTCATTAACGAGAGGCCAGGGGCATTCCACGGACAAAAAAAAATCAGCCGAAGACTATAACCGGAGCAGTCGAGGAAGAAGGAATCCCATTCATGATCTGCATCAGCGTCTTGTCCTTCTCCTCGTCGGTCCATTGGGAGTGTTGCTCCTGCGTCACCATCTCCCAGTCCCAGTGTCCCTTGTCCTGAGCATGCCCCTTCTTGTACATGGCGACATGGAGCAACGCTGTGCTGCATACTCCGATGACAAACCTGACAAGGTAAACCTGCCTGTCCGTCCCCTCAAAACCAACCATGACAAAATCCTTGAGGCTATGGTGTCCAAGCATGGTGGGCTGCTGCCACGATATCTCATCACCCCTGGGTTCATCTTCCTCCTCTTTGGAACGGGGACTAATGTGGATATGAAGGGTCTCAAGGGAAGGCGCCGTCTCAAGGAGGAGACGGGGCCATGAGACGTCCCAGGACCAAGGTACATCGGCGATCAGTAGCCGCCTGAGATTAGGTAGCAATGAGGGTGACGGGGAGGAGACTGATGGCACGATCCATCTGTCAGGTCCTGTGAACCGAAGAATGAGGTCGGTTATGTCCGGGGTGTTTCCCAGAAACAAGCTAAGCTTGAGCTTCAAGCGCGGCCCAAAGTATTGGCGAACATCTTCCAGTCTAAGACCAAGGCACAGGCCAAGGTTATACTGTCTGAGGCAGGGAAATGAATTCGACTCGAAGCGCACCCTAGTTCCCAGGGAGGCCAACCTCTCAAGTCTGGGAAGAGCCTTCAAGCATATTCGTCCGAAATGGCATTTGTCCACAACAAGCTCCATCATCTCTGACTTGGGGGCTTCCACGGTGATGTCCCCGAAGCCTTTGCAGCGGCAGCAGATGAGGTGAAGCACCTGCAGCTGCGGGCACGAGGCGAAGATGCCCTCATAGGCTGAGTCGGGCGTTGACTGTGGTGTGTTTTGCAGGACGAGCACGGTGAGTGCCCTATGCTCGTGCAGCTGTGGGAGCGCGCAGCCTCCTAGTTTGAGGCTTTGCAGGTGTGACGCGCGGGGCTCCTCGCAGATGCCCTGGCTGGGGAAGGCGTGGAAATTTCGGGATTGCGAGTACATTGGCTTAGCAACGGCCACAAGTTCATGGACCTCCCAAGCATCGATGGCCTTGGCGACAAGCCGATTGATGCGGCCGGTGTTGTGCGTGGCGAGGAACTCGAGCCTGATCCTGCTGACCCTCCGGCTCCGGCCGACGTCCGCGTCCAACAAGCTCTGGACGCAGCTGGTCAAAGCGCGCATGGCGCGGCGCTCGTACCTCCTGATGTGAGTCATGACCTTGTCCACCTTGGCCGTGCCGAGTTGGTAATGTAGATCGGTTACCTCGGAGTCGCGGTGGAGGAGAACCCAGCGGTGGTAGCGCGGCGGGAGAATGTCGCCGACCCTGAAGTCGAGGGCGGGGAGCTCGCGGGACAGGCAGGCCTAGCGCGTCGAGAGCATCCCGGCGCCGAGTGCCTCGCGGGTGTCGAGGCGGCGCATGACGAGGAGGAGGAGATCGTCGGAGAGGGCGCTAATCCGGTCATCGCCGTTGGGCGCCCGCCGCCGCAGGAATCGGTCCCTTCCGCTCCTAGCCATGAGTGAGCTGCCTCCACCCGCGCGACGAATCGTGGAGTAGCCAACAGCAGCAGCAGATGTGGCCGGCTTGCGACCTCGGTTGCGATTAAACAGAGCCGCCGGCATCGACACTGAAATCTGCCTGGATCCGGTGAGAGAAGTTTGTGCGACCCGGAACCGGAGTATAGTAGCCGGGAACCGCCTGCGAGAGAATTTGGGATCTGGGGGCGGAGCGCCGCCAGCAGGGAGAAATATGGGATTTAGGGCTAGTTTGATTTAAGGAATCTTACAAAAAAATTGGAGGATTTTGATCCTTAGATTCTTTTTATGTGTATCGTTTGATTCGCAGGATTAGATCTTACAATCTTTTCTCATAAAATTGTATTGCACTAAGTTTTGGATTTTTTTTTGAGAAAACACAGTATAATACAATTGTAGACGTTCACAACACGTACATACACCCACTCCTATGAACGCACACACGCACACTCTACCCCTATGAGCACCTCCGATAGACCGAGTCTGCGGATCGGGTCTTGAGATTGACGAAGTCATCACGAACGTCTCGCTGTCGACAGGCCCACTGAAAGAATATTCCGCTTTTTATGCAACATACAGAGTTCAAACCTGGTGGGCTAAGGGTACAACCACTCTCCTAGCCATCCAACCACAGGTTAGTTTGCAAAAAAAAATTATCCACTCAAATCTCATGTTATAGTTTCTTTGTCTTTCCTACGATTCAAACATTCATTGATTTTTTTCCTATAAGCTCAAAATCATGTAGGATTCAACGTGATAGGAAAATGTCTAAATCACATGAAAAGCATGTTTGATCCGCAGGATAGAATAGGGAAAGTGCGTGATTGGAATGCTGTCATGTTGAATCCTACAGGATTTTGAGCCTATAGAAAATTTTATTGGAGGAGTGTTTGCATCGCAAGAGAGACAAAAAAATTGTAATATGAGTTTTGAGTGGATGGAAATTTTCCTCCAAAACTTAGTGCAATGCAATCTTACGAAAAAAATTCCTATGGTTCTAACGAATCAAACGATACACAAAAATAAAATTACTAATTACTAAGAATCAAAATTCTCAAAATTTTCTATAAGATTCATTTAAATCAAACAAGCCCTTGGGGGACGGGAGAGTCGAGTGTGCGGGAATGATCCAAAAGCAAAGTACTAGTGTGAGGTCACTCCTTAGGCTGGTCATAGTGGGGGTAACTTCACTAGTAACTAAGAGTCCAAGTCAGCATTTTTGCTTATGTGGCAATGATTTAATGAAAAGAGAGATGGATTGAGTAACTAGCTAGTATGTTACTATAACATCACACATACCAAGGCAAAGTGTGTCTACAACCTAATTAATGTGGCATTACATATTATCACATCTAAGTTATTTCCTACTATGAAGATAGTAACTTAGACTAGTAACATGTGCATGTTACTACTCTAAGTTACTCCCGACTATGACCAGCCTTATCCAAATTTTGATCCGCAGCACGATTTAATAACCGCACACTAAACGGAAAATTTCAACCTTGAAACAAGTTGTGGTAGTGTGTTCTTTATTTGAGCATATCCGAGGCAAAAATTAAGGAGTGATTTTTTTTCCAAATCAACGGAGCATTCATTAATTTGTCACACAAGAATTACAATCTTTGACCAGAGTTTCAGAAAGAAACGGTAGATAGTAGTTGATCCAAAAACACTTTCTCCTAAAACTATTAGCTTTTCTAGCACAAAGATTAGCTGCCATATTAGCTTGGCGCCCTACAAAACAAAGTTTGAAATTCAAGATTTGCCACCACCTAGGTCATCGATAAGCTTTATGACCTATTGCGTGTCAGTTTCCATCTCTACATTCTGATAGCCTCGATCAATTGCCAAATGAACACCATCTAGGATGGCTAGAGCCTCCATCACTAGTGGATTTGTTGCGTGTTCCATCCACTGAGCCTGAGCCAAGATTAGTGAACCGTCTGAGTCCCGAACAACCAGACCGGTAGCACCTGAATGATCCTCTTTGATAAAGCTGGCATCAACATTTATTTTCAGCGCACCACTGTTAGCCTTACTCCAGTGTGGCATCCCGCAAAACCACTACTAGAAAATCGCGTTGAATTTGTGCATTGCATCATCATCATCATGCATTGTTTGCCAAAACTATTTTCGAAACTGCTTTTGTTTTCCAAACGCCCATCTCTATTCAAATGTCAAACCGGATCCCTCGAATATTTTATTTGGTCGCTATCGGTTTGACTACTGCTTAAAACAAATAAAAGTTTTATTAATTTAGTGGCAAATGAATCAACCGACCCAACGACGCCTGAAATCAAAACGGTCCACCTACCTGCCCCCCTAATTCCTAAGTCTACCCAGTTTCCTACCCACCCTTCCCAGCCACATCACCCCCACCAATCCCCATACGCCACCTCATCTCTCCCCTATTTCCTAGCCACTCCCTAGCTGCCACGTGTCCCTCTCTCTCTCCCTGGACCCTCTCAACCCACCCAGCTCACACACCCCGACCCCACCTAACCCCTTGGCCACCCACTCACACCGACACACGCACGCGCACGCCATGCTGCAACCTCCCCACCCCACACAGCCTGGACCCACCCCATCCACTCACCCCCGCGCCAACCCCCTGGCACCTGGCCCCACGCGGGTCCCACCCATGTCGGCCCTCCTCCCACGTCTCTCTCCTCACCGCGTCGCCCCTCCCTCGCTATCCTTCCCCAACCTCTGCCTCCATGCCTCTGCGCCTCCTCCTCTCACCCGCCTCCCTGCCTCCCGGACTGCGACCGCTGCCTCCTCCGCTGCCACCGATCTCCTCCGCCTAGCTGACCTCGACCTCCGGCCACATGGCCGGGCTCACGCCAGCCGCCTTCCTTCGCCACCACGCTGCTCCGCCAGCTCACGCCGGCCGCCTTCCTCCTCGCCTCGTCTGGCCGTTGCCTCTCGCTCGCCTCGCCGCATGAGCCTGGTCGCCAGACGCGCCAGATCGCTAGGCTGGCTCCCAATCAGCTTCATGAGTTTCCCCTAAGCCCAAGGCTGTCTCCCTCCGCCGAACCTCCTCGCCTTCGCACGCTGGCCGCTCTCTCCCTGGCCTCGCTTGCATGGCGACCAAGGCCTTCCCTCCGCCTCCCGCTGCTGACGCCGCCCGCCGCCTCGCCAGGCCCCCGCCTCCTCGCCCGTGGGACCTTCCTCCGCCGCCGTCACAGGGCCCCATCGCCTCGCCGCCACAGAAGCGCTGATGAAGGCGTCAGCCGCTGCATTTCGCCTCTGCCCGTCAAGTTGCGGCATTGCCTCCGCGAGCTCCCGGTGTGGCCATGTTCGGTCGCCGCCTCGTTATCCAAGACCATCATCGCAGAATCAAGCCAAACCCGAGGCCTTCGCGGCAGGGCCACAAGATCTACATCACGGAACCAAGAACTCACGACCTTCGTTAAGATCTCCATCGCCACCACAATGTCAAGAACGCCTCACGGACTCGAAAACCTCAAGCCGACCCTGCTTGGAGGCCGAACCACAAGATCTGATCCGGACATCGAGACCGCGAAGGCGATAAGACCCTAACCTCGGATCGCCAAGATCATCGGCATGAGATCGAGACCTGACGACAAGTACCGACCCGGACACCAAGTCCTCGCATCCCGATCGCTAAGACCGACCAAGACACTGCATCGACAAGATCCGCGAACAACAAGAACGCCTGACCGGAAGGATCCGATGCGCCCGACATCAACCAAGTCCGCTTCGAACGCCAAGAACTACCGAATCCGAGAACGCTCAACCGAACCCCAGATCCGTCGAACCCTAGGCCCTGGACCCCGAGACCGACCCCGGAACCCCAAGATCGTCGAGCCCCCTCTAGTGTGTGACCCTTCCCGAAACCCTATTTATAACACCATATAACAACTGTGCACATTAAATTGTCATACTTGCATGCATGATCATGTGGTTTGGGGGCCTTATGCCGATTCACCTAATAATTAAATATGGGGCCCATATGCGGGCAAATCTAGTCTCATATTGGCCTCATTTAAATTTGTGTAGCGAACCCGTTGCTATCTTCTACCATGTAAAATAACATTTAAAATGCGGGGTTTCTAAATAACTTGCACCATCTAATTAATTGTCGGGACCCCGGTTCCGCTTAATATGACCTAATTGCATTGCACCTTTGCCATGTCATCCATCACGCATGCATCATGCCGATCTTCTGCCGTTGTATTAAATATTGCATCCGGTGTTCCTTCTAGTGTTTTGCTTCTTCGCGGATAAGACCGTTGAGTTGATGTGAGCTTCGCCCCGGTCTTCGGATGAACCTTTTCGACAATGTTTTCAGGCGAGCATCTCCCCCTTTCTACCTATCTTACTTTCTAGTATTTACTTCCCTCCTGTTGATCTATTGCTATCTGTGTTGCGATGCTTTAGTTTCCGTACCCTTGATATACCGTGCAGCCCTATATTGCCTTGGACACACCCTATTACCTGTTGTTTGGTAGATAGTTGGACTTGCGTGTCGTAGTTGCTTGCTCAAGTGCGGATGTGTGTCGTCATATGCCACAGTTGTTGATGTATTGCCGCATGTTGTTGTTGGAGATGATTCTAGCTTTACTTATCGTCACTTTAATTTCTGTTTAACAACTAAAATTGAATAAGCAGAGGCATCGGTGGGTGATAGATAATATTTGGTTTCCGAACGCCCACTTGTGTCCCGAAGACCCCGAGTACTTGATACTGTTCCTTGATTTTATGCGCTATCCACATCCGGAGGTATATGGGACCCCCGAGCCGAGCTTGATTCATTCTTATTTCTTGGGGCCACAAACTAGTTTGAGGTTTTATTTACTATCCTGCATTTATGCCATGCTTTATCGCTTTATTTACGACAGCGAGGTAACGCACACGCATCGCTTAGGATCGGGACACGATTCCGCGGTGTCGACAAGCCCTGCTTTGGGGTTCCCAATGCGTTCACACAGTATACCAAGACCTTGAGGCCGCCTCGAGCTTGTCTACTCGCTATGGATTCTACTTAAGGGTGGCCCCAAATATTTCGAATCTGTGATTGTTCACCGTGAAAGCCTCGTTGGGTTTTGATTTGGTTTTTCCGAGGTTGATCGAGCGTGTTGCTATTGGTGCACCCTACCGGTTAAAACTTTCTCAAAGCCGTGTCCATGATATGGACGACTTGGAGCACGATTCTCGATCATAGACAAGCATAACTAAAGTTTATCGCTATTAATTTGACTTATAATGACTAGTAATCAGCTTCACTATAACGGAATGGCTAATTAATAACGCCCACAATTGCTTGTTGGTTGTCGCTGCATAATTGTACCGACTAGTAAGTATTGCAACTACAACGAAATGGTCAATAAAAGTACCAACAACCGCTTGGTTTTGGGTTTATCTCATGCTATCTGCACTGATTAGTAATTGTTGCAACTATCACGGAATGGTTAACTAAAAGTGCCCATCGCTTATTTTATCAGACGATTATCTAAACTCGACTAGTAAAGTACCGCAACTATCACTAATTAAATAAACGCCAACTGTGTGAGTTCCGGTTGACTTCTCGATAGGTCTCGAGGGGAAACGCCAGATGGGTTTGTTTGGTGTTAGCTTCGTTGATCCGAATAGGTCTTTCTTACCCTCCGATAACCGCCAGCTTGTATCGAGTCTCTATAGGTTGTTTAGTGTATCTTGCCACGCCGCCGATCCACCATACCTTTGTAGGCGAGGACCGAATTCTAGCCTCGCTGCAATCGCCTCAAGATCGACGCTCCTTCTTTGTTTTCGCTTTGCCCTTTGGCACCCCTTTGTTAAGGTGTTTTGAGATCGACGCCGTTAGCGGTTACCCTTCCGCTTGGCCAAGGTGGTTATGGACGCCATTGGTTATTCTTCGTGGCTCTTAGCCCCATTTGCATCTTGTCCGTAGTGGACGCTATGTCGCTTCAAGGTGATTTGGATCTTTGTATATCATATCTCGTATTCTTGGCTCTTTGAGTCATATATATATCTGCTCTGTGGGTCCCATCGAGGACTGTTGTGTAATGTTATTACTTCGTTTTCCACCCGCACGAAAGTGCTGGTGGGCACCTTTGAATCGCTTTCTATGGGTTTGGCGAATTTTGCCTAAACTTGCATAGGTCCGATTCGAGGGTGTTACAGAGTGGTATCGAGCTCGTAGCTATGATACCCACAAGTCCAAATTTCAGGATAACCTAGCTAACTACCAAGTAGAGTCAAAACTATTTTGCAAAATCGGTTGGATAGTTCTGATTAGGTCTGATTTTATTCCTTACCCCTCTGCTACTCTCCTCTTACCTCTGCGTGTTTTGAATCCGCTCTCTTCTCTTTCTTCGAGTCCAGGAAATTCTCGTGGTTGGGTTTCCGTCGTACCTTTAGGGTTTCGCTTCCTTCTTTGCTAACGGCGATCTATCATCCGGTGTTCAAGATGCCTGATGAATCCGTCTTTCGTGGAACCACTCTTTATTCCTTGTTTGTTCCTTCCGGTGTTTTCTGACGCGACGACCTCATCTATGCCAGATCCGATGCAGAGTCTGCATCACCCGCTGTTCCGAACCTCGCTTGTCGAGATCTTCAGTCTGATTCCGAGAATGGTTGCACTCTTTTCTACTGATTGTGCAGAGTAATAGTTTGGGTGCGTGATGGATTGGCCCCCATGCCGACTACCCTTTCTATTCGCTTTTGTACATTGAAGTGGACGAGAATGCATCGGTTCCCTCCTTCCATCGAAGCTAGAGGTGGCTTTAATTGCGATATCTCTACCTTCGACCTTTTGTTCCCGGAGTGCTCTCGCGACGGTCCGGAACAACGACCCTTTGTGGTGGTGTCGCCGATTCCCAGATGAAGAAGGAACCCTCGTTAGTGGTGTCGCGAGGATCTACACGAAGAGAGAAGATCAGAACGCCGACCTTCTTTCCGGTACCATGAGGCGGATCTCGAGGGCGAGATCCATTGTTAGTGGTGTCGAATTGTGGCATCCCGCAAAACCACTACTAGAAAATCGCGTTGAATTTGTGCATTGCATCATCATCATCATGCATTGTTTGCCAAAACTATTTTCGAAAACCCCGTTTTGTTTTCCAAACGCCCCATCTCTATTCAAATGTCAAACCGGATCCGGAATATTTTATTTGGTCACATCGGTTTGCACGTCTGCTTAAAACAAATAAAGTTTTATTAATTTTAGTGGCAATGAACGGGCCAACCGACCAACGACCGCCTAAATCAAACGGTCCACCCACCGCCCCCTAATTCCTAAGTCTACCCAGTTTCCTACCCACCCTTCCCAGCCACATCACCCCCACCAATCCCCATACGCCACCTCATCTCTCCCCTATTTCCTAGCCACTCCCTAGCTGCCACGTGTCCCTCTCTCTCTCCCTGGACCCTCTCAACCCACCCAGCTCACACACCCCGACCCCACCTAACCCCTTGGCCACCCACTCACACCGACACACGCACGCGCACGCCATGCTGCAACCTCCCCACCCCACACAGCCTGGACCCACCCCATCCACTCACCCCCGCGCCAACCCCCTGGCACCTGGCCCCACGCGGGTCCCACCTGCCGGCCTCCTCCCACGCCTCTCCTCACCGCCGCCTCCCTCGCTATCCTTCCCAACCTCCGCCATGCCTCAAGGCCCGCCTCCCTCCTCCTCACCCGCCTCCCGCTCTCCGGCTGGCGACTCCCGTGCCGCTGCCTCTCCCGCCGCTGCCACCGATACCCTCCTCCGCCCTAGCCACGACCTCCTCGACCCGCTGCCGCCAAGGCCGCCTCACCGCCAAAGCCGCCTTCCTCATCACGCCGCCGCGCGCCACGCCGCGCCGCCTCCCGCTGCCGCCTCGCCGGCCAGCGCCTCCGCCGGCCTCACCCCGCGCCGCGAGCCTGCGTCGCCAGACGCCGCCGCATCGCTTCGGCCTGGCCCGTCAACCGCAGCTTCCCAAGCCCCCAAGCCCGGGCTCGTCCCTCCGCCGAACCTCCTCGCCAGATCCTCTGCTGGCCGCCGCCAGCCCCGGCCTCGCTTGCCGCCGCGACTGCCGCCGCCCTCCGCCTCGCTGGCTGGACGCAGCGCCGCCTCGCTCGCCAGTGGCCTCGCCTCTCGCGCCTGTGGACCTCCGCCGCCGTTCGTTGCGGGCCCCATCGCTTCGCCGCCAAGAGCGCTGCGCCAAGCGTCGCTACCGCTTCCCTGGTCCCGTCCTGCAGTTTCGCCGCCGTCGATGCCTCTGCGCGAGCTCCCGGTGTGCCATGTTATGTTCGTCGCCTCGTTATCCAAGACCATCATCGGCAACCGAAGCCAAAACCCGAGGCCTTCGCGGCAGGGCCCACAAGATCTACATCACGGAACCAGAAGAACTCACGACCTTCGTTAAGATCTCCATCGGCCACCACAATGTCAAGAACGCCCTCACGGACTCGAAAACCCCGAAGCCGACCCCGCTTGAGCGAACCACAAGATCTGCATCCCGGACACTGAGACCGCGAAGGCGACAAGACCCTAACCCTCGGGACTGCCAAGATCATCGGCATGAGATCGAGACCCTGTACGACAAGTACCCCGACCCGGACACCAAGTCCTGCATCCCGATCGCCAAGACCGACCGGCACATCAGACCGACAAGATCAAGACAACAAGAACGCCCGACCGAAGGATCCGACGCCGACACCAACCAAGTCCGCTTTAACGCCAAGAACTACCGAATCCGAGAACGCTCAGAACCGAACCCTGGATCCGCTGAACCCTAGGCCCTGGACCCCGAGACCGACCCCGGAACCCCAAGATCGTCGAGCCCCCTCTAGTGTGTGACCCTTCCCGAAACCCTATTTATAACACCATATAACAACTGTGCACATTAAATTGTCATACTTGCATGCATGATCATGTGGTTTGGGGGCCTTATGCCGATTCACCTAATAATTAAATATGGGGCCCATATGCGGGCAAATCTAGTCTCATATTGGCCTCATTTAAATTTGTGTAGCGAACCCGTTGCTATCTTCTACCATGTAAAATAACATTTAAAATGCGGGGTTTCTAAATAACTTGCACCATCTAATTAATTGTCGGGACCCCGGTTCCGCTTAATATGACCTAATTGCATTGCACCTTTGCCATGTCATCCATCACGCATGCATCATGCCGATCTTCTGCCGTTGTATTAAATATTGCATCCGGTGTTCCTTCTAGTGTTTTGCTTCTTCATGATAAGACCGTTGAGTTGATGTGAGTCACGGTCTTGGATGAACCTTTTCGACAATGTTTTCAAAGTAGCATCTCCTTTCTACCTATCTTACTTTCTAGTATTTACTTCCTCCTCTGATCTATTGCTATCTGGTTATGCGATGCTTTAGTTTCCGTACCCTTGATATACCGTGCAGCCCCTATATTGCCTTGGACACACCCTATTACCTGTTGTTTGGTAGATAGTTGGACTTGCGTGTCGTAGTTGCTTGCTCAAGTGCGGATGTGTGTCATATGCCAGCTTGTTGATGTATTGCCGCATGTTGTTGTTGGAGATGATTCTAGCTTTACTTATCGTCACTTTAATTTCGTTTAACAACTAAAATTGAATAAGCAGAGGCATCGGTGGGTGATAGATAATATTTGGTTTCAACGCCCACTTGTGTCCTGTAAGACCCCGAGTACTTGATACTGTTCCTTGATTTTATGCGCTATCCACATCCGGAGGTATATGGGACCCCGAGCCGAGCTTGATTCATTCTTATTTCTTGGGGCCACAAACTAGTTTGAGGTTTTATTTACTATCCTGTACTTATGCCATGCTTTATCGCTTTATTCTTGTGCGAGGTTGCACACTGCATCGCTTAGGATCGGACACGATTCGCGGTGTCGACAAGCCCGCTTTGGGGTTCCCGCTCACTACCAGATACCCAAAGACCTTGAGGCCGTCTCGAGCTTGTCTACTCCGTGCGGATTCTACTTAAGGGGTGGCCCTCAAATATTTCAATCGTGATTGTTCCGTGAAAGCCTCGTTGGGTTTTGATTTGGTTTTTCCGAGGTTGATCGGCGTGTGTTGCTATTGGTGCACCCCGGGTTAAAACTTTCAAAGCCGTGTCGCGGATATGGACGACTTGGAGCACGATTCTTGATCATAGACAAGCATAACTAAAGTTTACTGCTATTAATTTGACTTATAATGACTAGTAATCAGCTTCACTATAACGGAATGGCTAATTAATACTGCCCACAATTGCTTGTTGGTTGTCGCTTGCGACAATTGTACCTGACTAGTAAGTATTGCAACTACAACGAAATGGCTGAATAAAAGTACCAACAACTGCTGGGTTTTGGGTTTATCTCATGCTATCTGTACCTGATTAGTAATTGTTGCAACTATCACGGAATGGTTAACTAAAAGTGCCCACTGTTTATTTTATCAGGACGATTATCTAAACCTGACTAGTAAAGTACCGCAACTATCACTAATTAAATAAAACTGCCAACTGTGTGAGTTCCTCGGTTGACTTCCTCGATAGGTCTCGAGGGGGAAACGCCAGGATGGGTTTGTTTGGTGTTAGCTTCAGGTTGGATCCGAATAGGTCTTTCTTACCCCTCTGATAACCGCCGGTTGTATCGAGTCTCTATAGGTTGTTTAGTGTATCTTTGCCTTGCCGCCATCCACCATACCTTTGTAGGCGAGGACCGCGAATTCTAGCCTCGCCGTGTCTTGGCCTCGATCGACGCTCCTTCTTTGTTTTCGCTTTGCCTTTTCGGCACCCTTTGTTAAGCAGTTTTGAGATCGACGCCGTTAGCGTGGTTACCCTTCCGCTTGGCGCAGGGTTATGGACGCCATTGGTTATTCTTCAGGGCTCTTAGCCCCATTTGCATCTTGTCCGTAGCTGGACGCTATGTCGTTTCAAGGTGATTTGGATCTTTGTATATCCTATCTGTATTCTTGGCTCTTGAGTCATTTATATATATCTGCTCGTGGGTCCCATCGAGGACTGTTGTGTAATGTTATTACTTCGCTTTCCACCCGCATTTAAAGTGCTGTGGGCACCTTTGAATCGTTTCTATGCGGGTTTGGCGAATTTTGCCTAAACTTGCATAGGTCCGATTCTGAGGGTGTTACATCCAGCTAGCAAATTGCTTAATCGAATTCGAGACCTTCTTCCTACCAATATGAGCAAGATCATAGGTTGTCTCCATGACCCAGCAAACTGATCTAGTCACCATTCGTCCACCTTCACCATGCCACACAACATTCCGCTCCTGCCACACTGCCCAACACCCACAAAGAATGACACAAGCATCTGACGAAGGTACTTCCCCTCTATCATGTCTATACTCCAAGAATTCAAGTATAGCAGTGGCATTTTAATCGAGGCAACCTTCTTGAGTTCTTCCCAGAAGAGGTGAGCCCAAGTACATTCAAAAAAGACATGAAATACTGACTCCTCTTCTACACCATAGTTTTTGCAAAACGAGATGTTCTCCATGTGTTTGTTCTTGAGAACTTGCCTACATGGTATGAACTCGTTGATCACTCGCCACTAGAACGTTCTCACTTTAGGAGGCACCTAAATTTTCCAGAGAATTTGGTAGCATCGATTAATATGTTCACCAAAAGAAGGCTACTGCGGTTGAGCTTGATTCTGTGCAGCAAGTAGTCTATAGCATGATCTCACTGAGTTGCTACTTTTTTCTGGATCCCACGGCCTAGAAATCATCAGTAAACCGGCCGATCGGTATAGAGCAAATCGCTGAAATGTTAGGTCCATAGAAATTCTCCATAATTTTAGACTTGTTCCATTGAGCCGAATTCACCTCTATCAGTTCACTAGCCTTAATAATTTCAGAGTAAGGGGATCTTACAAGTGGTTTCTTGCAGACATGTGAGGTAATCCAGGGATCCTCCCCAACATTAACTAATGAGCCATTGCCAACTCTTTTAATTAGATCTTTTTTTAAGCTTCCCTCCCATGTAAGATAGCCTTCCAGATATGAGAACTATTACGTTTCTTTGTGGCAGACAATAAATCTCTATCATGGAAATATTTACCTCAAATGACTTGAGCACATAATGATCTGCATTGTCCACGAGTCTCCAAGCTTGTTTAGCAAACATTGCTTGATTAAATAACTGGAAGTCTCTAAATCCCATGCCACCATCAGATTTAGGAACATCAGTTTTCTCCCATTTCCTCCAATGGATCTTACACTTTTTCATCTCTTTCCCACCAAAATCTAGCCACACAGCTAGTAATTAAACGAGTGAACTATATATGAAGATTATATCTATTTGCCAGATCTCTGTTGATCCACTGGTGTGGAGCATTTCGTTAGAAACCCCAAGAGCAAGGTGTGATGAGCATAACAGCAAGTCTTCCCTCAGTAGAGATCGAGGTTATCGAATCAGAAGGAGGAAGGAAACGTCACACAGGTGTTGCAAGCAACGCGGAGACCTGCACAACACAAACTCAAGACTTTATCCCAACGAACAGTGGGGTTGTCAAGCTCACCGGTTTGCTGTAACAAAGGATTAAATGTATGGTGTGGAAGGTAATGGTTTGTATCAAGTAAACAAGTAACAGTGAAAGATGTATCAATGGTAAAGATTGGAGCGGGGTCCATATTTCACTAGAGGTGTTCTCCTTAGATAAACAACATGACATGAAGGGTAAACAAATTACAGCAGGGCAATTGACAGGAACTAAGCAAGGCATAACAATGCAATTACTAGTCATAAAGATCCTATGATATTTGATTGGGCAATACAACAAGATACATAGACCGACATCCAACTGCATCTATGACTAGAAGTTCATCTTTAGGTTATCATACGAACCCCCTCCAGTATTAAGTTGCAAGCAACATACAACTGCTTTAAGCAAAGTGTGTAAGGTAAACAGTCCACATGTTCCATGAACAAGAGGCCGTTGTTTTCTCACTAGTAGCAACATCACATCTACAACCGAAGAGATTTCTGTCACTTCCCTTAAAAACTAGAGGCATGAACCCACTATCGAGCATAAATACCCCCTCTTGGAGTCACTAGCAACTACTCGGCCAAAATAGCTACTAACAACGGAGAGCATGCAAGATCACAAACAACACAAACATGATAGAATCATAAAGACAAAACCATTAATCAAACCAACATAATAATCTCAATATCCATCGGATCCCCGCAAACACAACATGCATGATTACAAATAGATTAGATCTTGATCATGAACGGAGCTCACAAGATCTATACATGAAAGCACAAAGGAGGAGATACAACTATCTAGCTACTACATGGACCCATAGTCTAAGGTGGAACTACTCACGCATCATGCCGGAGAGAAGGCCTTCGGGATGATCTCCCCTCCGACAGGATGCCAGGAAGAACTTCAGATCCCCCCGATCTAGGGACGATGGTGACGGCGGCTACAGACGGTTTCGTGGAGATTTGATCGGGTGCTTAGGGTTTTTGCATCAGGGGCTTCTTATAGGCGAAGGAGGAGGCCGAAGCGGTGTCCAGGGGCCCCACACCCTGCCTAGGCGCGGGGCAGGGCCCACTTGCGCCTAGGGGGGTGTGGCTGCCCTGGCACGCCTCTCTGTCTCCCCTCTGAACTTCTTGTTCTCCACGAAAAGTTATTGACTTTGACGTTTGTCCCGTCCAATTTCGAGAATATTTTCTTACTAACTTTTCTGAAACCGAAAACAGCAGAAAACAGGCAAGTGACACTATGGCAGCTTATTAATAGGTTAGTATCAGAAAACATGTAAAAAACACCTTAAAATATAGACAAAGCAAAGCAAATTAGATACTAACAAACATGAAACATCAAAAATTATAGATACGTTTCCAACGTATCAATCTCCTGAAGTCCTTACCGCGCTCCAGACTCTGCACGTAGTACAAGAACATGCGATAGTTCATCGTGAATATTGTCCAGCGGAGTATACTAGTGCATAAAAGAGCATAGATGGGTTCACCCAACAGCCTATGTGTGCAGTTTGCTTTCACGTGACTTGTGGCACGAGCGGATATATGGGACCATTCTCATTATTTACTGCATCTCTCAACAATCTCAGGCAGCAAGGAGAACAGTCAAAAAAATCGATTACAAAATGGTACAAGACAGGACAAGAAATCGATCTTCCGAATTGATTTTAATCCTCATTATATGTCAGTGGACAAAACCAAATACAGGAAACGATGGTCACAACTGAACACCCCTTGTAATTGATGCGCGCTGAATTCAATCAATTAGTCATTCGTATTTGTTAAAACCTGAATAACATCAGTGTAGATTGAAGAAGATATATCCTAAATAGCCAGCCAAAAATCTGCACTGTATGCCTGTATTTGAGGACAAAAACAAGAGGAGGGGGCTCAAAGCATGTTATCGAAGCCGCCTAAACTCCCCGCTCCCACTTCTGAACCTGCCTAATAGTATTCTCTTTCCTCTGCTTTAGCATTCTGAGCTCCCGAGGGCTGAAGGGAGGGGGCAGATCACATGGACCGGAATCATGAGCAGACTTTGTCATGGATTCGGTAAGAAACTTCTTCTCAATGCCTTCAGCTTGGCAGACCAAAGATTCAGGACAAATCTCAACAGCTTCAGGTGGCTTAGTTGGCTTGAACCTTAGAAGCTTGGCATACTCCGTTAAAAGGTGAAGCATGTAATCATACACATGATCCATAGTAACCTCTTCTTGAATGAAATCGCTTGCTTCCTTTCCTATGCGCTGTGCCTACAGTAATTTACAAGTATAAGAAGAGTATTTTCTTGGAAAAACAATGCAGTAGATTTGTCAAAAAGAATGTTACTTATAGACTAAACTCCAAAGAACAGCGTGGTTAAAATTCCCAATATTATAGCTCAATAACAGTTAGCTCTTAAGAAATTCGAATACTCTATAATAAGCTCCAAATGGTTATTAATAAAGAAAAAACAAGTGAAATGAATCCTTAAACACTAGACATGTTTTCAGCTTGGTTGACTTAAATTAAAGAACGCGACAGAGGGTTGCAAGAAAATTTTCCTGCTAGCAGTGCTTAAACCATGTTCTCAAATATCAGCAAGTCAATGCTTGGTCCAATTTTGAGTTTTGATTATAGTTTATGGTTTAGTGGTTTAAAATTCAGCTAATGTTGGTGCTATTTATTTTTTAACACAAAGTAAGAGAAAATCCATGAGCAGTAATTTCTCATTTGCATCAAAATTGTTTAGCGTTTGAGTAACTTGGTTGTATACATATGTAAATGCTGGTAGACTAAATTACCGATTGCTTGTGGGAGTTGCCCCATTCAACAGCATATTTTATGGAGGCACATTTATCGTCATCCTGAACTGGCCAATAATGCTGAATCGGCATAAGTGACCTTGAAAAGAAATCATAGTATTTTGGTGTGACCAACAGTGTCATTGAATCACATGCTAGAATGTATTTCTGACTGATCGACCATGCTGATCCTTCTACATAGATCTTGTACCTGATGAATGTTGACCAAGCGTTAGAAACTTAGAACCACAAATAAAATCATATAATTAACTGCTTGCACTCTATCACCAAAATTAACATGAATAAAAGTAAACCTGTGCGTGCACTGATTGCCCAAATTCGAGTTTTATACCCTGCTTTGCTCTCTTTGAACCAGTCCTACAACCCAGACAACAGTGTTAACAATAAGACCTGTTAAACATTCACCTTTATAGAAGACATCACCCAACATGGTCTATATGCTTCCTCACGATGCAGATGCTAGAATGTATTCACTAATTACATCGGTGACACCATTAACGCATACAAATTACCTGAGTGTAAATCCTTGCATTCCAATCCTGCGTACTGGAGATATTACACTTAACCAATTCCTGTCGTGACACCAACTGCTGCATTCCCTTTCCAGTAAGCATAAGGTTCTCTATCAGACCATGCTACCCTGCTATTACCATTCTTCAAATCTTTCTGCAGAGCATCCCATGGTTTTATGTTGATCTCTGGCCTGCCAACCATGTACAGTTATTAGAATAATTCAGATTTATGTGCACAACTGAGCATGAAGGCCCCAAGTTTTAAGTTTTGGAATTTCCTGGACATTTGAATATCCTATTAGCAATGCTGAAAAGTATTTGCTAACAGTTGTTTAATTACCAGTGTGTGGATATATGAGTGGATGATGCTCGTCACAGTGGTAGCGACGCATTTACAAATGTATGACTCGCATATTCAACTTCACTGTGATCGAAGTCCTGATACTTAGCTGTCCATTAATGTTTTTATTTTCAGACCCAAAGGTTATCACAGAGATAGACAAACAATTCTATGTTATGCTCGTAATTATTTATCAGTGAGGATGCATACAGAATTAAGTATTTCATATTCTCAGTATTCAGCGAGAATGAACAAGGTGAGCAAACATAATTACCAGCCCCAAAATGACCAATCTGGGAAGACGATATCCAGGGTCCTGTCATCCCCGCAGTACCGGAACAGCGGCGGCATGAAGGGGGCCTGCTCCCCGTGGTAGAGGTGCGTGCGGACTACGGGCCAATCAACGCAGTCGAACATGAGGTCGAGGTCGGGGACGCGGCCGGGGTAGCGGCGGAGCAGCTGGAGGATGCCCCAGATGGTGAAGAGGTCGCGCGTCTGGAACGCCGGGCGGAAGCGCTGGACGAAGGCGCGGCCGCGAAGCACGACGAGGCGGAAGCTGGCGGTGACGCGAGCGCGCGCGAGCATGGCGCGGGTGACGCCGCCCGCCGCGCGCCATGGGCGGAGGTCCTCGTGGATGAAGCGGAAGTAGGATGGGCACGAGGTGTTGGAGGATGAGGAGGCGGCGGCGGTGGTGGGGGTGGACGGTGGGGGGTCAGGGGAGGAGCTGCAGGAGGACGAGGAGGAGAGCGCGAGTGTCAGCGTTTGGGAGGATCCGCGCTCTTTGGCGGGTTGGGAGATGTTGCGGCGGAGGGAAGGAGTGGGGCAAGAGATGGAGTAGGCGGCAGGTGGAGGTTGTGGTGCTATGGAGGGCGACTGCCGTGATGGGTTGGGGTGGTGGAGCGCGGCGGCGGCGGCGGCGGGAATGGCCGCGGTGGTGGGGAGGCTTGCCTGCAACTGCAAAGACGAGCGATACGATCATTGATATGTTTTTTTTTTTATGTCAAGAGAAGAGCTGCTTTTGGTACCACAACTTGTATCCGTTTCCTTTTAGTCCCACTTCTTGTAAATTGGACACCTAAATCTCACAACCTGCTTAGCGTTGATAATTTTGGTCCTAAGCGGTATTCTGCTGACACGTATCAGCCAACGTGGACAAACACGTTTGCACGTAATAGAGCGCTCCACATAATAATCCCTTAATATGTGTAATTTTCGCAAAGTTCCCCAGGCCTCAGGTCCACCCTAGCTTTGCTCCGCTCCCGTACGTGCCCAACTGAAGTCAATCGCACATGAACAAAACCAGCGTGAGTCACGGCGCCGCAGCAGGAGTTGGCGACGGACATATCGACCTAGCTTGTGCGCGTTTCCTATTCCAAGTCTTTAGATCTCCACCGCCATGCATTACCAGGAGCATGGAAAAGATCCGCCATCCTACGGTACAGCCTTTCTCCCCATCCTTCTTCTCCTCTCGCGGGGTTCTTGTGGCGGAGCAGGTGGCGAGCGCACGATCGGGATGATAAAACCTCGTTTTAGGGACTGAAATCATGTGCACATACTGTCTTGATTGACGTAGCATAGTTTAATATGGTAAATATTGTAGATTCCATGACATTTGTCGGGCGCGCGATTGCTGGTACGAATAGCTCGTCGCAATCTGTGTTTGTCACATGATTTCATCGAAAAGGTTGTTGTTTTTGTTGATTAATGTGACTTGTATTCTGTTCTGGTGAATGGGTTGTTCGTAAACGCTGAAAGTTTGAAATTTCGATCATGTACATAAGTTTTGTGTAGGTGCTATGAATTTGAGGTATATGTGATACTGTTAACTAAAGTAGATTAGTGAACACTTGTTTTGTAGTAGCTTGTTCATGTACTGGTTGCTCGTGGAAGAAAAATAGTAGCAAAATCTTGTTTTGTATAGAATTTTTGAGTAGTTCTTCTGAATCTGTAGTGTAGATGCTAAATTATGAAAGTTTCTGTTTACTTTACTTGGGTTGTTTTTATTCTTATCATAGATGTTGTTTCAGTTTACTTTACTTGGCATGTTCTGAACTTGTCAAACTCTGATTGTCAATCTTTCAATGTATTTTGTTGTAATGTTCCCAAGTGAAGATAATGAAGGAATGTTCACTGTTGAAGTTATGCACAATGGATTTTTCCGTGGTTTAAGAGAGAATTTGAAATATGTTAGTCGTACTACTTCCAGCTTTGACAATTGTACTGCCGACACTTGGTCAACAAGATGGGTCGATGAAATTTTGAGGATCTTGGGATATAGGAGAGATGGTAGGTTGGCTGTGTATTGGTCCATGCCAGGCAAGGTCTTGAGTGAAGGGTTGGTACTTGTTGAGAGTGAATGGGACATTAGGCTCATGATCAATGTTAGTAAGAGAAACAAAACTCTTGTTTTGTACATTGATCA
Source organism: Avena longiglumis (assembly GCA_030063025.1). NCBI lineage: Eukaryota > Viridiplantae > Streptophyta > Magnoliopsida > Poales > Poaceae > Avena > Avena longiglumis. The sequence goes on along the minus strand of CP125976.1, from coordinate 76,545,910 downwards.
CACCAATTTTTTGAAGGGTCTTAGAGAAGGTGCTATTTTAAATAGACCAGCTGCAGGTAATCATGCTACAACTCCTGCTGCTCATGGTCCAAGTACAACAACTACTCATGCTACAACTCTTGCTGCTCATGGTCCAAGTTCAGCAGCTACTCATGCTGCTCATGCTCCAAGTGCAGTACCTTTTCATGCTCCAAGTGACGTTGCTCATGCTCCAACTGCACCATCTACTCATGCTACAACTACTGCTGCTCATGCTCCAACTGCAGCAACTCATGCTCAGGCAGCAACTCCAATAGCTCATGCTCCAACTAGTCATGCTCAAGCTCCAATTCTATATGATCATGATGAAGGTTCTAGTTCTTCCAGGATATTGCAAACCGAAGACATAGAATTTCATAAAGAATTTACAGAACTGGATAGTGACAGTGGTGATAGTCATGACAACTCTTTCTTTGATAGTGACTACAATGCTGAATCAGGGGATGATGATCTATTTGCTAATAATATTGACAAATCAGTGAATGATCACAATGAAAAGGAACTATGTGATGAAAGAGAAGATGAGGGTGCCTTGGAAGATGATGATCTTAACATTGGTGAAGGTGATAGGCAACAATTGAGCAAGGCTATAAAGCCAATTAATCTAGAAATTGACTTGGTAATCCTTATTTCCTGCTAGGGATGAAGTTCAGTGGTGTTGAGGAACTAAGAAAGGCACTTACCACATATGGCATTAGAAACAGGAAGCAAATAAAGAAAACAAAGAATGATAGGAGGAGGTTAGAAGCTCATTGTGCTCCTGGCTGCACTTGGTTTCTAAAATCAGCTAATGATGCAAAAAGAACAGGTGGTTTTGTTATCACTTCATATGAGGGAAAGCACACATGTGAGGGAAAGCATACATGTGGCCCCTTGTTGAGCCCCTTTGCCTTCAGCACCTTCTGCGATATGGCGACGACAAGGTGTGGGAAAAGCAGGCGGCAAGATCCGAGGAGAGGGACGGGAAACTGGAACGATAGGGCAGGAGAAATGAATTGAGACAATGAAATAAAAGTTTGATAGTCCCACAAACGACGATAATGTGTCGCTGCCATGACTGACCCGCGGACGCATACGTTTTGTCCAGAAAGCTCCCTTTGGCTCGGCACAGGTTCGGACCTACACTAGTAGAAAAAGGGGCTTTGGTTCGGTCACAAGTCCAACACTAGTCCCGGTTTGTTACGGGCCGGGACTAGTGCTCACACTAGTCCCGGTTCATACCGTTTTCAGCGGCTAGGAGCCCGAGGAAGCTCTAGTCTCGGGTCATTCCGGACCTTTAGTTCCGGTTCGTGATATGGCCCGAGACTAATGGGGCACGGGAAACACCCGTTATTCCCGGTTGCTTAGCAACACCCTCTAGTCCCGGCCCGAGAGATAAACCGAGACTAAAAAATCTGGCAATTTTTGTTTGGCGGGTTCTGCCACGGCAGGAAAACTAGCAAAAATCCTGGCGCGACAGGAGATTTTGTCCACCACACCCCACCCCCTCCCCCTCCCCCAAAATCGCTTTTTCTAGTTTCAAAAGCATGCCATAAAATTATAAAAAAAATCTAAAAATAAAATCCTTCAAACTGTAGTTATATTAAGTGATTTAGTTCTTATGAAAATTAACAAACATGAATTTCGACATATTTTGCCAAAGACTGTTATGACAATTTAAATAGCTATAACTTTTGCGTAGGATGTCAGAAAAAAAGTACAACCTATCAAAATGTGCGGAATTTTTTTTAGTTTGATTTTGATGGCCTTAGGCTATTTGGGATTCTTTTGGATTTTCAAAATTCGAAAATTAAAAAGTTATTAAAAAAATATTTTTTAAGCAAAAAACATTTATGATATATTTGGATTCCTCACATTTTTATGATAATAATGGATATATTATTTTTCAAATTTCGATTTACAGATTTAAAGATATTATTTATGCCATATTAGATGAATAAATGGCAAAAAAATGAATAAAGTATTATTTTATTTAGTTTTTTTTACTTTCATTGGATTAAAATATTATTATTACTTATTTATTGTTGTTTACTTAAATAGTTGTTTATAATTTTGAAACATAAATATGTATGACATATTGATATGGGCTAATAGGATTGATATGGTAGTGTTGACAACAAGGTACAAATGATTTCACGCAAGGACATCCTGACGGCACAGAGAAGTTAAGGGGGTGGAGTAGTGCTAGGATGGGTGACTGACCGAGAAGTTTGACCACAAGTATAATTTAATCTAAAATTAAATATAGTCTCAGATACAAAATCGGGACTAAAGACTCTTATGACCGGGACTATAGGCCCTTTTTCCACTAATGCTATCAGACCATGACGAATAATAAAACTTCACTCCGAGGGACACGACTGGACGCGATTTTCTATTCCGCGTGTTCAATAGAGGTTTGGAAATACTTTGACAGTCCGACTGGAGATGCGCTATGCAGAACAAATCTCACAACACATCATCGTGTCCGTGTGTGAGAGACCGTCTGAATAAAGCTCACTGAGGAACCGAGGAGCACGTGAGTGAGGACCGAGGCCGAGCTCTAAGTTGACCTCCAACAACCTGTCTCCACTCTCTCTCGTGATCTCTCCTCTCCTTTCTTCCTGTCTTCCCCTATCTTTCCTCTACCTTTGTGCAGGAAGTCGTGAATGTTCACGATCTCGTCGGGTCATAGCTTTTCCTTGTGCCCTTTCATGTTCAATTTCTCCCGGAAAGAAGGGCCACGCAATGAAACCCTCCGGGTTACACTGTCCGAGGGCGCTGCTGCCGCACCCGTAGACTGTAGCGTAGCGTCCATAGTGCGGGCGTCCATGACCATGAGTCCATGAGCACCGTGACGTGCAGGGCACAACACAAAGCAGAAATAATTAACACGCCTTACCAACCGGCTTTTCGACGCCGTGGTCCATGCCAAACGGACTGAAGCTGCGTTTCGAAACTCACGATGTTAGCATTCATGGCTAACGGGCCGGGCTACCGCCGCGGTAGCGACCGTAGCTCTCACGGCGGTGCTCCGGCGAGCGTAGACGACAACCCACGGCGTTTCTCAAGTCAACTAAAGGACACTAGATCGAGGGCCAAAATCATGCAGCATAAAAGTTGGTTTAGGCCTCGCCCTCACTTTCTGTAGGGTAAAGAACTTGATTCTCTGCCCCGCCATAAAAAGAACTCGATTCTTTGAAAGTGGAAATTCTAGCTAGCTCAAGCTGATGCTACCGGCCAAGCATGCAGATTATGGCAACCCTGATCGGGCACAGAAGAGATGAAAGAACCATTAGAGCTTCTTCAAGTAGAAACTCACAGTAGTGGTGGTGGTGGTGGTGGTAATCCAGCGAGCAGATACGGCGACTACTCCGACGACAACGACGGAGAAGAAGAGGAAGGTCGCGCTCGTCCTGGACAACGCCGCCAAGAGCTTGCCGGAGCGCTGGCCGTCCACGGCCCCAGCTGATGGTGCTACCGCCATGGCCAGTGACCTTTATTGGTTGAGGTATACGGGCGTTTAGTTGCTGCTCGGAGAGCAGACTAGTAACTGTTAAGTTCTGACGTTCCCAGTGGCACAGGGGGGACGGCGACCCCAAATTTATGACGCCTGGACAGGCAAGCGCAGCAGGAGCCACGTTGGATAAACGTCAACGGCTTTCCACGAGGAGCAGATGGAAATGAGCTATCGCATGGTGGATACACTGGCAAGCTCCTGAAAAATATGAAAGTAATTATAAAATATATAACATCACATGACAAGACAATCTGCACGACTTCTAAAAAATTAAGATTTTTTTGTTCCACATAAATCCGAAAGTAGAAGTCGACCGAGATTTTCTTAGGTCTAAGTTGATGAAGGAAGCTAGTCATTCGACTTACATAGGTGGTCATATTATCGTTGTTGCCCTTTGCATAACCATCAGTTTTTGGAGACTTTGCGTCATTCTCGGGGAGGCCCCCCCCCCACCCCACACCCCCACCACCCACCCACCCAACACACACACACTCCTTCCACTGGTCGCCACAAAAGGATGCCAATGAGTGAAGTCCTCTCGGCTAATGATGGTGGCGGGGTCAGACCCCCCTCACTGATCTTAGCAGCTAGACCTCCCATGTTTGTTTGGGTAAGTTGCAGTGACTGTTGGGTATTGGACCCTTCACAAGCACAGTGCGGGAGCGATTGGAAGGGTGAAAACACTTAGTATTTTTTTTGAATGGTCATCGGGGGAGGGAGAAGACCGTCCACCTGAATTTGTATTCAAATTTGCCCATAAGGCTTTGCAGCCTATTACAAGATTGGGTGGGTTCAAATGAACCGGAATTTGACAGGGAGGGACCGAATGAAAGATAAAAAAACACCAAGACACATAGAGAGGGGGGCGAGGAAGGGCTACATGTGCTGCACTTGAGAAGCACTATCAGCATGCACACATGACAACCATCACGAGGAAGATAGGCACAAACAGTGCCTTGAGGAGTGCCACCGACGCCGTCGAAGGGAATCATAGTCTCGAACCTTGGAGCACCACACCTGCTTGCATGGCAACAATCCAGTAGCTGGTAGACCAGGAGCATAAGAGGGTCAATGAGTGAGACTGGCATAGTCGAAGGGGCTTACTCTACCGAGAGAACGAAAGCAGAGACGAAGCTCACGCGGAGTGCCAGAACTGCAAGGAGTTGTTGCCCATGCCATCGAAGGGCATTGCAAGACCTACTATTATATCTGGGCATTTTCCGAGTCAGGCTCGGTCCGGGCCTGACAAAGCCCGCCCATGCAAATCCTAGGACCTAGACCGGCCCGGTTGTCGGGCCTGAAAAATAAGCCCGAGCCTCGCCAGCCATGCACATATTCCGTTGGGCCATCAGGCCTTGGGCCGGACCTCACAAAGCCCACCCGTGCAAATCCTAGGCCCGAGCCCGGCCCGGCCCGACTGTCGGGCCTAGAAACTAAGCCCAAGCCTGGCCCGCCATGCACATATTCCGTTGGGCCATCAGGCCTCGGGCCGAGCCTGACAAAGCCCGCCCGTGCAAATCCTAGGCCCGAGCCCGGTGATATGTCGGAAACGTATCTATAATTTTTGATATTCCATGCTTGTTAGTATCTACTTTGCTTTGCTTTGTCTACACTTTGAGGTGCTTTTTACATGTTTTCTCGTACTAACCTATTAACAAGTTGCCACAGTGCCAGTTGCCTGTTTTTTGCTGTTTTTGGTTCCAGAAAAGCTAGTAAGAAAATATTCTCGGAATTGGATGGGACAAACGTCAAAGTCAATAACTTTCCGTGGGGAACAAGAAGTCCGGAGGGGAGACGGAGAGGCGTGCCAGGGCAGCCAGACCCTCCTAGGCGCGGTCAGGGGTGGGCCCACGCGGGAGGGGTGTGGCCCCTCTGGCCGCCGCCTCGGCGTCCCTCTTCGCCTATAAGAAGCCCCCGACACAGAAACCTTAAGCACCCGATCAAATTTCCACGAAACCGTTTGTAGCCACCGCCACCATCGTCCCTAGATCGGGGGGATTGAAGTTCTTCCCGGCACCCTGCCGGAGGGGAGATCATCCCGGAGGCCTACTTTCCGGTATGATGCGTGAGTAGTTCCACCTTGGACCATGGGTCCATGTAGTAGCTAGATGACTGTATCTCCTCATTTGTGCTTTCATGTATAGATCTTGTGAGCTCCGTTCATGATCACGATCTAATCTATTTGTAATCATGCATGTTGTGTTCGCGGGGATCCGATGGATATTGAGATTATTATGTTGATTTGATTAATGATTTTGTCTTTATGATTCTATCATGTCTGTGTTGTTTGTGATCTTGCATACTCTCCGTTGTTACTAGCTATCTTGGCCGAGTAGTTGCTAGTGACTCCAAGAGGGGGTATTTATGCTCGATAGTGGGTTCATGCCTCTAGTTTTCAAAGGAAGTGACAGAAATATCTTCGGTTGTAGATGTGTTGTTGCTACTAGAGAGAAAACAATGGTTTCTTATTCATGGAACATGCGTACTATTTACCTTACACACTTTGCTTAAAGCAGTTGTCTGTTGCTTGCAACTTAATACTGGAGGGGGTTCGGATGATAACCTGAAGGTGAACTTCTAGTCATAGATGCAGTTGGATGGCGGTCTATGTATCTTGTTGTATTGCCCAATTGAATCTCATAGGATCTTTCTGACTAGTAATTGCATTGTTATGTTTTGCTCAGTTCTTGGTAATTGCTCTGCTGTAATTTATTTACCTTTCATGCCATGTTGTTTATCTAAGGAGAGCACCTCTAGTGAACTATGGACCCCGGTCCAATCTTTACCATTGATACATGTAGCACCCCGGGTAAAACCACTACTAGAAAATCGCTTTGTCTTTATCTTGTGCATCATCATATCATCATGCATATTAAGTCACCTAAAACTATATCTGCTAAAACCCTAGTTTGTTTTCTACAATAATCCTCTCTATTTTATTCATAGTCAAACCCGGGTCTACCTGGATATGTTATTTGTCTAAAAACTAATTACAAACATCCTTAATATAATAAATAAAATTTTACATTATTTTTTAGGAGGCAGCCAGCCAGGCCCAAAAGCCCAACCGGCCACCTCCAATCTAAACCCTAGATCCCTCTCCCTCCAAACCCTAACCCTATAGACCTAGCCAAACCCTAGCAACACACACTCCACCACAACCGGCCGCCGCCAACCAACCCTCGCGCGCACATCAGACGCACGAGCCTGACCCTGTCACGCCTGCCCGCCCCCACTCACCCGAACCACACCCGCCCCTGCCCGTCATGCAACTCATGCAGCGTACACACGCACCCAACCCCACCATGACCCACGTCGCCCGCGGGCGTGATCCCCTCTTCCTTATCCCCATCGCCTCGACCCTCCTCTCCTCGATCCCGCCTCCACCCTCCACCCGACGCCGCCCCTCTGCGTCGTTTCGTTCTCGCCGCCCTGGCGCCGACCCTCCTCTCGGTCGCATCTCTGCCTTGCCAGGACCCCGACCCTGAGCTCCGTTCGCCATCACCGACCTCCCCTGGACGCCTTCCCGGCCGTGACCTCCGTCTCCATGATGCAGCCACGCGGGTTGCCTCCCCACGCCTCTCTCTCCGGCCGTCCTCCCCGTGGCAGAGCTCCATGACCCCGCGCCTCCGTCTGTCTAGCCTATCTCGCCGTCAAGCCCGCGCTGACCGGCTTCCCCGCTGCCTCATGGTGGCGCCGCCCAGCGTCGTCCGTCCCGTCCTTCCCGAGCCGCTCGTCCGCGAGCCCATGCACGCCCTGCAGCTCGTCTTCTCTGCACGCCGTCCTCTGGCGAGCAGCGCCTGCGCCGGCCCGTCTCCGGCCTCCCTGTGCTCCAGACCGCGTCCCTACAGGGCTAGGGAGTTACTCTAGCTTCCGCCTGTGTTGAATGTTGGCCAGGCCGTTGGGGGCTTTCACGATTGTGACATGCTTCTGTCTTAATTCCGACGTTGGTGTTGTTGCAGGCATATGTGGTACCGTGGCCACATCCTTACACGTCTCCTTGTGAGTGTTCTAATCATGTCTCGCCAGTATGTCTGGTGCGTGTACCTGATGACCTTGACGCAACATGTTCTGCGGACAAGCGAGTCATTCCAGACCCTTGTTCCACCAAGCTCGTCGTCCTAATGGCTGTTTGCCGTCGAGTTCTACTTTCGGTTTCACCAAGATCTATAGAAGACTCATGGAGGCACGAACCCCAAAGATCGTCGCCACGGACGCCAAGACCGATCCCGGCGCGTATGAACCCCGGCGAGCTTGAACCCCGTCGAACCCCCAAACCAAGATGGTCGAGTTCCAATGTGTGACCCTGAGCCCCTATATTTTTATAACATGATATTTAATTTGTGCATATTGAATTTTCATGCTCGTATACATGTTTATTTGATTAGAGGGTATTTTTTCGACTCACCTAATAATTAAATATGGAGGTCATATGCCGGCGAATCTAGTCTAATATTTATCTCATTTAATTCTGTGTAGCGAACCGGTGATATATTTTGCCTTGTTAATACAACCGTTAAAATGCGGGGTATCTAAACAAGATGAACCTACTAATTAATTTTTGGGACCCTGATTCCACTTAATATTGCCTACATCGCACCTTTGCCATGTCACTCATCATACATTCACCATGCCCGATCTTCTGTCGTAATATTAAATAGTGCATTCGGTGTTTCTTCTAGTGCTTTGCTTCTTCACGGATTAGGGCGATGAGTTGATGCGAGTGTCGACCCGATTTTCGGATGAATCTTCGGCAGTGTTTTCCAGGCGAGAATTCTCCCCATTTCTACCTATTTTATATATATAGTCTTTATTTCCTCGTGTTGATCTATTGCTATTTGTGTTACGATGCTATAGATTATGTGCCCCTTTATATTTCGATGTAGCCTCTATATTGTCATGGACACCTCCTATTACCTATTGTTTGGTAGATAGTCGGCCCTGTGAGTCATAGTCACTTGCTTAGGTGCCGCTTCGCGTCGTCGATGTTCCATCGTTGTTGGGTGGTTGACACATGCTTAATGGTGGAGATGATCATGGATTTAATTAATGTTTAATAACTAAAATTGAAAGTAGGTAAATAATACAGAGGCACCGGTGGGTAATAGATAATATTTGGTTTTTAACCGCTCACTGGTGTCCCGTAGGACCCCGAGTTCTTGACACATGTTCCGAGATCGATCGTGCTAACCACAGGTGGGGTGTGTGGGCACCCCCATCGATTAGTACCTGATTTCAAAGTACTATATCTGGGGACACAAAATAGTTTGGTGCTTTATTACTGTCATATACTTATGTCATGCTTTACTGCTTTATTTACGATTGCGCATGGAGCGTCTATACTGTTTTGGAACAAATGTGGAATGTTTTCGCTGTATCGACAAGCCTAGTCACACTTTTGGGTTCCCAGTCGTTTACAGCCATTGTCACAAACCTCTGGGTCCGTATCGGAGACCGGTCGACTTCGTTGCGGGTAGCTTAGTGGGGTGGCCCCCATGTGCTTGCTTTGGGTGCAGGAAGCGTCGTGTACGAAACCCGTCGACATACCGTTGGGTGTATGTTTTGTAATCTTGTACCTACCTGATCTGACAACAAGGGTGTAGGTGCGTGTGGAAACTTTGGTGCACCCCTGTAGGGTTAAATCTTTTCGAGAAGTCGTGTCCACGATTATGGACGACTTGGAGCACAGTTCTCGATCATAGACAAATATAACTAAAGTTTACTGTTATAATTTGACTTGTATCTGATATGACTAGTAAGTTGGATAACCACCATGGAATGAATGGATAAAATTGCCAACTATGTGAGTTTCCTCGGCATGACTTCCTCGTTTGGTCTCGAGGGGGGGAAATACCAGGATGGGTATGATTGGTGATAGTATCAGGATGGTTTCGAATAGGTCTTTCTTATCCCTCTCTGATAGTCGACAGTTGTATCGAGTCTCTATAGGTTGTTTAGTGCATGCTTCGCTGCCGCTTCAGTCCACCATACCTATATAGGCGAGAGCCGCCGAATTCTAAGACTCGCTGTGTACTGGCCTCAGTACTGACCTCTCTCTTTTTCCATTGCCCTTTGTCGGCACCCCTTTTGTTTGAGCAGGTTTTGAGAATGACATCGTTAGCAGGGTTACCCTTCCGGCTTGGCCTGGGCAGGGTTATGGACGCCATTGGTTATTCTTCAGGGCTCTTAGCTCAATTTGCATCTTCTTCGTACTCGGACGATGTATCGTTTTAAATGTGATTTGGATCTTTGTATTGTATATCTGTATTCTTGACTCTTTGAGTTGTTGTTGCATATATCTATTCCGTGGGATCCATCGTGGACTATTGTGTAATGATATTACTTCGTTTTCCACCCGCACGCAAGTGCCTGGTGGGCACCTTTGAATCGTTTCTATGCGGGTTTGACGGTAATCTCTACAACTTGCATATGGCCGATCCAAGGGTGTTACAATACATCTTCCACTGTTACTTGATTACTTGCTGCAAACCATTACCTTCCACACCATACTTTTAATCCTTTGTTACAGCAAACCGGTGAGCTTGACAACCTCACTGATTCATTGGGGCAAAGTCTTGAGTTTGTGTTGTGCAGGTCTCCGTGTTGCTAGCAACACCTGTGTGACGTTTCCTTCCTCCTTCTGGTTCGATAACCTCGGTCTCTACTGAGGGAAGACTTGCTACTGTGCTCATCACACCTTGCTCTTGGGGTTTCCAACGAAGTCCTCTCTGTCAGGCAACAAGTTTTCTGGCACCGTTGCCGGGGAGGCTAAACACGTCTTCACAAGGGGAGTCCTCCACTTCCTTTATCTTTACTTTGTTTTTATTTTGCTTAGTTTATTTTGCTTGGTTTTGTTTGCCTCTTTTCAAAAACTCCAAAAAATAGTCTAGTTTGGTTTGCTTTCTTTATTCAGAAACACAAAAAAATTAGTTCCTACTCTAGTTGGTGGTCTGTTATTGCCTTGCTTGGTCATGCCTTGTGTCAATGGGTGGTTTCTTTGAAACTAGTGCTTTGTTGGCAAGGTGGATTCACGGAAGAACAAAAGTATTATTATAAGGAACACCGTTTGTCACAAAAAGGGAAACACTTATGAGAACAAATTGATAAGTTGAATACTATTGCTAGAGACGTGTGCTCTACTTATAATGTTACTTATTGCTTTGATAAATATTGTTGCTGTAGGAGGTATAAACACCTTCCTTTTCAGTGTGAGTATAATGATAATGTTACCATATCTTCTTATGTTTAAGGAAATTATGACTTTGATGATGTGGAACAGATTGATGAATTTATTGCTTTCAAGGGTGCATTTGAACTTGCCAGTTTGCTTGAAAATACTGATGATGCACCTTATGAACATGAGGTTTATGAGATACTTAAATTCTGCTTTGATAATTACAAGGAAGAAAATAGCTATATTCTTGAACATTTTAATAGATGCTTTCCACACATGGCCCTGGAAGAGACTAATGCCTTGCAGGATCCTATGGAAGAAGAAATTGTTGAAACTGGAAGCTCATTAGATGAAAAAGAGGAGAGTGATGATCAAGAGGAGGAAGAATGGATTAGCTACCCACGCCTACCTGCTAATGCGAGTAACTCTTTATCCCTTACATTATTTGACTGCCCCCTTGCTTACCAAATGAGGATTAATGTTATGTTTCTGTGGATCCTTTTGAAATATCTACTTTGGGTAAAACCTGTGAAGGTTTTAATCCCACTATCTTTGAGCTTGATAGAAATTATGTGTTTGTAGATCATGAAAAGCATGCTTTATGTGATAACTATATTGTTGAATTTCTTCATGATGTTACTAAAAATTATTATGAGAGAGGAAAGTGTGGTTGTAGAATTTTCCATGGTACTGAAACACCTCTCTATGTGCTGAAAGTTTTGAAGTTACTCTTGTTTTATCTTCCTATGCTTGTCACTTTGTTCTTTGTGAATTTATTTGTGTACGAGATTCCGATGCATATGAAGAGGGTTAGACTTAAATGTGTTTTGAATTTGCTTCTTGATGCTCTCTTTTACTTCAATTCATATTTCTTATGTGAGCATCTTCTCAAACTATTGTGCCTAACTTAAAGGCGTTAAAGAAAAGTACTTGTTGGGAGATAACCCAAGAGTTTCCTTGAGTCTTGGAAGTTATTACTTCAGTAATTACCTATCCTTATCCTTTTTGTTTGCTTTTTGTGCCAAGAATGACCTTTAATGAGAGGGAAGTAAGATTTGGGGAGTTGCTGTCCCAAAACAGATTTTTGTCCTCCACCATACAAATTCGTGAGGAGTCTCTGTAACTCGGATTGAGCTCAGAATTTAGTAATACATCCCCCAGTATGTTATCTAACTTCCGTTAGTTCAACACTTTTTGATTTGAGCAACAGAAGATGTTCTACAAAATCGGTTTCTACCCACTAGTCTATTTTGACAGATTTCTGCCATTATTTGCATTTGCTTCTTATTGATTCCTTTTTGAGTTCTCTTTTGGGGAATTGAGATTTTTGAAGGAGTTACTACAGTAGCTTGTGTTTTTATTGAAAAGCCTTGCTGTTCCAAAGCTTTAGCAGAGGTCTAATATCTTTTGAATAAACTAATGTTGCTAATGAAGATTGTGTGAAGTTTTGTATGAAGGAAAAATTTCAGGTGTAGAGAGAAAATGATGCAATGAGATGAAGGATAGAAAAAAACTCAAGCTTGGGGATGCCACCCCAGTGTCACCCCAAGAAATATCCAAGAGGTACAAGCATCAAAGCTTGGGGATGCCCAAGGCATCCCCTTCTTCATCAATAAAAAGTTCAGGTTTGTCTAGACACTTCGTTTTTATTGTTTTATGCACAATTGTGTTGTTCTTGGAGCGTCTTAGTTTTCGTTTGCTTTGCTTATGTTGTTTAGTTTGCTTGAATAAAGTAGTTTGTACCCCCGTTCACACTGTGTTGTTTCACAAATAAGTTGCTTGGTGTTGGAAAGGAGTAGTAAGTTCTTGCTTGTAAGTGCAAGAGGTGCTTGTATTGACTATGACTTAGACTTTAGCATGACATGCTAGGTGTTGTTTTAACCTTATGCTTAGTGATTATTGCTATAGCATGTCTTGTTCCAAATAATTAGGATTGCTTAGTGTGTCTTGAAGAAATTATGCGTTGTTTTAGCATACAAAAGCATAGTATTGTGGTATTCTCCTCTGATGCTTTGTTTGGGTTTCCTTGGCACATGCTCACACCATGTTATGACTCTCACAAGTCACCATTAGCCTCTATGATCATTTAGTAATTGGCTTGTAGTGCCACTCTATGCTTTGATTAGTAATGCTTTGTTGCTCTGCATGATTATGGCCATTATGCTCTCTTAGATGGTTGCTTTCAGTCTTTTGCTAGCCTCCACTTGTATGAGTAAGCTCTACTCATGCTTCCAACTCCCAGGAAACCAAGTTATTCCAAAGTGTCCACTATAAACTCCTATGCATGGTGTGTTACACCATTCCAAATATATTCTTGTTGTCAGCTATCTTCCAATTAAAAACTATTTTGTTATGTGAAAACTTAGTGATTAAAGACCTCACGAAGTTGATGGCACACTTTATATTCCTTGCCCCTAATTAAATTGAACCATTATGTCATCTATGTTATATATGCTTGCACTTATACGTTGGAATTAGCAGAACCGTGCTGTCACGGGGAACGTTTTCAACATTGCACTTGTACTTTCTACTCAGTTGATATCATGCTCTTTTGTCTATGGATGTCACCGGTGTGAAATAAAGAGGAAACTTGTAAGTCTATGAAGTTTGTATTCTGTGTTAGAGAACCGTCTGGGCCGCTAGCCTAAGCCATGCCTAATCATGGTGGAAACTTGCAGCATCACCATAGTGAGCTATCTATGAAGCATCCTCAATAAAAAGCTATGCACATAGTAAATAAAAAGATCGTTAAGATGCTCATTGTCTGCTTGCCTTGTCATTTTGGTTATGGGAAAGCTCCTGTACCATGTGCAAGGGGTACCCCGTTGGCGGTTCTCTATGATATGCAAATACCTACAGTGACAAGAACTTACATGTGACTGAAGTTGAGTAGCATGTGGTGTGGCCCTCGTATTCAAGGGACTTGAGTTTTCCAACTTATACTTCGTCAAGCATATACTCCATCTTTGTTCACTTTAACCTTAATCACTTCAAGATGCTTATGATAGGGGCAATGAGGGCTGAAAGCTAACAAGTACCATAATTTTTAGAAGCTCTTTTTGAAACTTGAAATTCCTGCTTCCTCTACAAAAAAGGCTTTTCTTCCACCATTACTTGAGTCTCCACCTTCTACCTTTAGGCACCATTACAAGAGCATAGTTGTCATTCTATATGCACTGTTCCAAAGCTTAGATTGATGTATATTGTGATATTACTTGTTCTTGTGCTATTTGTTTCTAGTCACCCATGTGAACTTTGAAGGTGTCGTATGCATCTATATTATACTCTATGAGGGACAAGATGATTGCCACTATGCAATGTTTTCTGTATGTGAAACAAGCAAACGTTTTCAATGCATGTTATTCATGATCTTTGTTTGTAGCCTTTCATGTTGCATGCATAGTTACTATGTCCTATTGTTAGAACTCCATCTTTCATGCACATGTTTAGAGTTCTTTGATCCCAGCTTTCAATGCTTGCAAATGGTTGGATCTTTATTGTGAGGGTTCATGTCACCTCAAAAATTATTCTTTTATCACTTACCTACTCGAGGAAGAGCAGGAGTTAAGCTTCGGGATGCTTGATACGTCGGGAACGTATCTATAATTTTTGATGTTCCATGCTTGTTAGTATCTACTTTGCTTTGCTTTGTCTACACTTTGAGGTGCTTTTTACATGTTTTCTGGTACTAACCTAGTAACAAGTTGTCACAGTGTCAGTTGCCTGTTTTCTGTAGTTTTTGATTCCAGAAAAGCTAGTAAGGAAATATTCTCGGAATTGGACGGGACAAACATCAAAGTCAATAACTTTCCATGGGAACAAAAAGTCCAGAGGGGAGACGGAGGCGTGCAGGCAGCCCCTAGGCGTGGCGGTGGGCCCAGCACAGGAGGGGTGTGGCCCTATATGGCCGCCTCGGCCTCCTCCTTCGCCTATAAGAAGCCCCTGATGCAGAAACCCTAAGCACCCGATCAAATATCCACGATACGTCTGTAGCCGCCGCCACCATCGTCCCTAGATCGGGGGATCCGAAGTTCTTCTCGGCACCCTGCTAGAGGGGAGATCATCCTAGAGGCCTTCTCTCCGGTATGATGCGTGAGTAGTTCCACCTTGGACTATGAGTCCATGTAGTAGCTAGATGGTTGTATCTTCTCCTTTGTGCTTTCATGTATAGTTCTTGTGAGCTCCGTTCATGATCAAGATCTAATCTATTTGTAATCATGCATGTTGTGTTTGCTGGGATCCGATGTATATTGAGATTATTATGCTGGTTTGATTAATGGTTTTGTCATTATGATTCTATCATGTCTGTGTTGTTTGTGATCTTGCATGCTCTCCGTTGTTAGTAGCTATCTTGGCCGAGTAGTTGCTAATGACTCCAAGAGGGGGTATTTATTCTCGATAGTGGGTTCATGCCTCTAGTTTCCAAGGAAGTGATGAAATCTCTTGATTTGTAGATGTGCTGTTGCTACTAGGTAGAAAACAATGGTCTCTTGTTCATGGAACATGTGGACTGTTTACCTTACACACTTTGCTTAAAACAGTTGTCTGTTGCTTGCAACTTAATACTGGAGGGGGTTCGGATGATAACCTGAAGGTGGACTTCTAATCATAGATGCAGTTGGATGGCGGTCTATGTATCTTGTTGTATTGCCCAATCGAATCTCATAGGATCTTTCTGACTAGTAATTGCATTGTTATGCCTTGCTCAGTTCCTGTCAGTTGCCCTGCTGTAATCTGTTTACCCTTATAGTGAACTATAGACTTCGGTCCAATCTTTACCATTGATATATCTTCCACTGTTACTTGTTTACTTTCTGCAAACCATTACCTTCCACACCATACGTTTAATCCTTTGTTACAGCAAACCGGTGAGCTTGACAACCTCACTGATTCGTTGGGGTAAAGTCTTGAGTTTGTGTTGTGCATGTCTCCGCGTTGCTAGCAACACATGTGTGACATTTCCTTCCTCCTTATGGTTCGATAACCTCGGTCTCTACTGAGGGAAGACTTGATGTTGTGCTCATCACACCTTGCTCTTGGGGTTTCCAACGAAATCGTCTCTGTCAACAGGCACCGGCATTTGTCGGAACTAAGCCAAACTCGGCTTTGTTGGGCACAAAACTAAGCCCGAGCCCGGCCCACCATGCACATATTCCGTCAGGCCATCAGGACTCGGGCCGGGCCCTTCCCTATTTTGCCATTTTCTTTGGCCCGAGCCCGGATCGTGAGTGTGTCGGGCCTCAAATCTGCTGCCTAGGCCCGGCCCACGGGCCTAAAAAGCCCGACCTGTCGGGCTTTTTTCGAGCCGGGCTACCCATGCCCATGTATACCGTCGGGCTTGCCAGGCTACCCATGCCCAGGTATACCTAGGATCCCAACATCACGATCCTTGACCGCGAACTTAGCCAAAGGGACAGTCCCAAGCACATGAGGAACGGAGGCTTCCTGCACCGTCGGAGGGGGCCAATCTACTAAAGCAGCAACCGAACAGAAAGCTCGTGATAATGCCACAACCATCACCAACAGATTTCAGCCAAGCTTGTGCAACCATCAAGAGCAAAGAAAGGCACCAAACTAGCCAAATTCCTCCACCTGACAGGCAACACAAGTTTCACTTGCCTTCCTCGGTCATTCCTGGCCTGGCAATGGCAATGTTTTTTGCATAGTTAAGCATTGTATGAAAGGGGTTTGATCCTGTACTACCCCACTCCACTAAAATCGTCTAAATATGTTTATATTAAACCCGTATCTAAATAGAGTATTATTTCTATAGAGGCATGCGTAGGGTATATAGTTATACGCAATTTCCAAGCACATATCCGGCCTGCCCCCACCCTCGGCCATCGTCGTGACCACCGTGCCGCCACTGGCCATCGTCATGACCATCGCCGCCAAGATCTCCTGCGCCGCCTCCGCCGGACGAGCCACCAGACAGTTCGGCGACCGCCGCCGAGCTCTATCGCGTCAGCCTTGCCGACACACACTGTTCGTCGTCGACGATGATCCGACGAACAACCATACTTTTTTTCTATGTTTGTCATTATACGAGTTTAAGAGGAGGAGGTAGTAGTGGATCAGAGCCCTTGCATGAAATTGCTCGGTCCTATTTTACATGGTAAAAACTCACGATCTAGTGTTTGACTGTGGTTCTAGCGACGATGGCACTTATGTACCGTTACCTTTCTAAAGGCTTTACATTTGGAGAACCTTGTCGCGGCACGTGTTTGTTGCCAGGTTAGTGATTCATGTTGCTGTTGCATTTCATTAGTTTCCGAGAGATGCTGCTACGCGTGACACGCAGCGCATGCTACGTTCACTGCTTGTGGCACAGGAAATTAGGGTCTAGTCTCTGCAGAGCAAGGACGTTCACCAAACTGACCTACTCCTCCTCCGGTCCTCTATACTTTTGTGTGATGGAACTAATTGTTTCCAAGACGGCGAGGTAGACCAAGCTAACTGAAGAAACGATGCATCACAGTACGGACAAGGAAATTCAGGCAGATGATTGTAGGACCGGTAAACAACTGCTGAGCCGCCAGTACCAGACACGGCAACCTTTTTGACAAGATGCACCTGATGAATCATAAAAGAAATCCTGGAATCTAGTATGAGCTAGTATGGCCGGTGATTAACGGCTTAACGTTATGATGGTACTTTCCTTTCTGGCCATCGGCAACGACCATCAAAATCTTTCACTTTGTTAGGTGACCACCTTGAATTTCATACACCTTGAATGGCGGTAGTCTATCGGTCCATATGACTTGTGCTCTGGACCAACAGAAGAAGAAACGGAGGAAGCCTGCCTGAACCCTCCGCGGCAGTGTACAAAATTGGGTTGATGTCTCCCGTCTTGGCTCATTCTGCACACTCCAAACCACAAGCAAAACTCTCCCCGTCTGCCTCCACCCCCTCTCCGTCTCTCGTCCGGATGGCGCCGCAGGTACGATTGCAGAGGATTTCTTGCAGCTTCAGAACTCTCTCGCCATGGACATTCTCTTGGACGGGCTCTAATTGCTTGGTTCTTTGCATGATTGTCAGCAGAAGGTGGTCTTGAAGGTTTCATCTATGAGCGACGAGAGGGTGAAGCAGAAAGCCATGGAAACTGTTGCAGATATCTATGGTGAAGTGCTAGTTTTGCTGTATTTTTTTTCAGCTTATTATGTCTTGATCTATTTCGCTTATCGCTTGCTATTTTTGTTAAGTAGTAGCGTTCAAGGTTGAGTCGATTTCCTCACTTGATCATGGTCTGAAACAACAGGTATTGATTCGATAGCCGCTGATCTCAAAGATCAGAAGATGACGGTGATAGGCGATATGGACACCGTCACCATCGCCAAGAGGTTGAGGAAGTTCGGGAGGATCGATATCATCTCTGTTGGGCCAGCCAAAGAAGAGAAGAAGGATGACAAGAAAGGGGAAAAGAAGTGATCAAATCAGGAAGCTCTCTAGCTTTCTACTACAGAGTATCTTCAGTTCCATGGATGTCTGTCTCTTCTTCTCAACCTTCAGGGTGAACTTTCCGTTTGCTTTACAGTTGTATTCTAGGTATCTTCACCTGTATTAGTAGGTATTTGTAAAGTATTCAAGATAATCGTAGGTGATTTCTTCTCTGTATAATTGTTCGGATCTCTAACTTGGCTCAGTTTTTCTTCAATATAACTCATGTCTGAAGTGTGTGAAATGTAGAGACAGAGACATGATTTTGTGAATAGAATCTTGTTTACAAACTTGGCAATATGATTCGTCAACTATATGAACCAAACAAGAGTTTCTCAGCGTCCTCAATACAACCAAAGGTTCATGGCAAAAGGACAGACGGAAAGACGCTTGGAAGTTTCAAACTGAGGCGACACGGTCCCGCCATAAATCGCAGACATTCGTTGCCTTCCAATGAATCGGGGCCGTTGCAGGGGCGTCGCACAGTCACTCCTGTTTTAAAGGGTCCACGACGTGGCCTAGGAACAAGACTTGGCCCTTGCCGTACTCGACGATGGCGAACATGAACGGGTGATCCGCCACGAAGCTCATGGGCGGCGGCGGCGGCGTGCTCGGACCGCCATAGGTTGGGCTCACACTCGTGTACGTCGCTCCGATCGCCGTCGTGCCCTCCTCGTCCACCTCCACGGCGCACATCTGCTCCACGGACGACACGTAGAGCCCTTCCGGGGGCATGTTCGACACCGTCCCGGACAGGTCCGCAGCGCGCGGCTCGAACGGCGAGGCGAGCCCGAGCCCCCGCAGCGCGCCCTGGGCGTTGAACCGGGAGGAGAACTTGAACTTGGGGATCCTGCACGGGCTGACCATCTGCTCGCGCCGGGGAGCGCAGCGCATGACGAAGTCCGGCTCCGAGACGGCCAGGCGCAGGAGGTCGCGGAGCCCGTCGCGCCTGTGCGGGAGGAAGATGAGCATGGAGAAGAAGGGCGCCTTTGGGTGGAGCTTGCCGTCGCGGCCCACCATCTTGTAGAAGCACTGGAGGACCTTGAAGCCGAGGTCGTCGAAGCTGGCGGCGTACTGCTTCCCGGGGTCGGAGAGGAACGGCACCCGCACGGACGTGCCGCCGTCGAGACGGTGGAACTCGCGGCGGACGGTGTCCGACGGGTCGAACCTCCGCGCCCACGTCGCCTTGAAGTGCATGGCGTTGGCGAGGACGATCTTGGGGTCGCCTCCGAACAGGCCTGGGGAGACGACGTTGCGTAGGCGCCCTCGCGTGGCTTCCGCGATGAAAGCGTTCACCTCGGCCGCCGCTTTCTCAGGCTGATCCATGGGGTTAAAATTAGTTTCTACTCGCGTTATCGTGCCATATTACATTGTTGATTTGTTTGTTCATGTTTTACTTAAAGATTGATTGGTAATTTAGTAGTAGTACTAAGCTACCTGATTCTGAAAGTCCAAGGATCTTGCGGAGGCCCCGTGGGCGGCGGAAGCGGTGGACACGAAGTCCGGCCTCAGCGACAGAGATCTGTCCGCAAAGATGCCGGCGGCGAACGAGAGCTGCGGCCACGCGCGCATCTCGGCGATTAGGCCGGCGCTGGCTGCGTTGAGGAGGTGGAGTTCCTGGGAGCCCAAGAAGGTCAGCAGCTCGCGCAGCGTCTCGCCGTTCGTGCCGGCGGCGAGCAGAGCGAGCGCGGCACGCAGGGAAAGGGGCGAGAAGATGAAATTGGACTGCCTGGCGATGGCGTCTGTGCCGGCGACCAAAGCGACCTGTAAGCATTGGTCCATGCCGGCAAGCAGGATTGCTGTTGCTCTGTTTTCTAGCAGACACCAGTGGACGCAAAGTGCTGTCGAGGCGTCGAGCAAACTAAATCTGGGGCCGAAAGCTTTCGGGGCAAAAAAGAGGAGAAAGAGGAAGCCCTCGGCCAGTATTTATAGACGGGGAGGGCGAGGCCAATGCGTGCAGGTGCAGCGTGCACCGCCTGTCCGCTTCAGAGTACGATCCGGTCATCCCAAAAGTTTAGGTCAACTGGCCAACTTCAACAGTCCCGTATTTTGGACAGCAGTTTCGTCTGAACCGATCCGTTTGCATGGATTGGGTGGAGGACAAGCCGTCTGGTTTAGTCTAGTTGCGGTGGCCCTGCCTCCAACCGACTATCCTACATGCGGGCTCCTTGTCCGCCGGGAGCTATCAAGCTCGAGCTGAACAGAGGATCAACGCTAATGGCGGTCGACGATTGTCCCGCCAGAACTCCAGTTCCAGCCGCTGCCCCGGCCTTTTCCGCCTAGGCCGTGCCATTTCCCACCCGACCACGCTCGTCGTTTTTGCCGAGCCCCGCGAATATAAATAGGGGCCGACCGCCAGCACCAAACCCTCATCGTTCTCTCCCTCCCTCGCCATGGACAACCTCCCTGTGACCTAGGCCGACCTCGAAGTTCGCCGCCTATCCCCGCCTGCCGAACGCCGTGAATCGCCGGAGTAATGGGTACATGGGAGAGTTGGTGCCGAGCGAGGCGGAGTTGGTGTCGCAGGCCGAGGCAAACGCGGCGGAGCGGCCACAGAGGCACGGGCCGAGGCGGAGGCGACGGAGGGCGAAGTCAACAACGCCGACACCACGCACTACGTCCTGGAGAAGTACGTCTGCGAGATGTACATAGCCTTTAAGGCCAGGGAGGACGCCGATCGGCAACCAATCGAGCGGCTTCGGCTGGAGGTTGAGAAGGTGGCGAGAGAGGTGCAGGCGGCCATCGAGGACCGCGACGAGCGGGAAGCGCATCAATCGCTGGCGGCCGAGGAGAACGCCCGTCTTGCCGTCGAAGCCATGATGGAGGGGGAGCGGGAGCGGCAGGACACGCAGGATACGGCGGAGGCCGTGGCCTTGGGCAGCGTATTGTCCAAGGCCACTGCCGAACGGTGCGAGCTGTGTGGCATCCCGCAAAACCACTACTAGAAAATCGCGTTGTTTTTTTGTGCATTGCATCATCATGACCGCATGCTCATGTCATCATGCCACATTGCATTTGAGCATCGTCATCATCTTGCATTTGCTTGCATAAAACTATTTGCAGAAAAACCTATTTTTGTTTTCTAAACGGCCCGTCTTTATTCAAACGCAAAACCCGGGTCTCCGGATTATTTTTGTTTGTCTGCTATCGGTTTGCAAACGGTGCATTTAAAATTAAATAAAATATTAAATTATTTTAATGGGGCAGTCGAACGGGCCGATTCGACCCGAACGACCACCCCAGAAATAAATCGGTCCGCTCAAAATCCCTAGTCTACCCAACCTAAACTACCCACCCTGCCTCCACCTCACCCCAACCAATAGCCTCTCGCCACCTCACCCTCTCCCTTCCCTCTACCAAATCCCAGCCCGCCACCTGGCCCACCTCCTCTCACCCCACTCCCCACACACCCGCAGCCACACGCACGCAGCAAGCACACACGCCAACCCTGTCTCGCTGCCACCTGGGCCCCTCCTCCCTGGCCCCACGCGCCCTCCACACGCCCCCCACGCGCCTCCACACGCCCACACGCCGCTGCCCACCCGCTGGGCTCCCCACGCCACCAGCCCGCACTGCCCCACGCCCGACGCCAGACGATCTTCCTCTCTCCCGCCGCCCTGCCGACCCGCCACGCCTCAGCCGCTCCACCGCGCTCGCCCAGCTGCCGTCGCCGCCGCCGCATGAGCCAGCTCGCACCGCCTCCCTTCCGCGGCTCTCCTCCTGGGCTGACGCCGCTGCTCCCCGCCTCCACGCGAGTGGCCTCCTCGGTGAGCCGACCTCGGGAGCCTCTGTCCGCTCGGGCTCCTCGCGAGCCTCAACCGCCACGCTGCTCCGGCCTTGGCCATGTGTGACGGCCACTTGTGGCAAGGACGGTTGTTGCAGATGATAGAAGCTATCGGAAGTTTGTCAAGTTCTACCAGATAATCCCGATGTGCTGAGACGCTGATCCAAGTATGCCATCGATGGTTGAGGCGAGAACCCCAAGATCGACACCGACAAGACCTCCTCCAAGCCGTAAACCAAGATCTGCATTGTTACGGGCTTCGTCGACCTATGCGCGAGGCGGAACCCGATGACGCCGGTATCACAAGATCTACATCACGGACGCACCACGGACGCGGAGAAACCCTCGGACGCCAAGTACTGCCTCGGACGCCAACACCCGAACCGAAAAGGAACGCCAAGTCCGACCCGACCCGCGAACCCGACAAAGTCTCCACGAATGCGACAAGATCAGCACCGACCCGGAAGAATCCGATGCGCCCCGACACCGAACCAAGTTCTCCTTTCCGGAAGTATCGACGCTCGTGCGACAAGATCTACACCCTCGATCCGAAGACCCTAATCCTGGAGTCCGAGAACGTGCCCGTCGAACCCGGAACCCCGAGACCCGACCCCGAACCCCGGATCCCCAAGATCTGCCGAACCCTAATGTGTGACCCCTTCCGAGCCCTATTTTATAAATGCTAAATATAAAACCTGTTGCATATTAATCATTCATCTTGCATGCATGCTTGTCATGTGGTTTGGGGGCCTTAGGCCGATTAACCTAATAATTAAATATGGGGCCCATATGCGGGCAAATCTAGTCTCATATTGGCCCTATTTAAATTTGTGTAACGAACCGGTGCTATCTTTTGCCATGCTAAAACAACATTTAATTTGCGGGGTAGGTAAATAACTTGAACCGTATCAATAATTGTCGGGACCCCGGTTCCGCTTAATATTGACCTAACTGCATCGCACATTTGCCATGTCATACATCATACATGCATCATGCCCGATCTTTTGCCGTAGCATTAAATATTGCATCCGGTGTTTCTTCTAGTGTTTTGCTTCTTCGCGGATAAGGCCGTTGAGTTGGTGCGAGTGTCGACCCGATCTTCGGCTAAACCTTCGACAATGTTTTCAGGCGAGCATCTTCCCCTTTCTACCTATCTTACTTTATAGTATTTATTCCCTCCTGTTGATCTATTGCTATCTGTGTTGCGATGCTCTAGTTTTCGTACCCGAGATATCCCTTGCAGCCTTATATTGCCTTGGACACATCCTATTACCTGTTGATTGATAGATAGTTGGACCTGCGCGTCGTAGTTTCTTGCTTAAGTGTTGTTGCGTGTCGTCAAGTGCCACAGTGTTGGAGTAATTGCCGCACGTTGTTGGAGATGATCATGGTTTTACTTATCGTTCACTTTAATTCCTGTTTAACAACTAAAATTGAATTAAGCAGAGGCATCGGTGGGCGATAGATAATATTTGGTTTCCGACCGCCCACTTGTGTCCCGTAGGACCCGAGTTCTTGACACTGTTCGAGATCGGCGCTAACCACGGTGGGAGATATGGGCCCCATTGATTATTACCGATTTCAAAGTAGTGTATCGGGGCCACAAACTAGTTTGAGGTTTTATTTACGATCCTGTACTTATGCCATGCTTTATCGCTTTATTACGCTTGTGCGAAGCACACCGCATCGCTTAGGATCGGGACACGTTGCTGTGTCGATAGTCCCGCTTTTGGGATTTGTCGTGCTCACACTGCTCACCCAAACCCTAAGTCCGTCTCGAGACCGCCGACTTGCTATGGTTCGACTTGGTGGGTGGCCCCATGTACTTGCTTTGGTGCGGGAACGTGACTTAGGCCCCGCCGACATACCGATGGGTGTATGTTAACCGATCCGCAAAAGGGTCAAGTGCTGTGGATACTTTGGTGCACCCCTGCAGGGTTAAATCTTTTCGAGAAGCCGTGTCCGCGGTTATGGACGACTTGGAGCACAGTGCTTGATCATAGACAACTATAACTAAAGTTTACTGTTATAAATTGACTTGTATCCGATAAGACTAGTAATCAGCTTCACTATAACGGAATGGCTAAATGAAAGTAACAACAACTGCTGGGTTTTGGGGTTTATCTCATGCTATCTGTATCTGATTAGTAAGTGTTGTAACTATAACGGAATGGTTAACTAAAAGTGCCCACTGCTTACTTTATTAGGATAATTATCTAAACCTGACTAGTAATTGCTGCAACGATAACTGAATAAGTAAAACTGTCAACGGTGTGAGTTCCTCGGTTGACTTCCTCGTTTGGTCTCGAGGGGGAAACACCAGGATGGGTTTGCTTGGAGTTGGTATCAGGTTAGTTCCGAGTAGGTCTTTCTTACCTCTCTCGATAGTGCTTTGTATCGAGTCTCTATAGGTTGTTTAGTGCATGCCGCTGCCCTTGATCCACCATACCTATGTAGGCGAGGACCGAATTCTAGCCTCGCTGTCTTGGCCTCGATCGACGCTCCTCTTTTCCTTTGCCCTTTGTCGGCACCCTTTTTGTTTAAGCAGGTTTGAGGTCGACGTCGTTAGCGTGGTTACCCTTCCGGCTTGGCTCAAGGGTTATGGACGCCATTGGTTATTCTTGTGGCTCTTATCCCCATTTGCATCTTGTCCGTAGTGGACTCTATCATTCAAGGTGATTTGGATCTTTGTATTTTATATCGTATTCTTGACTCATGGAGTCATTGTTGTATATACATCTCTACATGGGTCCCATCGAGGACCTGTGTAATGTTATTACTTAGTTTTCCACCCGCACGAAAGTGCCTGGTGGGCACCTTTGAATCGTTTCTATGCGGGTTTGGCGAGTTTCGCTAAAACTTGCATAGGGCCGATTCTGAGGGTGTTACAAGCTGGTGGAGGCGATCAAGCGGGAGGTAGTGGCGGAGGCCACGGCCTTGGCCAAGAACGTCGCGACCCAACCAAAGGACCTGGCGGATGTGCGCGGAGGAGTCTTGGCCTTGGCGGAGGACGCGGCCACCTTGCGTGTTGCGGTGGTGGAGGCGGCCTAGCGAGAGGTGCTCCTAGCAGCGGCCAGCCGGGAGGCGCGAGCAGCGCGCAACCGCGCAACGGCGGCCAGGCTCAGGAGATGGAGACCCTGGCAACAAAGGCCAATACCGCTGCCTTGGCGGCCCGGCGGGCGCAGGCGGCCAAAGGCGAAACCTCTGGCCAGGACGGGTCCAATGCTTAGTTAGGTTATTTAGTTAGTTTAATTAATGGCACTAGTAATTTTGTATGTATGACGCGCGGGTCTAGAAACGTATGCAATGACATCCAGTTAATTAGCGTTTTTTGTGTATTGTGTGTATGACGCGCGGGTCCAGATGTGGACGTGAGCGGACGAGACCTGCATCCGAGCCCTGCAAAGTAACTGTAGGTTTTGGTCCAGTTTATGCCGAATCAGACCCTGCCGTGCAGTCCAGTCCGTTTGCGAGGACGTTAGACCTTGGGCTCAGTCTGGAAGGGCGATATAGAACGTGTGGCGTTTTTTTTTTGAACGAGAAGAGCCCCGAAGGGCTGGAAGCATTATATTAATTACCAACATTGAAGTTTCAATGTACAATATTACAGAAGATCCCAAAAGAAGAAGAAATAAACACATAGGTCCCTATTTTAAGTGGACTAGGAAACATGCCCGTGCGTTGCAACAGGGAAAAAAATTTACATCATGGAAGAACATATATTTAAGTTCTTATTTATACTATTGATGTACCATGCGTCGGGTTAGATATTTTAGAAGCGACTTTAGCTTGCATTAAATTTGCGCTTTGTCCTTCGTGTAGTACGTCACCAGTAGAGACTACTATTAAGAGACAAATACATTGAAGTTGGCTTAACCATTTTCTATTTGTTGGTAGGTTTAGTACTCCAGCATGGTAAAGTATATCCTCAAACCATGTTACAAAATGTTACATTTCTGCTATGTTAGAGCATGACAATAACTATCACGTATCATGTTTAACATTTTAGCGTGTATTATTTATCTTGAATCTTGGTGAGATCCTCTAAATCCTACAACTAACCAGTTTGTATTTTCTAGGAAAAGGTGGGCGTATTATTACTGTTGGGCATTGTTATTATTATGGCATAGGTGCAGACCTAGTGAACTAAATGGCCTGATCATTGCACATCTTGCATATAGTACATGAGACAAATATTTTGATTTGTGTCCATCCTTGAATCGTTGCTGCACTTTGTATTTCTCCAACATCTTCATAATAGCCTTTCTCTCCCAGTGAGCATCAGCATGAATTCTGAAACAAGACAAGGTGGGATTCTCGGATCATCCTTGTGTATCATGGAAACTGTCTTTTCCAGCATACCGCCCCGAAGAGGATCCTTTCGATACAATATTTATCACATAAAAATGAACCAAACAGAGTATGTGTCTTAAAATTTTGAACAGCAGATGCATAGGTAATAAGACTCAAGCTACATGAAGATCATAGAAAGAGTATTCTCTAGGAACAAAAAAAAATGACTAACTTCTCCAGCACTAAGATAGCCCAATAAGTTAATCTCAAAAAAAAGATAGCCCAATAATCATCTCAAAAGAAAACACAACCCAATCATTTTACAGATTTGAGATGTCTTCAAGTGTTCTCTATGGAAAACACTTTTCTATATTAAGCCAACATAATGCTTAACAATTTAGAGGCAATTCAGCGCAAGAAACAACAAATGGCTATACTCATAAGACAAAACTGGGCACCAGATAAATTTCCCCCCATGGAGACCAGAAATTCATGCACTTTCTAATAAAGCACTAAAATTTTCAAATAACACCAGTTCATCCAGATTTTTCTTTACAGATTACTGCATCTAGACTTCCAAAGACTATAGTTTGAACTTAACTATCGCTTATAAAACTCACTGTAGTGATAAACTTTCCATGTCTTCTCACATGAACCTTCAAAAAAATACCATAAAATAGAAAATACCTCAAAGAAAATTACTCCTTATTAAGAAACTATTTGGATGAATGTAGAACGTATCAAAGGGAAACTATAGGAAATAAGGAACAACAAAATAATATATTGGGCAAGACAAGGAGTAAGAAACTATTCTCGATTGTAATGGTTTTGAGGATATTGCATTCGCCAACTCAATTGATACTACTCCAGTAAGATAGTCCAAGTAAAATTGGTGTTCATCCAGCTGTGATATGACTCCAAAAAACCCATCTTTGTCAACTGCACATAAGTAAAGATTGTACAAAAGTTATCTACATGTATGCAATGACTAACAAAATGTGGGGGTATTTCCATGTTTGGGATGCTTGAATTTCTAACCATATACTCACGGTGTGAAATATGTTCCTTGACAAGCAATTTTCTACCTGGTTTGGGTGAATCAACAAACCTAGGTGCACACATGTCTGAAATGCTCACTTGGAGTATTGCAAGAGAGTAGTCCCAAAGATAAAAAGGAAGAGAATGACAAAGAGCTTTGCTACAGATAAGTAAAATCATATTACCACAATACACTAAAGTATCTTACTTGGGCTGGACAACATGCCTTAAACTATGCCCTTGATTAGTATTATATGAAATCCCATGCCAAATTACTCTCGGCAAATTATATTTTCCCTTAGGTATTGAGAAACTGAGCTAGTGTACGGGTCTTATTCAGGACAACAAATGGGAATTCTAAGAAGGTATTGTAAGAACAACAAATAGCAATCCTAAGCAGGTCCTGTGAAGAACGACAGAGAGCAATATTTAATTCTATTCAGTTCTACTTACAGATGTTATATCCACTAACATAGAACAACATTTTATCAGAGGAGTTCTACCTTTTCGCAGTATCAGAGGAATTCTTAGATTGAGAGATTGACACTGTATGTACCGCAAATACAAAGATCTTAGTCATGCAGGAATCAATATAAGAATATCAGTCCTAGTTGGCACACAGGATTGCAAATAAAAAAAAGTTGGATGGAGCACTACATACTCGTTAATTTCCTTACTAAAAACATAATTAGAAGAGTGTGTAAGACAATGCTGCTTCAGTATCTGCCATAGGTTCATAGCTTTGTTGTGTAAGAAAATGCTGCTTTGGTATCTACCTCTGGATGTTCTTGGAGATAATCGAACTGGAATGGAAAGCCCCTCTTGCATTGCTCTCAACTGCATTAACCAGAACAATTGTCTGGTCTCATGTAGCAGGTTGCCAAGTTATTTAGAATAGTATTTTCAATCACATTTTTTTATCACCATTGCCTCAAGCGGCAAGAACTTAAGCTTTGCAAGGTGGAATGCAAGCAATGTACGTCCAGTCAAAAGAAGCTTACCATCCTGACAAGTGCTGAATGGTGGTGCAAACATCCATGCAATTGATGAACTCGGAGAGGATCTGAAACCTGAAACCAAAGAAAACCATGCTATCGTTTTGTCTTTCTTTCTGAACATAAATTAGCATCTCATCTTCAGAAACCTTTTTTACCACGTAAATGAAGCAAACACATTCCGAAGCATATATCCTGGGTTGATCAATTCATGGAGAACGATCGGACAAATAATATTTTGAATATTTTATCAGATAAAAATAACCAAACATAAATTGAAATCGATAAATAATATTTTGAACATAAATTGAAAAAAGATAAAACATCTCACTTGTCTGCTTCCACTCATGCACTGACCCCGCCTCCACATTCGATGAAAGATTTTATAATTTACCACACATTACTTTGGGCCTTTATAATTTGCCACACATTACTTTGTCTTTTATTTTTTGCCACTGAGTACATTGATAGCTTTATAATTTGCCTTATTTCTCCCTTTACAGGTATATTGATTTTTGTAACTCTAAAATACAATGTGATATACACATACACCTAGCTGGCGAACCAAGTCAGTTCCATCGATCAATCAATCGAGCCAGTGACAGTTCCTAGAGGAAAAGAAAAATGGGGGCTAGGGTGGGCGCCGCGGTGGTCAACAGGCGACGAGGAAGCGGGAGCACTGCCAGCCACCGCAGACGGCCTAGGCGCAGGACCTTCCTCATGGCGGCGACCATTAACGACGTGTCAACCACGAACGGTGGAGGATGTGCTGAGCTCGCTGATGACACCGACCGAACCTAGGGCTCCTCGAGACAGCGCCTTCCTGCTCCTAGAGGTGGGCGACATGGATTCGCAGGCGCGACAGTGCTATGCAAACAAGATTGGAAGATTGCAAAAATTCAAGTTGAATTTTGTGTGTGTTTGTTCCTCATTGCATGTTCGGTTAACTATCCCTGTTATTGAAGAAGCGCATGCACATCCAATCTCTAGACCTGAAGCGCATCTGTGGCACAACGCCGACTATTCAAATGTGCACAACCTACTCCAAAGACCAAGGGAACGCGACTTGACAAGAAGCCTGAATTTTCTTCAATATATTGTTGTTTTGCTATCGGCTGTTTGTTCAGTCTTCTTCTTCTTTTCTTAGTCCCCTGAAAAGCAGCTTCGAATGAAAATTATCCCTTATAGCTAGTTCAGTAGTGAAATTGACTCATTAGTATTGTGAAATTTGTATCTTTGTACAAATAATTATTGGAAGAGAATATGAGAATATTGTAGCATAATTCCTTGATCGATAAGCATATAATTACCAATCTATAAAAATTCAAACCAGTCTACCAATCTATAAATTCAAGCCAGTCTGTTATATCATTCTTGTGTGTATATGGATAAGTGAGAGAGATAGCTGATTGCTACCGGATGCATCTGTACCACCACATCACGTGTCAATCCTGAATCGTGGACGAGTATATTCCGCATGATCTGTTGTCATCGCTCATGGTTGCTGATCGGAGAGGGATGGAAGGTGAGAGGAGAGGAATTGGTTACGAATCTTGGCTCATATGCGTAGGTAAATGCCGACCATGGGCGCGCATCCGTAGTCTGTCCGTTGCCGGGCGTAGGCACCACCTGAAAGTAAACAAATGATTGGTAGCGGTGGCTATATATAGAGGCGAATCAAAAGGTAAGGCGAGATCATGCCGCCACGCCTGCTAGGTCTTCATCTCGCCGTCGCGACGGGACGGATCCTTGTCTGCTCGAGGCGGACCTGCTCTTGCCACGCCCCATGCCATGCACCAGGGGCAAGCTAACCCTATATCCCGCATCTCTAATTGTACTACACAAAGGGATCGGGAGAGAAACAGGACAATTAAACAGGAGACCCCGCTGTTCGCACGGCAGCAGCATCCATGGCGCGCTCACCCTGGAGGCGATGGACAGCCCACCACCGCGGCGGCGACGGGCGCTAGGTAAGCAGCAGCGAGCACTGGGTAGGCGGCGATGTGGACGGGCAGGCCCTGCGGTGCGGTGTGTGTGCCCTGCGGTGCAGCGTACGCGGCATGAGGATTTATTTCCAACTTTATGAGGGCTCACAAAATTGACGACGAGCGAAACCTGCGCGTGCGGTGAAGGATGTCGACGAAGGAAGCGCGACATAGTGCGGAGAGGCAGAAAACGGAACCCTCTCGTGCTTTTTAGATAGTAGAGATAAGGCCCTGCTGAAAAATATGAGTTGCTATCAGGACCCTCCCTATCTCCACTGCCGAGCTGAAGGTCAGCTGCACCGCCGCCGAGAACCTCCGCGGGGACAGAACCACTTGCTTTAGAGCCGGTGTTGGACGCGGCCGCTAACCTGGAAAAGGGCCTCCGATGGAGGTTAATAAAATGCCGGAGCTCACTGGCTGAGACGACATACCGCCAAGATAGAGCTTCGCCGATGTCGCTTCAAGCTCGGTAATCCTCGACGGAAGAAACCTCGCCAACTCCGTCGATGTCGAGCAACCCACACTCAAGACGATACACTTCGCCACGGCGGTGAAGGCGGCAAAGATGGTCGGAGAAGCGGGAGAAAACCATCGGAAGGAAAGACCGAAACTCCGAAGCGCCCTAGCCGCTTTCGCCAGCTACCGCAACCTCTCCCGCCACGGCGGCCAAGAGGAACAGGGAAAAGCAGCGGACATCAAGACTGGCCCGAGCGCCAGACACGCGCTTATTACTAGGATTCGCATGGAGTAACATCACCGGCGTCTTCCTCCTTTGAAGGTCACCGAGAATGACCCACCGCGGCCTCCTGCCACCGCGCAGATGCGCCAGGAGACAAAATCCATTACCTCTTCCTCCAGCGGTCGCAACCCCGCTAGCACCCCTCCTCCCCTCGCCACCACGGCCGGCCGGCAGAGGGAGAACTAGCAGGTCACGAACACGGGGAAGAAGAGGCAAACAAGAGCTGGAGAACAGAGCCGCTGTCATAAGATGCTCCCCCATTCCCCGCCACCATAGTCGGACCAAAGGGGAGCATCCAAACTCCAGCAGCTTCCAGCTCCAGCAGGCCTTTATTGGTGGAGATACGAGCCCCTCCCCAACACTACCCTCACCAACGAGGCAAGGGGGCAAGGGGGCACGCCGCCGCCACATCCCGGCCAAGGACGAAGACGGTCTCCCGGCAGCACCCGACCACCAAACACAGGGACAAGCCCCAAAACAACCTACTACTACAGCGACCAACGCCCCCCTCCACCTAGCTCAGCCAGCAGTGCCGGCGAGCGAGGCTTCAGGGCGGCACGGCGCGGAGAAAACCAAGGAACTATAGCTCGGAGGCAGAGAGGATAAGGTTGAGGTGCGTGGTGTATTTAGTTAATGGAACACATGTGTGGCGTTTGTTTGCGGGGGACTTTTGAGATGGCCTTACGAAGACCGGACGGGCTTGACCAGAAACCGGATTCGGGTGGGATATTTTCTTTTCTTCTTTTAATTAGTCTTTTGCAAAAAAACACCGCATATGTTGATAATCATTACCAGTAATACAAAACGTTTAATAACAGTAATAAATATATTTTGGACCACCACGACTACCGACACTAGACACAGTCACTATAACCATTCAACGTCAGCCATGGCTTTGTTCCTACCGTCTTTTTTTCTGAACGGGGATAGGGTCGAAAGACCCTAGCAGCTGCATATAATAACCAAGTTGTAAATACAAATTACATCAAGACCCCTATAGGTCATAGGGTAATTGGATAAGGCCTGAAATTTTACAAAGGAACCCCTAAAAAAGATCTAAAGGAAGCAATCGGGTCCTCCAAGTTCTTCACCGCGTCTGACAAATCTCACCGATGCTTTGCTCCGCCACAGTGAGGACAACGACGCCAGGGACGAACCACTTGGTCCGGCGTCGTGGCAGGAGCGGAAGAACTTCCTTCTGGGAAGAAGAGGCTCGAACTCTGCCGAGCACGGAGTGGATCTCTTAGCCACAGATAGATTCGACTCTCGCTGACATGGTTATACCCTACGGGTACACGACTTTAGCATACCTGGTCCAGCCCGACGGAAGGCCCACTCGACGACCTGTCAGGGTCTGTAACACCCTCAGAATCGGACCTATGCAAGTTTGAGCAAAATTCGCCAAACCCGCATAGAAACGATTCAAAGGTGCCCACCAGGCACTTTCGTGCGGGTGGAAAACGAAGTAATAACATTACACAGCAGTCCTCGATGGGACCCATGAGCAGATATATATGACTCAAAGAGTCAAGAATACGATATAATATACAAAGATCCAAATCACCTTGAAAACGATATAGCGCCCTAAGGACAAGATGCAAATGGGGCTAAGAGCCACAAGAATAACCAATGGCGTCCATAACCCCCGGGCCAAGCGGAAGGGTAACCTCGCTAACGGCGTCGATCTCAAACCTGCTTAACAAAAGGGTGCCGACAAAGGGCGAAGGAAAAAGAAGGAGCGTCCAAGATCGAGGCCGCACACGGCGAGTCTAGAATTCGGTCCTCGCCTACATAGGTATGGTGGGATCAGCGGCGTGCAAGATGCACTAAACAACCTATAGAGACTCGATACAACGGCGGTTATCAGAGAGGGGTAAGAATGTCCTATCCGGATCCAACCTGAAACTAACACCAAACAAACCCATCCTGGGGTTTTCCCCTCTAGACCAAACGAGGAAGTCAACCGAGGAACTCACACAGTTGGCAGTTTTATTTATTCAGTTATCGTTGCAGTAATTACTAGTCAGGTATAGATATTCATCCTGATAAAATAAGCAGTGGGCACTTTTAGTTAACCATTCCGTGATAGTTGCAACAATTACTAATCAGGTACAGATAGCATGAGATAAACCCAAAACCCAGCAGTTGTTGGTACTTTTATTCAGCCATTCCATTGTAGTTGCATTACTTACTAGTCAGGTACAATGGTATGGCGACACTCAAACAAGCAATGGTGGGCGTATTAATTAGCCATTCCATTATAGTGAAGCTGATTACTAGTCATTATAAAGTCAAATTTATAGCAATAAACTTTAGTTATGCTTGTCTATGATCGAGATCATGCTCCAAGTCGTCCATATCCGGACACGGCTTTGAAAGTTTTACCGGCGGGTGCACCAATAGCAACACACGCCGATCAACCTCGGAAAAACCAAATCAAAACCCAACGAGGCTTTCACGATGAACAATCACGGATTCAGAAATATTTGGGGCCACCTTAAGTAGATCCCGCGAACGGCCACCGACTCGAGACGGCTCAAGGTTTGGGTAGACGGTGAGCATCGGGAACCCGAAAGTGTGGCTGGGCTTGTCGACACTGCGGAATCGTGTCCCGATCCTAAACATGCAGGTGTGCTACCTCGCACAATTTAAATCTGAAAGTAGCATGGCATAAGTAGGATAGTAAAACACCTCAAACTAGTTTGTGGCCCCAAGAAATAAGACTGAATCAAGCTCGGCTCGGGGGTCCCATATACCTCCGGATGTGGATAGCGCGATAAATCAAGGAACGGTATCAAGTACTCGGGGTCTTACGGGACACAAGTGGGCGTCGAAACCAAAATTATCTATCACCCACCGATGCCTCCGCTTATTTCAATTTTAGTTGTTAAATGAAATTAAAGTGACGATAAGTAAAAACTAGGATCATCTCCAACATCAACATGCGGCAATACATCGAAGCTCGTGGCATATGACGACACCCATCAAGACTTGAGCAAGCAACTACGACGCCATAAGTCCAACTATCTACCAAACAATGGTAATAGGATGTGTCCAAGGCAATATAAGGCTGCGGGATATATCGGCACGGAAACTAGAGCATCGCAACACAGATAGCAATAGATCAACAGGAGGAATAAAGACTATAAAAGTAAGATAGGTAGAAAGGGGGATGCTGCTTTGAAAACATTGTCGAAGGTTCATCCAAGATCGGTGAGCTCACATCAACTCAACGGCCTTATCCGAAGAAGCAAATCACTAGAAGGAACACCGGATGCAATATTTAATACAACGGCAGAAGATCGGCATGATGCATGTATGATGCATGGCATGGCAAAGAGGCGATGCAATTAGGTCATATTAAGTGGAACCGGGGTCCCGACAGTTAGTTAGGTGGTTCAAGTTGTTTAGATCCCCGCAATTTAAATGTTGTTTAACAATGAAAGATTATAGTATGGGTTCGCTACTCAAGTTTAAATGAGGCCGATATGAGTCTAGATTTGCCCGCATATGGGCCCCATATTTAATTATTAGGTGAATCGGCATAAGGCCCCCAAACCAATGATATGCATGCGAGATGACAATTTAATATGCATCAATTGTTATTATATTATAAAATAGGGTTCTCGGAAAAGGGTTCACACATTAGGGTCTCGACGGTCTTGGGGTTCCGGGGTTCGGGGTCGATATCAGGGTCCAGGGTTCGACGGAAACGGCGGGAGCGGAAACAAGACGGAGAACTTGTCGTCCAGGGTCTCGGTGTCCGGGGTAGTTCTTGTCGCATCCGGAAGCAGGTCCTGGTTCGGTGTCGGGGGCGCATCGGATTCTCCCGGTCGCTGTCGTTCTTGTTGCCTGCGGATCTTGTCGCATTCGCGGTCCTCGGTTCATGTTGTCGGTCATGGCGTTCGGGACGGGGTACTTGTCGTATCGATGGCGGTCTTGGCGTTCCGGGGACCTTCGAGTCGGGGATCTAGGAACGTGCCGGCTTTCTCTAGATTATGCATCGCCGCTCCGTGTGGAAGGTCTAGAGGTCGGTCCGGAGGTCTTGACGGCCCGAGAGGAGAACTTGGTGGCCGCTCAAAGGTCGAGGAGGATCTTGTCGGTGCCGAACTTGGGGGTTCTCGCCTCATCCATCGATGGCCTACTTGGATCCGCGTCTCGGTACCTCGGGATTATCTGGGTCACTGAAGACCTTGTCGAGAAGAACTGGGCACGAGAGCCGCTGCCAGCTTGGTACGACCGAGTACCTGCGAGGGGCCACGCAACCAAGGCTCACCACAAAGGTACCGAGAGAGGCCAACGAGGGCGGGGTCCACCGGCCAGTTGGTGTAGGTGGTCGCTTGCCGAGAAGAGAGGCGCTGCGGCGGACTTGGCTCAGCGGGCGCTTGGGCGGGGCCGGCGCGCTTGAGGCGCAGGGACGCAGGGGGACGCGGCAGGCAGCGCCGCTGGGGTCCCGGCAGCGGCGAGGAGCGAGGCAGCGGAGCGGCGGCCGGGCCAGCGAGGCAGGAAGGAGGCCGGGAGGAGCCGGCTCGGCGAAGCGGCAGAAGCGGCAGCTGCTCGGAGAATCACCAGGAGGCGGCGGGAGGGCGTCAGTGGCGGCGAGCGCTGCTGTGGCGTGCGCGGTAAGGCCAGCTGTGATGCCAGCGAGCTTGGAGGCGCAGGCGGTGGTGGGCAGCCAGGCAGAGGCCTTGGCCGGGCGTGAGGCCGGGCAGAGCGGCCAAGACGGGAGCTCGCTCTGGCCCCGGGCGTTCTTGAGCTCGAGGAGGGCCATGACGGCGGATGGCAGGAGGCGGAGGCATGAGGCATGGCGGGAGGCGACAGGGGCTAAGCAGGCGAGGTGAGGAGGAGGGCGGGGAGGAGGCGGGGTGGTTGGCGAGGTTGGAGCAGCGGCTAGAGGAGAAAGAGGGAGGAAGAGGAAGGTCGGCGGGGTGGGACCAGTGAGGCAAGGCGTGCGTCTGGTCAGGCGTCTGGTTGGACCGGGAGGGATCGGGCGCGTGGGTGGGTGTGTGGCGGGACCAGGTGGGAACGGTCCCCCAGGGCGTGGCGTGTAGTGTGTGTGCGTGAGTTGTGTGTGGCGTGGTGAGGAGAGAGGTGGAAGAGAAAAGGGAAAGGCCAAGTGGCAGGGCCACAATTGGTGGGGGAGGGTGTAGTGAGGTGGCAATGTGAGTGGCCAGGGTGAGGTGGAGGTTGGGTTGGGTAGACCGTTGGTAGGATAGGATTTAGAAGGGCGGTGCAATTTGGACCGATTATTATTTCTGGGGGTGGTCGTTCGGGTCGAGTTGGCCCGTTCGACTGCCCCCGCTAAAATAATTTAACTTTTTATTTAATTTAATTGGACCATTTGCAAACCGATAGCAACAAAACAAAATACTCCGGAGCCCCGGGGTTTGGCGTTTGAATAAAGATGGGGCGTTTTAGAAAACAAAACGGGCCTTGCGAAAATAGTTTTTGCAAACAATGCATGATGATGACGATGCAATGCACAAATTCAACGCGATTTTCTAGTAGTGGTTTTTGCGGGATGCCACAATTCGACACCACTAACAATGGATCTCGCCCTCGAGATCCGCCTCATGGTACCGGAAGGAAGGCCGGCGATCTGATCCTTCGCGCTTCGTGTAGATCCTCGCGACACCACTAACAAGAGGTCGTTGTTCCTGATCGTCGAGAGAGCACTCCGGAGAACCAAAGGACGAAGATAGAGGCATCAACGATAAGGCCACCCCTAACTTCCATTAGACGAGGGAGAAGTTACATTGATCCACCAGTTCGATGTACAGGCGAAGCGATGAAGAGTCGGGTAGGGTGATCAGTCCATCCCGGACCCAACTATCAACTCTATACATGGGTAGGAGAATCAGGCAACTCAACTCTCGAGATTTAGACTGAAGATCTTCATAGGCGGTATCCGGAACAAAGGGATGATGCCAGCGGAAATCGTATGAAAGACACAATGATTAGGTTCCGCGATGGTTTGATTGGCATGAACAACACATGCTCAAGGTTAACCCCAACTTCACCAAAGCTCGTCCTTCTCATATGTTTTTCAACGACACTGATATCCAGCAAGGGACACATATGGATAAAGAGCTCAAGGACAGGAGATTGGATGAAGGGTACAACAGACAAGTTGCAGATTGATGATTGTAGCACCTCCGTTACAAAAAGGGGAAAGCGAAGCCCTGAAGGTACGACGGAAACCCAACCACGAGAAATCCTGGACTCGAAGAGAGAGAAGAGAGCGGATTCAAAACACGTAGAGGTAAGAGGAGAATAGCAGAGGGGTAAGGAATAAAATCAGACCTAATCAGAACTATCCAACCGATTTTGCAAAAATAGTTTTGACACTTCTACTTCGGCCGTTAGCTAGGTTATCCTACAGGCTGGACTTGTGGGGTATCGCAACTGCTGAGCTCGATACCACTCAGAACACCTCAGATCGGACCTATGCAAGTTTGAGCAAAAAGCCAAACCCATAGAAACGATTCAAAGGTGCTCACCAGCACTTTCGATGGTGGAAAACGAAGTAATAACATTACATTGCAGTCCTTGATGGGACCCACAACAGATATATATATGACTCAAAGAGTCAAGAATACAGATATAATATACAAAGATCCAAATCACCTTGAAAGCGATATAGCGCCCACTACGGACAAGATGCAAATGGGGCTAAGAGCTCAAGAATAACCAATGGCGCCCATAACCCTCAGGCCAAGGAAGGGTAACCACTAACGGCGTCGATCTCAAACCCTTAACAAAAGGGTGCCGACAAAGGCGAAGGAAAAAGAAGGAGCGTCAAGATCGAGGCGAAGACACCGGCGAGTCTAGAATTCGGCGGTCTCGCCTACATAGGTATGGTGGTGAGGCGGCGGCGACATGCACTAAACAACCTATAGAGACTCGATACAACGGCAGCGGTTATCGAGAGGGTAAGAATGTCCTATCCGGATCCAACCTGAAACTAACACCAAACAAACCCATCCCGGGTTTTCCCTCTAGACCAAACGAGGAAGTCAACCGAGGAACTCACACGCTTGGCGCTTTATTTATTCGCTTATCGCTAAGTAATTACTAGTCGTATAGATATTCATCCCGATAAAATAAGCAGTGGGCACTTTTAGTTAACCATTCCGTGATAGTTGCAACAATTACTAATCGTGCATGATAGCATGAGATAAACCCAAAACCCAGAGCTTGTTGGTACTTTTATTCAGCCATTCCGTTGAAGTTGCATTACTTACTAGTCGGTACAATGGTCGCAAGCGACACTCCAAACAAGCAATGGTGGGCGTATTAATTAGCCATTCCATTATAGTGAAGCTGTTTACTAGTCATTATAAAGTCAAATTTATAGCAGTAAACTTTAGTTATGCTTGTCTATGATCGAGATACCGTGCTCCAAGTCGTCCATATCCGCGGACACGGCTTTCAGAAAGTTTTACCCGGCCGGGGTGCACCAATAGCAACACACGCCGATCAACCTCGGAAAAACCAAATCAAAACCCAACGAGGCTTTCACGAACAATCACAGATTCAGAAATATTTGGGGCCACTTAAGTAGATCCCGCAACGGCCACGACTCGAGACGGGCTCAAGGTTTGGGTAGACGGTGAACGATCGGGAACCCGAAAGTGTGGCTGGGCTTGTCGACACCGGAATCGTGTCCCGATCCTAACAAGATGCAGTGTGACCTCGCACAATTTAAATACGTAAAGTAGCATGGCATAAACAGGATAGTAAAAACACCTCAAACTAGTTTGTGGCCCCAAGAAATAAGATGAATCAAGCTCGCTCGGGGGTCCCATATACCTCCCGGATGTGGATAGCGCGATAAATCAAGGAACGGGTATCAAGTACTCGGGGTCTTACGGGACACAAGTGGGCGTTCGGAAACCAAAATTATCTATCACCCACCGATGCCTCTGCTTATTTCAATTTTAGTTGTTAAACAGAAATTAAAGTGACGATAAGTAAAAACTAGGATCATCTCCAACATCAACATGCGGCAATACATCACAATCGTGGTATATGGCGACACCCATCAAGACTTGAGCAAGCAACTACGACGCATAAGTCCAACTATCTACCAAACAATGGTAATAGGATGTGTCCAAGGCAATATAAGTGCAGGGATATCGTCGGAAACTAGAGCATCGCAACACGTATAGCAATAGATCAACAGGAGGAATAAAGACTATAAAAAGTAAGATAGGTAGAAAGGGGGATGCTCACCGAAAACATTGTCGAAGGTTCATCCAAGATCGGAAGCTCACATCAACTCAACGGCCTTATCCGCGAAGAAGCAAATCACTAGAAGGAACACCGGATGCAATATTTAATACAACGGCAGAAGATCGGCATGATGCATGTATGATGCATGGCATGGCAAAGAGGCGATGCAATTAGGTCATATTAAGTGGAACCGGGGTCCCGACAGTTAGTTAGGTGGTTCAAGTTGTTTAGATCCCCGCAATTTAAATGTTGTTTAACAATGAAAGATTATAGTATGGGTTCGCTACTCAAGTTTAAATGAGGCCGATATGAGTCTAGATTTGCCCGCATATGGGCCCCATATTTAATTATTAGGTGAATCGGCATAAGGCCCCCAAACCAATGATATGCATGCGAGATGACAATTTAATATGCATCAATTGTTATTATATTATAAAATAGGGTTCTCGGAAAAGGGTTCACACATTAGGGTCTCGACGGTCTTGGGGTTCGGTTCGGGTCGATATCGTGGTCCGTGGTTCGACGGAACGGCGGGAGCGGAAACAAGACGGAGAACTTGTCGCCCGTGGTCTCGGTGTCCGGTAGTTCTTGTCGATCCGGCGAAGTCGTTCGGTGTCGGGCGCGGATTCTCCCGGGCTGTCGTTCTTGTTGCTCGCGGATCTTGTCGCATTCGCGTCCTCGGTTCATGTTGTCGGTCATGGCGCTCGACGGGTACTTGTCGATCGATGGCGGTCTTGGCGTTCGGGACCTTCGAGTCGGGATCTAGGAACGTCTGGCTTTCTCTAGATTATGCATCGCCGCCTGTGGAAGGTCTAGAGGGTCCGTGACGGAGGTCTTGACGGCCCGAGAGGAGAACTTGGTGGCCGCTCAAAGGTCGAGGAGGATCTTGTCCGTGCTTAACTTGGGGTTCTCGCCTCATCCATCGATGGCCTACTTGGATCCGCGCCTCGGTACCTCGGGATTATCTGGTCATCAAGACCTTGTCGAGAAGAACTGGGGCACGAGCCGCGCCGAGCTTGGTACGACCAGTACCTGCGGGGCCAAGACGCAACCAAGGCTCACCACAGTGCCACGCCGAGGGCCAACACGGAGGGCGCGGTCCACCGGCAGTGTAGGTGGTCGCTCGGCCGAGAAGAAGCATGGCGCGGACTTAGCTCACGCTGGCGCCTGGGCGTTCGGGCGCTGAGGCGAGGGGCAGGCCGAGGCCGCTGCTAAGTCTTCCAGGGCGGTAGCGCAGGCAGTGGCGTGGCCAGGAGGAGGCGCAGTGGAGGAGGCGAGGCGGGGAGAACTGG
This sequence comes from Avena longiglumis, assembly GCA_030063025.1. Classification (NCBI taxonomy): domain Eukaryota; kingdom Viridiplantae; phylum Streptophyta; class Magnoliopsida; order Poales; family Poaceae; genus Avena; species Avena longiglumis. Next base: position 76,505,400 of record CP125976.1, on the reverse strand, counting down.
CGGCGCGCAGCTGGGAAGCGGCCGGGCAATGAGCTCTGGCGAGGAGTCAGCCAGCGTTAGCGAGGCTCGGCGGAGCGAAGGAGGCGGGCCTTGAGCGCGGAGAAGCGGTGGTGGCCTTTGGAGGCGAAATGTGAAGAACCCGAGGCAGCCTTGTGAGCGGCGGCTGATGGCGGAAGGCCAGCGGAGGCCAGTGGAGAGCAGCCTTGTGGCAGCCGGGCAGCTGGGAGCAGCATGAGGCGCAGGCTGGGAAACTCGAGGAGGCGGAGGCGGCGGGCCGAGGAGGCATGAGGGAGCCGGGCGAGGAGGCTAAGCGGCAGGTGAGGAGGAGGGAGGAGGCCAGGGTGGTTGGCGAGGTTGGAGCATGGCCAGAGGTAGGAGAAAGGGAGGAAGAGGAAGGTCGAGCGGGGTGGGACCCAGTGAGGCGGGCGTGCGGGGTCGGGCGTGGGTTGGACCGGGGAGGGATGGGCGTCGTGGGTTTCGTGTGTGGCGGGACCGTGGGACGGGTCCTGGGAGGGCGTGGCGTGTAGTGGGTGTGTGCGTGGGTTGTGTGTGCGGGCGTGGTGAGGAGAGAGGGTGGAAAGAGAAAAAGGGAAAGGCCAAGTGGCAGGCCACAATGGGTGGGGGAGGTGTAGTGAGGTGGCAACGGTGTGAGTGGCCAGGGTGGTGGAGGGTTGGGTTGGGTAGGCTGGTTGGTAGGATAGGATTTAGAAGGGCGGGCATGGACCGATTATTATTCTCGGGGTGGTCGTGAAAGGTTGGCCCGTTCATTGCCCTAAAATAATTTAACTTTTTATTTAATTTAATTGGACCATTTGCAAACCGATAGCAACAAAACAAAATACTCCGGAGCCCCGGGGTTTGGCGTTTGAATAAAGATGGGGCGTTTTAGAAAACAAAACGGGCCTTGCGAAAACAGTTTTGCAAACAATGCATGATGATGACGATGCAATGCACAAATTCAACGCGATTTTCTAGTAGTGGTTTTGCGGGATGCCACAATTCGACACCACTAACAATGGATCTCGCCCTCGAGATCCGCCTCATGGTACCGGAAGGAAGGCCGGCGATCTGATCCTTCGCGCTTCGTGTAGATCCTCGCGACACCACTAACAAGAGGTCGTTGTTCCTGATCGTCGAGAGAGCACTCCGGAGAACCAAAGGACGAAGATAGAGGCATCAACGATAAGGCCACCCCTAACTTCCATTAGACGAGGAGAAGTTACATTGATCCACCGCTTCGATGTACAGAGCGTAACAAGAAGAGTCGGGTAGGGTGATCGGTCCATCCGGACCCAACTATCAACTCTATACATGGGTAGGAGAATCGGGCAACTCAACTCTCGAGATTTAGACTGAAGATCTTCATAGGCGGTATCCGGAACAAAGGAATGATGCCAGCAGAAAATCGTATGAAAGACTCAATGATTAGGTTCCGCTGATGGTTTGATTGGCATGAACAACACATGCTCAAGGTTAACCCTAACTTCACCAAAGCTCGTCCTTCTCATATGTTTTTCAACGACACCGATATCCAAAGGGACACATATGGATAAAGAGCTCAAGGATGAGATTGGATGAAGGGTACAATGACAAGTTGCCGATTGATGATTGTAGCACCTCCGTTACAAAAAGGAGTAAGCGAAGCCCTGAAGGTACGACGGAAACCCAACCGCGAGAAATCCTGGACTCGAAGAGAAAGAAGAGAGCGGATTCAAAACACGTAGAGGTAAGAGGAGAACAGCAGAGGGGTAAGGAGTAAAATCAGACCTAATCAGAACTATCCAACCGTTTTTCAAAAATAGTTTTGACACTCTACTTCGGCCGTTAGCTAGGTTATCCTACAGTTGGACTTGTGGAATCGCAACTTGAGCTCGATACCACTCTGTAACACCCTCGATCGGACCTATGCAAGTTTGAGCAAAATTCGCCAAACCCGATAGAAACGATTCAAAGGTGCCACCAGCACTTCGTATGGGTGGAAAACGAAATAACATTACGCTAGCCCTTGATGGGACCCACGTGAGAGATATATATAATGACTCAAAGAGTCAAGAATACAGATATAATATACAAAGATCCAAATCACCTTGAAAACGATATAGCCCAACTACGGACAAGATGCAAATGGGGCTAAGAGCCACAAGAATAACCAATGGCGTCCATAACCCCCTTGCCAAGCGGAAGGGTAACCCTCGCTAACGGCGCCGATCTCAAACCTGCTTAACAAAGGGTGCCACAAAGGGCGAAGGAAAAAGAAGGAGCGTCGATCGAGGCGAGACGGCGAGTCTAGAATTCGGCGGTCCTCGCCTACATAGGTATGGTGGACTGAGCGGCAGCGGCAGCATGCACTAAACAACCTATAGAGACTCGATACAACGGCGGTTATCAGAGAGGGGTAAGAATGTCCTATCCGGATCCAACCTGAAACTAACACCAAACAAACCCATCCTGGGGTTTTCCCCTCTAGACCAAACGAGGAAGTCAACCGAGGAACTCACACAGTTGGCAGTTTTATTTATTCAGTTATCGTTGCAGTAATTACTAGTCAGGTATAGATATTCATCCTGATAAAATAAGCAGTGGGCACTTTTAGTTAACCATTCCGTGATAGTTGCAACAATTACTAATCAGGTACAGATAGCATGAGATAAACCCAAAACCCAGCTTGTTGGTACTTTTATTCACCATTCCGTTGTAGTTGCATTACTTACTAGTCAGTACAATGGTCGCAAGCGACACTCCAAACAAGCAATGGTGCGTGATTAATTAGCCATTCCATTATAGTGAAGCTGATTACTAGTCATTATAAAGTCAAATTTATAGCAATAAACTTTAGTTATGCTTGTCATGATCGAGATATCAGGCTCCAAGTCGTCCATATCCGCGACACGGCTTTGAAAGTTTTACCCGCCGGGTGCACCAATAGCAACACACGCCGATCAACCTCGAAAACCAAATCAAAACCCAACGAGGCTTTCACGATCGAACAATCACAGATTCAGAAATATTTCAGGGGCCACCTTAAGTAGATCCCGCAACGGCCACCGACCGAGACGGGCTCAAGGTTTGGGTAGACTACCAGAACGATCGGGAACCCGAAGTGTGGGCTTGTCGACACCGCTGAATCGTGTCCCGATCCTAACAAGACAAAGGTGCGACTCGCACAATTTAAATACGTAAAGTAGCATGGCATAAGTACAGGATAGTAAAACACCTCAAACTAGTTTGTGGCCCCAAGAAATAAGATGAATCAAGCTCTGCCTGGGGGTCCCATATACCTCCGGATGTGGATAGCGATAAATCAAGGAATGTATCAAGTACTGGGTCTTACGGGACACAAGTGGGCGTCGAAACCAAAATTATCTATCACCCAATCGATGCCTCTCGCTTATTTCAATTTTAGTTGTTAAACAGAAATTAAAGTGACGATAAGTAAAAACTAGGATCATCTCCAACATCAACATGCGGCAATACATCAAGAATCGCGGGTATATGACGACACCCATCAAGACTTGAGCAAGCAACCACGACGCGCAAGTCCAACTATCTACCAAACAACAGTAATAGGATGTGTCCAAGGCAATATAAGGTCATAGGGATATATCGGCACGAAACTAGAGCATCGCAACACGTATAGCAATAGATCAACAGGAGGGAATAAAGACTATAAAAGTAAGATAGGTAGAAAGAGGGGATGCTACTTTGAAAACATTGTCGAAGGGTTCATCCAAGATCGGGCAAGCTCACATCAACTCAACGGCCTTATCCGCTAAGAAGCAAATCACTAGAAGGAACACCGATGCAATATTTAATACAACGGAAGATCGGCATGATGCATGTATGATGCATGGCATGGCAAAGAGGCGATGCAATTAGGTCATATTAAGTGGAACCGGGGTCCCGACAGTTAGTTAGGTGGTTCAAGTTGTTTAGATCCCCGCAATTTAAATGTTGTTTAACAATGAAAGATTATAGTATGGGTTCGCTACTCAAGTTTAAGTGAGGCCGATATGAGTCTAGATTTGCCCGCATATGGGCCCCATATTTAATTATTAGGTGAATCGGCATAAGGCCCCCAAACCAATGATATGCATGCGAGATGACAATTTAATATGCATCAATTGTTATTATATTATAAAATAGGGTTCTCGGAAAAGGGTTCACACATTAGGGTCTCGACGGTCTTGGGGTTCCGGGGTTCGGGGTCGATATCAGGGTCCAGGGTTCGACGGAAATGGCGGGAGCGGAAACAAGACGGAGAACTTGTCGTCCAGGGTCTCGGTGTCCGGGGTAGTTCTTGTCGCATCCGGAAGGTGTCCTGGTTCGTGTCGGGGCGCATCGGATTCTCCCGGTCATTGCCGTTCTTGTTGCTCGCGGATCTTGTCGCATTCGCGGGTTCTCGGTTCATGTTGTCGGTCATGGCGTTTCGGGACGGGTACTTGTCGATCGGTGGCGGTCTTATGCCCGGGACCTTCGAGTCGGGATCTAGGAACGTGCCGGCTTTCTCCGATTATGCATCGCCGGCCCGTGGAAGGTCTAGAGGGTCCGGTGACGAGGTCTTGACGGCCGAGAGGAGAACTTGGTGGCAGCCAAAGGTCGAGGAGGATCTTGTCGGTGCCGAACTTGGGGGTTCTCGCCATCCATCGATGGCCTACTTGGATCCGCGCCTCGGTACCTCGGGATTATCTGGTCATCAAGACCTTGTCGAGAAGAACTCGGGCACGAGCCGCCGCCGAGCTTGGTACGCACCGGTACTCCGCGGGCCAAAGACGCAACCAAGGCTCACCACAAAGGCCGGAGGGCCGACGGAGGGCGCGGGTCCACCGTTGGTGTAGTCGGTCGCCTTGAGAAGAGAAGGCTACGGCGGACTTAGCTCAGCAAGCGCCCGGCGGGTCGGGCGGCGCTGAGGCGAGGGACGCGGCAGGTCGACGGCGCGCTGCCTTCTGGGGTCCCGCGGCGAGCGGCGGTGGCAGGGACGCGACGGGCAGCAAGGGAGGAGGCGGGCGAGGCCGAGGTTGCGAGGAGGGCGGAGGGGCGCGCGCTGGGCTGGAAGGCTGAGCGGCGGAGCTCTGGGAGGAGCCCGCGCTGGCGAGGGCGAAGCGGCTGCTCGGAGGATGCGAGAGGCGGGCAGCGCGAGGCGGCGGTGGCCAGGCGCTTTGTCACAAGGGCGAAGGTCAAGAGAGACGCGGCGTCGGCTGCTGCCCGGCGAGGGGGGGCTGGCGGAGGCGTGGTGGCAGGGCCCGAGAGCGGGCGCGGGGCCGAGGAGGGGCGCCGCCGACGCGCGGGCGAAGCCGGGCGAGGCCAAGACGCCGAGCTCTGGCCCGGGCGGTTGCGGGAGCCTCGGAGGAGGGCGGAGCTGGGCAGGGCCGAGGAGGAGCGCGGGCGGCGAGCCTTGAGGAGCGAAAGGGGAAAGAGGAGTGTGAGAGGAGGGGTGGGTGGTTGAGGTTGAGCCGCTGGCTAGAGGTGGAGAAGGGAGGAGGAAGAAGGTCAGCGGGGTGGGACCAGCGGGCAAAGCGTGGCGCCGTGGGGTTCAAGTTGGGTTGGACCGGGAGACTGGGGCGGGTTTCGTGTGTGTGGCGGGACCAGGGACGGGGTCCTGGAGGCGTGCGCAGGCGTGTAGTGTGTGTGAGTTGTGGTGAGGAGGAGAGAGGTGGAAAGAGAAAAAGGAAAGGCCAAGTGGCAGGCCACAATTGGGGGGAGGGTGTAGTGAGGTGGCAACGTGTGAGTGGCTGGGTGAGGTGGAGGGTTGGGTTGGGTAGACTAGTTGGTAGGATAGGATTTAGAAAGGTGTACAATGACCGATAATTATTTACGGGGTGGTCGCTCGTCGAGTTGGCCTGCCTGACGCCTCGCTAAAATAATTTAACTTTTATTTAATTTAATTGGACCATTTGCAAACCGACAAGAATAAAACAAAATACTCCGAGCCGGGGTTTTGCGTTTGAATAAAGATGGGGCGTTTTAGAAAACAAAACGGGCCTTGCGAAAATAGTTTTTGCAAACAATGCATGATGATGACGATGCAATGCACAAATTCAACGCGATTTTCTAGTAGTGGTTTTTGCGGGATGCCACAGGGTCCATGACATCTATGACATTTCGACTGCTATGAAGCACATATGCACACGGACTCCCAAGCGCACAATACAAGGAAAGCTCAAGACTAGAGTTTGAATACAATTTGTAACCTACTCGTATTGACACCCGAGACCTAGCCTCTCTCCATATATAAAGGCTAGAAGGGTCCAACGAGGAGGGCACGCTACGGTACGCAATAGACTAGACCACAACAGATCTACAGATCTAGACGATCTCTCATACCACCGCATATACACCTCCACGCCAGATTACATCTCACGCACTGTAACTTTCTTGCCCATTACATAATCAAGAGCATAAGGTGAGTAGGATTTTCCTCCGGCCCGAACTGGTAAATCTGTACCTGTTGCTTGTCTCATAACTGCTCGATCTCCAAAGATCCCCATCTTCTCCAAAATTCAAGTCCATAACAATGGGCATTGACGAGATCAATCCTCCAAATTGCAATGTACAATCGACCCAGGAAGGCCGACATCCGCATACGCTGACTTCATTTAGCAACGCCGTGAACTCCGGATAAGAGACCAAGAGATTCACCGCCACGACCGCTCCATCACACGACTCCGTCAATCTCGACCACATATCTGCATGACTAATCCGTCAAGGTATTACGCCCGTGGGCTCCGCGAACTCCGTCGCGTGACCCGTTGTGGTCTTGGACCCTGACGACCTGCTGTACACCTCGACTATGTCGACCTTCTACGATCTTCGATTGCAGCAAATTGCTGCCACCATCGGCCTCGGCGACCCGTTGTCGCGTTGACTTCGGCCCGCCATATCGACTCTCAGACGCCGCCTCGACCACATCAAATCCACGACCGGGGGCTGCGCCCACTTGTCCACACGACTCGCGACCATCGACATCTTGCGGTTTTTGACTGCGACGACCCGATGCGATCTTCGATTGCGGCGACCGGTCGCATCGGCTTCAGCGACCGCGGGGGCTCTTCGACTCCGGTCATCCTCTACGATCTTCGGCTCCGACGACTCGGGGGCTCCCTCCGCTTCGGCGACCAGCCGTGGCCTTCGCTCCAAAGAACTCGGCGCGGTCTGGCCCGACAAACTATGTGGCCTTCAGCTGTGGTGACCCGCTGCATTCTTCGAATGCGGTGACTCGCTACATCCTTCAGATGCGACGACCCAGTGTGACCTTCGATTGCGACAATTTTCAGATGCGGAGCTCGCTGTCGCATCGACCCCAGGAACCCGTCGCTACTATGAACGTGGTCCACCGTATCGACTACGTCCGTCGCGTGACCCGCTACCGCGTGAAGTTCGCCACGACAACTAACAAAGCTAAGTTTTCCCTCTACTTAGAGCTGATTGCTTTCTTAACTCGCACTCGAAACACTCGGGGGCTGCGTTCTCTTCGAGTAACCTAATGTGCCATCGACTCCACGCACTCGAGCACCTCGAACACGACAGCCCAAGTAGTTGATTCTGCCTGATCGTCGAATCCTTGAACTTCGAGTGCCTCGGCAAGGTCCTAAGACTAAGGGTAATCAGTCTAACGAAAAGTCCTAGCATACAGTGCAAAAGTGTCGACTCGATCGGCACCAGAATTTTACCTTACAAGCCGACATGCAACTATTATTTATAAGATACAAGTACTTCACAATTCTTCATGTTTTCTACAGCTTACAAGAATGTCGATTGCGCTGAGCTATTCTATCGGGTCCTCCAACATAGTCGACTAACTCCAAGACCCGAGTCGACGCATTGCTCGGATGACCACATCAATCATCGACAAAAGCGGCGCTGGGCGTGAAACCGACATAAGCAACAACATGGACTTCATCTGCAACATCGATTCCTTCTGGCTAAACGCCGCGAGACTCCGCTACATTGACTCTTGGCTCCTTATGCGTGAAACGCTGAATCGATGCACTTCTGGGTCAGTGGTCTCTCCTCGCATGAGTCTCCACTCGAGTCTGCGACTTGACTAGACACTCGGGAGCTACTCCTATCAGGAATGCTGGTCGCGCACCCGATGTACTTCCGGGTCAGCGATACGCCCATGAGATTGTCGACTACAACTACACGATACAAGAATCGAGTCTCTGCCTGAGTCTATGACTCCGCCAGACACTCGGGGCTACTCCAAACTGGAGCGCTGGTCGCGCACATAGAAGATCATCGAGTGTCATGCTTCGATTCCTCACTCGAATCAACAATTCGATTGAGTACTCGGGGGCTACTCCCATAGGGAGCCCTGGCCACGCACCCGACGCATGATTAAGTTAGCATACCAACGATCTATTCTTCGAGTCCTACGTCGAGTCTGCGAGTCCATTACGGACACGGGGGCTACTCCCATAGGGAGCGCTGGTCGCGCACCCTATGAATTCTTCGACTGCAGTCCTTCGGATCAGCATGCAAAAACTTTTCGGCAACTCAGCCCCAATTAACGCTAAGTGAGTAACATCCTCCTTGGCCACCCAAAACACCTCATGGTGATAAATTCGATCTTTGTTCATGACACAAAGATAAGACCTACAGATATCATCTGATGGCTGGGCAACGCACACGACTGCGCTCTGCTAGTAAAAATCCGTGCCAACAGGCGCGATGAAAATCCTGAAAGACGTGTTGGGTACATCATTCAAAATTTATTGGGATTCCACTCCTGTAAGTCCTCAATGGCCTAAGTTGAATTACGCCAGCATATGTTCCGGGTTCGAGTCGAGGGACTCGAATCTGAAAAAGATCGTGTTGTTTTGTCCTAAGACAGTTAACTAACTCTGATCCGTCGGGAGAGTCAGGCACACGCATCAACAATCTCTACACTCTAAGATCATTCTCTAGTAAACAGAGACAGTTGTACCCGAAAGATTGAAGAGTCCTCAGCCGAATCTACGATTCGACTAAACACTGGGGATCGACATGGTTATACCTCACGGTACGACTTTAGCATACCTGGTCCAGCCCGACGGAAGTCCCACTCGACGACCTGCCAGGGTCCATGACACCTATGACGTTTCGACTGCTATGAAGCCCATACGGACACGGACTCCCAAGCGCAGAAGACAAGGAAATCTCAAGACTATTGTTTGAATACAACTTGTAACCTACTCGTATTGGCACCCGAGACCTAGCCTCCCCATATATAAAGGCTAGAAGGGTCCAACGAGGAGGGCACGCTACAGTACGCAATAGACTAGACCACAATAGATCTACAGATCTAGACGATCTCTCATACCACTTCATACACACCTCCACGCCAGATTATATCTGCGCACCCCTGTAACTTTCGGTTCCGCCGTAATCAAGAGCAGACAAGCAGGAGTAGGGTTTTCCCTCTGGGGGCCTGAACCTGGGTAAATCTCGTGTCCCCTGGTGGCTTGTCTATTAACCGTCCCGTGATCTCCAGCATCCCCATCTTCTCCAAAACCCAAGTCCATAACAATGGGCATTGACGAGATCAATCCTCGTCACTCGCGAAGCTTGGGGTCTCCATGAGTTGGAGCTTGAGAAGGGCGAGGACAAGCCCACTCTTCGCCGTTCCCCGGAGCAGGAGGAAGAGACCCAGGACAAGGACGACCTACCACCGCCGCGACATCACCTCGATAGCTTGGAAGGGGAAGGGAGACCGTGCCTTGCCGCCTCCACTACTCCACACAAACTACCCCCACCACTGGAGGGCAACTACCACTTCTAGCAGCAAGGGCCACCGAGCAGCACCTCCGCCCCTCCTCGCCACCACGGTTGGCCAGAGGCATCGATGTCCCAGGGTGGAAGGCGCAACAGCATTCTTCCTCCTTGCCACCTCGGCCGACCAGGAAGAACAGAGAAGAGCCATACCCGAGCGCCAAGAAGCGGCCATCGGCCATAGATTTATTCGGGGAGATGGTGGATTCCCCCTCCATCGCTCGCTTTGGCCATCGGAGTAGCAACAAGGGAAGAACAAGCCCTAGAACCGGCGAGACCTGGGTGCCAAGATCTCTCGTTCGCCTCCAACTACCGGGCAAAGAGACCACTATCGGCACACGGCCAACTAACCTAGCTACTCTACTTACTCCCCCCTATCCATCTCCGGCCAGCAGCGCCGTCAGAGAGGAGTCGGGGGCGGCCCGGTACAGGCTCTGAGTCTACCAAGGGGAAGGAGAGCGAGAGCGGTGGGAGGGGAGGGGAGGGGAGAGCGTTCCTACCGTCAAGGGCATGGTATAACTAACAACTTTTACGCACGGACCATCAGCCGCTCACCTCTCAGTAGTGAGCCCTTGTTGTAGCGTCCAACCAATTCTTTAATCACTTTGTTATGGCCGCCGGAGATCGTTGGCGAGCCATTGGAGGTGGGAGAGTGTCTTTCTAAAAGTATATTTTTTATATAAGACCATCTATAACAACATAATAGGATAATTATAAACCAGATACATAAAAAGGTAAAAAAAATAGGAAAATGCAACCGAGATTATAATCCTCTAAGTTCTTGTTAAAACCACATGCAAGCTCGTTGTCATTGATCATATCTCTCGTCGTCAATGGACAACAAAGAAAAAATACACCCACTGGAATACATGCAAATATCTGAAAATGAACAAATGTCGTTGAATTGTCATATTGGTAGACAATCACGTATGAGGGATATTGGTAACCATTCCAAGCATATGGGATGCTACTGCCAATCTAGGAAGGCAAGTAGCTAACATCCATGACAAGATCGGAGATCTTTCTCTTGAAATAGGTTTTGCCCCGCTATATTAATATAGCACTCACATGATACAACCAACGAGTCTCGTCTGACGAAAATGGAGGCAAAGATCAAACACATTGCCCAAAAGAAAAAAGAAGAAACAAAATGGATACAAAGGCGGATCAACTAAATGACGGAGACCCGGAACCGCTGCGCCCTCCGAACAATTTCTACCACGCTCCTGGCACCAAATCGTCAAGTATCAAGCAACACCTTCAAGAAGGAGAGCGAATACGATGCGGCCTGGACCAAAGCACTAGTCCTAGGGTTTCCCCCGACACACTGGGGGAAGTGGACATATGGTAGCCCCAACGCCCTCCAGCAAGGAATGGCGTCACCCAAGGGCGGCACCGCGCCGGTGTTGGGCCAGCCGGCAAGGATTTCTCCCAAAAACCCTATCGACAACCCTCGGACGATCCATTGCACAGAAACCCTACAAGGTCGAGGCCTTAACACAACCAAACTCACCGCCCACCAACATGCGCCAATACGGTCACGAAAACGCCATCGTCGCCTCACTAAAGCTATGACACGATGCCTACACGATGGTGACGAAGAATAGTTTGTAACAGGGTCAGAAGTACGGCAGCCGCATGGGAGGCAACTACTGATGGGCTCAGATCACTGTAGAGCTTCGTTGGGAAACCCCAAGAGGAAGGTATGATGAGAACAACTGCAAGTTTTCCCTCAGTTATAAAACCAAGGTTATCGAACCAGTAGGAGCAAGGAAACAACTCCAAGGTGTTACTAGCAACTTGAAATCCAGCACAACACAAACTCAATACTTTGTCCCAACTTACAGTGAGGTTATATCAATCTCACTGGTTTGCTGAAATAAAGGATTAAACGTATAGTGTGGAAGGTAATGGTTGCTTGTAGAAGGTAAACGGTAACAGTAGATAAATGGTAAAGATTGGACCAGGGTCCACAGTTCACTAGAGGTGTTATCCTTAAGATAGATAACATGTTGGGTGAACAAATTACAGCAGGACAGTTGACAGGACTGAGCAATGCATAACAATGCAAACACTAGACATCAAGATTCCTATGAGATTTGATTGGGCATTAAAATAATACACACAGATCGCCATCCAACTGCATCTATGACTAATAATCCACCTTTAGGTTATCATCCGAACCCCCTCTAGTATCAAGTTGCAAGCAACGGATAATTGCATTAAGCAATGTGTGTAAAGTAAACAATACAATTGTTCCATGAACAAAAGATTGTTGTTTTCTCCCTAGTAGCAACAACACATCTATAACCTTAGAGATTCCTGTCACTTCCCCAGATTACTAGAGGCATAAACCTACTATCGAGTATAAATACCCCCTCTTGGAGTCACTAGCATCTACTTGGCCAAGATAGCTACTAGCAACGGAGAGCATGCAAGATCACAAACAACACATACATGATAGAATCAATAATCAATATGACATGATATAATCAATGATCAATATGACATGATAGAATCAATAATCAATTTGACATAGTATCTCAATATCCATCGGATCTCCGCAAACACAACATGCATGATTACAAATAGATGATCTTAATCATGAATGGAGCTCACAAGATCTAAACATGATAACACAAAGGAGGAGAAACAACCATCTAGCTACTGTATGGACCCATAATCCAAGGGCAAACTACTCACGCTTCATACCGGAGGCTGGCATGGTGATGAAGAAGGCCTCCGGGATGATCTCTCCCCTCCGGTAGGGTGACGGGAAGAGCTTCAGATCCCCTGATCTAGGGATGATGGTGGCGGCGGCTACAGACTGTTTTGTGGAGATCTGTTTGGGTGTTTAGGGTTTCTGCATCGGGGAATTTTATAGGCAAAGAGGCGAGGCAGGGGGCACCCGAGGCGCCCACACTAGGTGGCGGTGCGCCCTAGGGGGGCCGCGCCACCCTAGGGTGTGGCGGACTCGTGGCCCTCCTTCGGCTGCCCATCGGTCTCTGTGTTCTCCTCGGTGAAATATTGACTTTGACTTTTATCCCGACCAATTCCGAGAATATTTCCTTACTAGCTTTTCTGAAACCAAAAACAACAGAAAACGGGCAATTGGCACTTCGGCATCTTGTTAATAGGTTAGTCCCAGAAAATGTATAAAAATACCTCAAACTGTAGAAAAAGCATAGGAAAGTTGATACTAAACAAGCATGGAACATAAAAAATTATAGATATGTTTACGACGTATCAACTTCCTCCACCACCAAGAGCGGTAATCGACCGGACGTGGCCATAGGACACACGATTTCCATTCGGTCCGGTCGAACTCAGTAGGCCTGTAAAGCCCCCGAGGAGGCAAACCGGTCCCAATCGGATCTAGTCAGGCCCGGATTTGGGCCTATGAAGTCTGTTGCCACGCTGCAACAGGGGTTGGCCGTTGTTACTACTACACCCTGCTCGCCTCCACCCCACCACCATCCATAGGACATGCTACGCAGCGAGTAGACCCGCCCAGCCGACCCAACTAGGACCCGAAGGGCGATCTGGCCGTATCTGGCCAGGGTCGCCAGCCGCCTCGCACCGTTCCGCTTGGCGCCACCTCGACACACGAACTCGTCGTCGTGCCATCGCCACCCAGCCGGAGCTGAACCGCCGTCGGGATGGGAGAACCCCGAGTCTGCCTCTGAGCGGGAGAGGCGCCAGCCGACGCCCAGCAAAGCCCGACGCCTCACCGTGGCGACGACGGGAGAAGGAGGAAGGGGGTGGTCTGGCCAGAGTGGCGTGTAACATCCCAGTATTTAGGAACCTAACGAAGGGTAGATTTAGGATTATGTATTGTTGCATGAATCTATTTGTGAAAAGGTGGGAAATTTTTTCGCCAAATAAAATCTTAAGTGATCAATGTTTCTTTCTTACTCTAAGATTAGGTTTATCCTTAAAGGAGGATTGTTATAAACTTTGATGTGATCTTAAAAGAATTATGTGTGTTTTGAAATGGGTTTGAATTTTAAAAAACTTAAGTGTTTGAATTATAATTTAAATAAATTAAATATAAGATTTGAATCTTATTTTAATTAAGATATAGGTAGTATAACTTAAATCTCAAAACAATAGAAATTATCAAATTTATTTTCATATTATAAAGACATAAACAAGTTACAACAAAATAAAGAATAAATAATATTCTTTATTAATAATAATATAATCTTTATTACAATTGAATAAAATAAATATTACAAGAATTATAAAAAAAATTACAAAGGACTAAGAAAATTACATCTACTAACTATCCTATATCTAAAACCTATACTAAATATTCATCTTTATCTTTGAACCTGCAAAACAAAGATTAAACAGAAATAAAACCAGATTAGTGTTAGTATATATTTCTCTTAGATATGTCAGTGAGGTGCACTTGACAATCTCATCTTTGAGAAATGTTAAAGAGGGGGAAAGTTTCACCAAATATGAAAGATTTCCTCTTTCATAAATTCACAGCCAGAATGCAAATGACAGCCAAAAAGAGACCAATTCACCAGCCAAGGTAAAAGTAGATTGGTAATAGTAAGTTCAAATTTTCTGAACCTATCCATATGTGCATAGCAGGCACAGAGGCTGCACACACACACAACATGCAAAATGGTGTGCTGTCGATCACATAAACACACCAGATCACAAAACCATCAAGACAAAGAGGAGAAGCACCTCAGTGCACCACTCCATTACACAACACCCCAGCACAGCCAGGGTGAACAACAGTTTAACCAAGAACAACAACCAAACCAACCACCCAGATTAACCCAAACATCACCAGGATGGTGACATAAGGAGGGGGATGAATCAGGTGAACAGCAAGGCCAAGCCCAGGAGCTAGGAGGAGCAGGCTAGCTCCATATCAAGCACAGGAGTCCAGCAAAACCAGATCAAGATCATCACCAACTTACTCCACAAATATCAGTTTTTGTGGCGAGTTTCATAAAACCTTCACATGATCTAAGCATCTTATTCAGAGAAAGCATGTGTTGTTTTATAAAACAAACCCTCATAAAGCACCCAAGTGGGGTGAATCCATCATAGGGATTCCTTTTAAGTTCTAAAGGCAAACCACAAAATACCAAGATCCAATCAGAGCTCAGAGCAACATCCTTGCTCTGGTTGTCAAACTATATTCTACAATTCAATCATAAATATACATATGATCTATTTCTAGGCACATCCCTAAAATAAGAGTAGAACCTTAGAAACCAATCTTTGGGATCCATAGATTGATCAAGCTCACTATAATTTTTTCCAAGCTTTGATTCAACCACTACCAAAACTATCTAGATGAACCAACTAGATAAGATTTGAATCCCTAAGCCTCAGACTAACATCATTGGTCATAGGGAATTCAGATATGAGCATCTCTAGTTTTCAAAGCCAAGATTGTCTCAAGCATAAACTAACCAAATCCATGGTTTAGAATCAAACTTGTGTGCCATACATGATGGTGTCACAAGAACAATCCAATATGAATCAGGAAAAGCAATAAATCATCATAGATTCAGAAAATCAACTAACTAATCATTTCCCTGTTAAAAACAGGAATCATAACTAGAATATTCCTATAATACACTTCACTGTTTGAGATCATAATGATCTCAAAACCACATGTTAATTTCCAAGCTAACAGCACTAAGACAGTAGCTGTATCTTATCATAATCATGACCATGAATCAAATAAACAGTGGAAAGCTATCAGATCATTAGCTTAACCAAGCATGTTTCCCAAACAACAGTATCATCTAAATCAGATGCAGTCTAAGCATCAAATCATTTAGTAAGCCACCAGAAACACCATAAATTAATTTAAGCAACAAGCCTCATGCCAATAAGCATTTAGCATGTGTACAGACCATCCAAACATGAATCAATTCATCTAGTACATGAACAAGAACTTAGCAGGAACCCTAAATGGATGATCATCTTAAGATGAAATAGACAGTAGCCAGAGAGAACACGGCCAGCGTCTAGCATTGAACCAGCAAACACAGAAAATACCAGGAGAGAAGGATCAAACTCACCATAGGTCCTCGCTGAAGGATAGAAGAGGAAGCAGGGGGCCGATGACCATGGCGGCACGGGGAGCACCCCAGAAGGGGCGCTGCAACCCACGGTGCCATGGCAACGACCCTGATCACGCCTGGAGTAGCAGAGCATCACCTCGACGCACGACGACCATGACATCACTTGAATCCATGCCAAACCCCAAACCCTAGGGTTCGGGACGGCATCGATCCATCGCAGGAGAGCCCTAGGCTCGAATCCAATTGGATAGAACGAACGGGGGTCGTCGACAACCCCCTAATGCACCACGGCGGCGACTAGAACGGCCGACGGCGACGGGAATCGCCGGTGGCGGCATCGCCGGCCACAGGGTCGGGGTTAGAAGAGGAGAGGATGAACTCGAGAGAGAGAAAGAGGCAGTGAGGAGTGGGCCGAGCTGGGCCAGACCCCTCGGGCTGGCTCTTTAGTCTAGTACTAGTGGGCCAACAGGGCCCAATAAGAATAACCAGCCCAAGTTGTTTAATAAAACGATTTTGATTAATTGGAAAAGACCAAAATACCCCTGATCTCAATAAAATTCTAGAAAATAAAATAAAAGTCCAAAAATTATAAATAAAATATTTTTGGATTCAAAATAATCCATTTTGTCCAAATAAAATAAGATATAAAATCTTGTACATTTAAATTTTTATAAGAATTTTGTAATTTATATATTTTTAGAGAATTTTACAAAATTATTGAAAGGTGATAAAAATAAATAAAAATCACTTTCATTATACATTAATAATATAGTATTTTTAAAAAAATACTAAATAAATATTTAGTAATAAATTTAATGTATAATTGATAATTCCTAGAAGGATTATTAAATCAATAAAAATCTCATACTATACTTTATATTAAATAAAAACTCAAACATCTTAATAACTCAAATTTAAACTTTGTCACTTCATTAATAATTCATAAAAGGACAAATAACATTTAGTAATATCCTTTAAATAAATAAAATATGTTTAAAATAGAGTACAAATCTTAAACATTAATGAAATGGAATTCTAATGGTTCAAAAACATTGTAAACATCTTAAATTATCTTAAACCCTAAGTGAATATTACGTACTCAAAGGATTCCAACTCAGGATAAAAACCTTAAAGAACATCTTGTAATTAAATCAAATCCTTTCCATTTACTTTAAATTATCGAATTTCAACAATTACCATAACACTAAAGAAAGTTTAAGGATAATTAAATAAAAGTCATATCCGGAATTATAAATCCTACCCACTTACCTATAAAGGTAAATGATATTATGCTATCATAGAATTAAGAAACCATTATCTCAAGTAAGAGAACAAACATTCTTAAAATAACTTAAAGAACACCTTTTATATATACAAGATACCATGGTGTAAGTATCATACTTTCAAAACTATCTACATTTTAACGTTAACTTTAGTCTCCAAAAGTCTAAATATAATACCATACACATTACTACATGTTTTATAGTTAACTTTGGTCTGAAGTAATTAATCTATAAAGCCTCTTAAGCTCAAACCATTTGATTAAAACAAATAACATCAACCGTTACTAACTAACCACAAGGTTATTTAGACCTTAGAAGAGAAACCATTTCTTCGAAGGTTATCCTTTTTGCCAGTTTAAATAAGAAATCTTGTATAATTAGTCCTAACTAGTATGTCATAAGGATGTATATTTTATTCCTACATATGTGTTGACTCCAACCACTCATTCCAAAATAACCACTTCCGAAATCCAAACCCTAGAACAACATTATTTCCAGAATTTACACTTAAAACGTGCATCACACTACTTATGCATAAAAGCATATTGCTTCTTTAAACATTAGTCCTTACCGGACTAATGATGCTGATTTCAGATTTTGGATCTTATACACTGACTCGAAGACCGTGAGTGCATGATCTTGCAATCACAAAAGGCAAGTTCACACTTGCTCATGTCCTTTGTTTATTTTCTGTAAAGTATTTTATAAATCCAGTGTTGTCATTACCTGCATTTGAAAAAGGTCAGAAAATACTATTTTCAATAATAATGAGCACTATTGATTCTTGATCCAGGTGACGGTTAATCTATTAACCGATGCTTGGGATACCTTGCTCGAACTATATCACCTAGGATTTAACAACCAATGTCGCCATAATTCTTGCTACCGTATATTACGCGTTGACCATGAGATTTGGAATGGGACGAGAAGTCACCGATCTTCTTCCTCTCGCATGAAGCCGGATGTGCAGGTCGTGGCTGTTATCCTCGCAGTATGCATATTAATTGGTAATTCGTAGAGGATATGCAGCATATGGTTGGGAACCCTCATCTTCCCACGATAGTTCTGACATCTAACGGTTTGTACAAACCATTGTCGTAATCCTTTAAGTGGGCATGGTGTACACCAAGAAGGCATGCGGGGTCGCGAAGGGGGCAGTGATTGGCTTAGATCATCTTTTGGGCCCCACATCATGGAATTGTGGACGGGAATAAGCTGCTCGGTTGTGCAACAAAGAGTTGATCTCTCATGGATAAAGTAACGCACCTCTGCAGAGTGTAAGAACTGTAACTTGTTACTCCCTTTGGGAAGGAGCATGAACGCAAGGAAAGGAACCCATGAAGGTTACGTAAACCCGTGAAGGCTGACGGAGATAGCTTTTCAGAATAAAATAAACCTTTAAAGAAATGTTTACAAAAACTTGCATTGCCTACGACCTATGGTATGTGGCTGTAGATATAGTGCATCAAACACTCCTTTTCTAGTGAATTTGCGGAGTACGCTCGTACTCAAAGTATCTTCTTAACCCTTGCTAGATTCTGAAGCCTTAAAACGAAGACTACATCGAGATATGCTCCAGGACTTATCAAAAGCAGCCAAAGCTCCTCAATGAAGACAAGAAAACCAACATATACCTCAACTCAAGTGAAGACAAGGTTACTGATTAGATAGAGATACAATCTCTAACCAAAGAACCTATCTCTATAGTGCTTTGCAATGACAACAAATGCCAAAATTCCTTAGTTAAGTACTAGTTTAAATAGTATAATAACTTTGCGTTATTTATCTTTGGTTCTTCTTCGTAAGAAGTTCTTTCTCTCTCTTATATCTAGACTGTTCTCTGGGTCTTATGTAAATAGTGAGTTGTAACCTTTAAGCCATGTATTGGACTCACTGTGTTTCTGTTGTGCCATTCTGAGGGATGTAATACTCGTAAACGGTGTTTCATTGGTGTTATGTCAACGACTATAGTATACTACATCACGCAAATGCGTTGGTATCTTTGAGACGCCTGGCCCTCGCCTCGGGGGAGAGGGGGCGAGAGGAGCACGATGGGTTTTCTCACGGGGCATTTTTCCCGGAGATATGTCTCTCCAAGGCTCAAAAGAAAGCTTGTTGAAGATGACAACGCCTGTAATGGTGTTCATGGAGCCAGAACAATGAACATCAATTCCAATCAAATAGTCGTTCATGACGAGCGGGGGGAACTAAAGAGTCACAGCTCCTCTGCATGGGCGCAGCCTATGGTGGACCATATTAGGCCATGGCCCAAACTTTCTACTTAAATGTTCTGAAGAATTATGATAATTTGGCCCGCTAAGAACAAGATGGATCGCTAGGTACAAGCGTCGCCCATCTTGGATTGTGTTGCATCCTCTGCCACTACTCCCGAGCAATGTCAAACTAGCACTATCGACATGGCGACATGCAGTGGAGCTGGAGGATTTTTATTTGACACAACACCTCCATCAACGTCTGACCAGCGTCACTACAACATCAAAGGAAAAAAGGAAATCTTTCTACATCAGATTTTTTAAAAAAAATGGACGCTTTTATATTACTAAAGAAGTAATATTTACACCCAGCCTCTGCATAATTAGGATGTACACAACTATATAAAACACACCGGAAGAGAGAACAAAGAAGTCTAGAAGAATTACAAAAAAAATATAAAAACAGAATTACAAAAGCCACATCAGATGAAAGACGAAAATCCTCTCCCCTCCTTTCCCCTTTCAAGTGCTCTTGAATCCTAATTGCCCGCAGGTCATGGCCTCGTGGTCACATGTTATTTGTCAACGAGTGGTTTCGCACTTATACTAGATCAGAGATTAGAGACCGCACAAAATAGCCCGCGTTGAGACTTCAAAGCATAAGAACATAGACACGCCACATGGGAAGCGATTCGATTTTAAATGGTAGGGTTTAGTACAAGTCTATGCATCTTTGTGAAAGATATTAGATATGTTGGAATAAATGAGCCTCTACAAGAATTGGGCCCATATAAATTTCAGACATTGGAGAAAAGTCAAGGGGGTGAAGGCTGTGGGAGTTTAGTCCCACATTGCCAACGGAGTAAGATTTTGACCTGCTTATAAGGGGGGCATCTCATGATAAGACTAGTTGGAAAGACTAGAGAGAGCTATGTTAAGTGTACACCACACGTGCACACGCGCGTGCTCGCTCGCATTTCGCATTTATTCATGTTTAATTACGCGTGACTTGTGACTTGGGATCTTTGGGCTTTGGTGAGGCGAGCGCGATCGTGGCCTGTTAAATCGCATCTTTTTTTAATCCTTTTGCCGAGCAGTTTACTTATCTTATCCACCCGCGTCTGTCTCACGCACGACTCGAAGATAGACTTTCCGTTGACGGGAGTTAGGAGATCGCTCGTGATGGAGATATACCAGGGGACGGATCCTGGAATATAGCGAACATGCTGGGTTATCTTCTCGAGTCTATAAGAGGAAGACGCCTCTCGGCTGAATACACCGATACACAAACCCTACTCCGTTCTTCGCAGCCACCACCGATCTTCGCCGATCCTTTCCCTGCCGTGCTGGGAGAGGAAAGCGAGTCTCCGGACTTTTCCCGGCGTTTGGCGTCTCAAGACGAGGAGGCGATAAAGTTCGGAAAGTGCTTCGCATGCGGCGCTTCTTCCTCATCAACCGTGATCGACTGCCCGCTTCATCTTCCCAACTATTCTTCATCAACGTTCGCATCATCCGTAAGAAATCAATCTCGTGATCCTCTCTTCGTGTTCTAGAAGGGGTTCGAGATCCATGTCGATCTCTTTGTGCCATGTTAGATTTCATGTTCATAATCACATGTAAACTGTTAGATCTATCTTTATTATCACACAAATTTGGAATTATTTTAATTCTATTGCATGCTATATTTCCAACACTGTAAACTTTATTATCGTGCAATGGCTGGACCTAGCGATGTGATGAAACACGAGAGTTTTGGGGTGAGAACTTTAAGAGATGGCGACCAGTATGAAGTTTTGGCTCATGAGCGAACTTGTGGTGGGTGATTTCCTCCACGGTGAAAGGCCACTCACGCAGGAACAACAAGATGACCGGGAGGTGTCTTGGACACTACCATGGGTTGCTCGCTTCCTCATGACCGACCAACTTTGTGACATTTACATGAACTATGCCGCCCGCCTTGTGGGAAACTCTCGACAGAAAGTATGGAGAGTCGGATGTTGGGCGTGAGCTGTATGTGAATGAGCTGTATCACGATTTTAAGATGAACGATAATAATTCGGTTGTGACGCAAGCTCATGAGATCCAGCGTCTGGTGGGGAAACTCGCCGGTTTTGGAGTCGTTCTGCCTGACAAGTTTGTGGTGGGGGGCATTATTGCCAAGTTACCTCCATCATGGAGGAGCTTTGCCACTACACTCAAACACAGGAGGGAGGTGATGTATGTTGAAAGTCTCATCGCCACTCTTGATGTTGAGGAAAAGGCCAGGGAGAAAGACGTCGAGAAAAACCCACCTCATCTGACTCCCAATGCCAATATCGTGCACAATGGGGCTGGCTGCTCTGGGGGAAAGAACTTCAAGAACAAAGGAAAGGCGAAACAAACCACTGGCTTTAAGAAAAAGAAGAACAAGGAAAAGGGTGACTTCAACTGCTTTGTGTGTGGCGAACCTGGGCGCATAGCCAGGAAGTGTCGCATGCGCAAAGGAAGGAAGGTGCTCAGCAAGCTGCGAATGTCACCGTTAGCAAGGCAGGTGGAGGATATGGGTATGTACCTAGTGTCCTTATTGCATGTCAATCCAATGATTGGTGGGTAGATACGGGAGCTAATGTACATGTTTGTGCTGACTACAACTTGTTTTCTTCTTACCAGGCTTGCAACAGTTCCACCGTCGTGATGGGAAACGGCACTCGGGCAGCTGTACGTGGGATCGGTAGAGTCGACCTAAGACTTTCTTTGGGAAAGACTCTATCGTTGAATAACGTACAACATGTCCCAGGAATAAATAGGAACCCGCTGTCTGGCTCGCTGATGTGTCGTGATGGCTACAAGTTGGTCTTCGAGTCGAATAAATTTATTATTTTGAAATTTGGTTTGTTTATTGGAAAAGGCTATAACAACGGAGGCTTGTTCCGCCTTTCCACTCTATATGATTGTAATATCATAAACAATTTATCGTGTTCTTCGTACTCTGAAAATCATGTTGGAGATGCTGCTATTTGGCACTCTCGTTTATGTCATATTAATTTTGATCGCATTGTTCGGTTGTGCAAGCTTAATTTAATTCCGAACTTTTCCATAGTCCGTGGATCTAAGTGTCAGTCTTGTGTGCAAGAAAAGCAACCCCGAAAGCCTTTCGAGTCAATCGGGGAGAAAAGTCTGTCACCTCTGGATTTAATACATTCAGATTTGTGTGAAATGAATGGAGTATTGACTAAGGCAGGGAAAAGGTACATGCTGACTTTGATAGATGACGCGACTAAGTGGTGTTATATTTACCTAGTAAAATCAAAAGATGAGGCTCTGAGTTGCTTTAAGAATTATAAGGCCAAAGTAGAAAACCAATTAGAGAAGAAAATCAAAAGTTTAAGGTCGGATAGAGGAGGAGAGTATGTATCTCACGAGTTCACTCATTTCTGTGTGGAACATGGAATTATACATGAAGTAACCCCTCCCTACTCGCCCCAATCTAATGGAGTAGCATAAAGGAAAAACCGAACACTTACGAACTTGGTGAATGCCATGTTGGACAGTTCCGGTTTGGCGGCATGGTGGGGGGAGGCTTCTTTGGCGGCATGCTATACTCTCAATAGAGTTCCCTCATCAAAAGGAGAAATAGATCCGTATGAAGGATGTAAGGGACATAAACCAACTCTTCGTTTCTTGCGTGCATGGGGTTGTTTGGCCAAGGTTAATGTAACGGCATGCAAGAAGCGAAAATTGGGACCTAAAACTGTTGATTGTATCTTCCTAGGTTATGCACATAACAGCAATGCATGCAGATTCTTGGTTATAAAATCCGAGATTCAAGATGTACACACTGACACTATGATTGAATATCGGGATGCTACTTTCTTTGAGAGAATCTTTCCCATGAAGGAAAATTTGGCATCCACTAGTCAACCTACTCTACAAGTAGAACCTGAACCCGAACACACACCTCTGGTAGTTCCTGAAATTTTCAATGAGGATAATGACAGTGAAGTGGCTCCGAGAAGGAGTAAGAGACAACAGACCTAAAGGTCTTTTGGAGATGACTTCACTGTGTATCTTGTGGATGACATTCCCAGAACTCTGGCAGAAGCATATGCATCCTTGGATGCAGATGATTGGAAGGAGGCTGTTTAAAGTGAAATGGATTCCATTCTCACTAACGGAACATGGGAAATATGTCCACGACCAATGGGTTGCAAACCTATTGGATGCAAATGGATATTCAAAAAGAAGCTACGACCAGATGGCTCCATTGAAAAGTATAAAGCTAGGCTCGTGGCCAAGAGTTTTACCCAAAAGGAAGGAGAGGATTTCTTTGATACCTACTCACCTGTTGCTAGGATGGCTACAATTCGAGTGCTAATTGCACTTGCTGCTTCTCATAAGTTTTTAGTCCATCAAATGGATGTGAAGACAACTTCCTAAATGGAGAGCTCAATGAGGAAATTTATATACATCAACCCGATGGTTTTGTAGCAACCGCGCAAGAGAACATGGTGTGTAGATTAAAGAAATCTCTCTACGGTCTCAAGCAAGCCCCAAAGCAATGACATGAAAAGTTTGACAATACTCTGACTTCAGCAGGCTTTCTGGTGAATGAAGGAGACAAATGTGTGTACTATAAATATGGTGGGGGTAAGGGTGTAATCCTATGTTTATACGTTGATGATATATTAATTTTTAGGACTGGTATGGATGTCATAAATGATGTTAAGTCCTTTCTATCTCAAAATTTTGACATGAAGGATTTGGGAGAGGCAGATGTTATTCTTAACATAAAGCTGAATAAGGATGAGAATGGGATTATCTTAAGTCAATCCCATTATGTGGAGAAAATTCTGAGTCGCTTTGGTTTTGAGGACTCGAGAACGTCTCCAACTCCTTAATACCCTAGTCTAAAGCATCAAAAGAACAGAGGACAAGGGGTTGATCAGCTAAGATACTCTCAAATAGTAGGTTCTCTCACGTACCTTGCTGGTGCAACACGACCTGACATTTCATTTGCTGTAAGCAAACTGAGCCGGTTTAACTTGAATCCGGGAAATGATCATTGGACTGCACTGGAACGAGTAATGAGGTACTTGAGAGGAACCACAACGTATGGACTTCACTATACAGGGTACCCAACAGTACTATAAGGGTATAGTGATGCTAATTGGATCTCAGATGCAGCTGATATCAAAGAAACAAATGGATACATATTCACTTTTGGAGGTGCTGCAATATCTTGGAGGTCTCGCAAACAGACCATTTTAACAAGGTATACTATGGAGGCAGAACTTGTAGCACTTGACTCAACCACTGTAGAGGCAGAGTGGTTGCGGGAGCTCTTGAATGATTTGCCAATGGTGGAAAAACGAATTCCGACAATCCTTTTAAACTGTGATAACCAAACCGTGATCAATAAGGTGAAAAGTTCAAAGGATAATCTGAAATCATCAAGACATGTGAAACGGCGTATCAAATCCGTCAGGAACTTAAGACACAAGGGAGTGATTGCCATTGATTATATTAACACTACCAAAAACCTGGCGGATCTTTTTACAAAAGGGCTATCACGTGCGGTGATAGATGGAGCATCGAGGAAGATGGGCTTGAGACCCACCTGAGTTGCACGGCAATAGAAACCCAGCCTTAGTGATCGGAGATCCCGTGAATAAGGAAAATGGAAAAATAAGTTGTTGGAGCAACAAGAGAGAGTACATATATATATTTATCCATTTCCCGCTAAGATGAGTACTCTTAGTACTGCATGGGAGGGTGATTGTTTGTCTTAATGTGTTTTGAGGCTGAAATACTTCAGCAAGATACCGTCCTACATGGTATTCTTGAAAGAACACATCTATGTGAGCTTAACTGTGTGGTCGCAGTACATGAGATTCGGGTGATCTCTAATGAGCTTATTAAAGGACTAGGGAGCATGACCGTAATGCTCCAAACCTTAGGCGTGGATTCAGGCAGCCTAGTATCAGCGATGGCTCCTGGTGAACCTCTTCTACACAAGACTAGAAATTCAAGGCTTTGTCCATTTCCTAGTTGTAAGAAGAGTGGATCCTGGAGTGCTAGGTATAGCTCAACCCGAGACGGGTCTATACTATAAAGCTGGTATATAAAAGCCAGATGAGAACAGGTTGCAGACCTTGACTTCTTGGTGGGGATTGTTGGAATAAATGAGCCTCTACAAGAATTGGGCCCACATTGCCAAGGGAGCAAAATTTTGACCTGCTTATAAGGGGGTATATCATGGTGAGACTAGTTGGAAAGACTAGAGAGAGCTATGCTAAGTGTACACCACACGCGCACACGCGCGCGCTCGCTCGAATTTCGCATTTATTCGTGTTTAATTACGTGTGACTTGTGACTTGGGATCTTTGGGATTTGGCGAGGCAAGCGCGACCGTGGCCTGTTAAATTGCATCTCTTTTTAATCCTTTTACCGAGCAGTTTACTTATCTTATCCACCCACGTCTGTCTCACGCATGACTCGAAGATAGACTTCCCGTTGAGGGGAGTTAGGAGATCGCTCGTGATGGAGATATACCAGGGCGGATCCTGGAATATAAGCGGAACGTGCTGCGTGGGGGTTATCTTCTCGAGTCTATAAGAGGAATACATCCCTCTCGACAGAAGACACCAGATACACAAACCCTACTCCGTTCTCTTCTGCAGCCGCCACCGACCTTCGCCGATCCTTTCCCTGCCGTCTTTGGAGGAAAGCGAGTCTCTGGACTTTCCCGGCGTTTGGCGTCCCGCGAGGGAGCCGGACGATAAAGTTTTCAAAGGCGATTCGCACGGCTGCTTCTTCCTCATCAACTGCATCGACCGTCTGCTTCATCTTCCCCAACTGTTCTTCATCAACATTCGTCCGCATCACCGTAAGAAATCAATCTCGTGATCCTCTTTTTCGTGTTCTAGAAGGGGGTTTGAGATCCATGTCGATCTGCTGTGCCATGTTAGATTTCATGCTCATAATCACATGTGTAAAACTGTTAGATCTATCTTTGTTGTCACACAAATTCGGAATTATTTTAATTCTATTGGATGCTATATTTCCAACAAGATATTGGCATGTTGTTTCAGGATATACTTGTAGGGATTATGATTGGTATAGATTATCCTCGTATTATTCTAGCACACGTCTCCTGGCTTTGGTTTTGCTGGAGCTTCTGACTTCATGCACAGGAGCCTGATTAAGGGTGCGTTTGGTTTAGCTTCTACGACCTGCTTTTGATGTGACAAAGTTAAAAGCTAACCAAAGGGTTTTTTTCGTGATTCCATAACGCAACCAACTTCCCGTAGTGTTATTCTCAAAGCAGCCGTGACCCTGCTTCCAGCGCGTTGGATTCTCATTTTGTAGAATTATTACCCACCAATGCCCCTAAGGAGTCATACCGGTTTGTTTTCCTTTTTTTTTTCTCCTAGCCCTCACGAGCGGAATCTCTCTTCCCGGACGCCTCCTGTCCTTTTGTTCCCATCGACGTGATAGGATTGTTCAGCCCCGTTATGCTGGTCAGCCAGTCCAGCCTCCCTAATCTCCACTGATTCTCCTCCAGTTCAGCTGGTTTTTCCTCCCGCCTCGGTGCAGCGCCTCTGCTCGAGCAGGACCATATAACGCCGCCACACGCCGGATCTGGAAGGTTGATTTGTCTCACTATACGCCGTGCTTACTGCCTGTGCACGCCCCTTTTTTCCTGCTGGGTGATGAGAGATCGAAACTTGTACGTACAAGGTAGCTTGACAGATTGATCGATCGATGCTCGCATGTACTACACGCTAGCTAGCTTGCTAGATAGTCTAGATGGCAAACTTGAGCTAGCTAGCTCTATTCACTAGTAGATCGGTACAGCTAGCACTCAGGCAAAACATCACGCCGGGAATCAATGATAGCCACATGCGCATAAGGTGTTGGATATTTTATTGATCAATCTTGGTGTACAAGATCGTGCTTCACTCTTGTTAGAATTAATGGTTCCGTTGCTCGGCAGTGTTAAACATCTCTCTTCGGAAGAGTTTCATACATGTGATGTATACGAGGGCTATCTACCTCAATCGGCACAACAAGGAGCACAAATATAGCGTGATAATGTTCCAGAGGGGGATAGCGAGGATACAATTAGAAATAATTAAAATAGAATACATGATGTTTGTGTTACTACAAGACGGAGTTATGATAGCTATGTTGGAAGACATCATCGTGTGAAATATCTCTTGTGTACAATCTTAGAAAATCATTTTCTATCCGTACGTGACATTTCAAAAGTTGATATTTCCATTCCCAATTATTTTTTACATGTTGGTCCATGTAAAATGGGTGTTTTAAGGTACGTTAAAATCAATCAAAATCTAAGGGGTAATACAAACAGTTCCTACAAAAACTATAGTCTTCAGCAGCTTTCACTTGCTCACAGTTCAGAACTTTTCCGTAATCCACAGACAACCAAAGCAATTCTTAGTCTATCAAAGCCAGACATCTGGGCTAGTCTTGCGCCTCAGTTTTCCGGTTGAAGCTTAGCCCAAAAGTCCGAAAAGGCCCAAAATAAGTGTTTTTCAATATTGATTTTCAGAATGTTTTCAACATATTTTTTGGCAGGTAAAAGAGGATTTCATTAAACAGGCAGAGCTACAAGACTCTCAAGCTCAAGTGCTCCTGAAGCATAATATCAGTGCCAGACCCGAGCCAAACAAGAATCCTTGCAAAAGTTGCGAGACAATAGCTAACTCTAATAACCTGCAGGCGGATGCCACATTTCAGTTTATTTTCTTCCGTTGCTAGCACCTATGAACATGCTTTCCAGGCAAAAACTTTCACTTTCGGTGGTACGGTAGCTCGCCAAATCTTGGTCCAACACGGGTTTCTCCTCTTGGCAGATTACTTGCAGCAGGAAAGGTGCACGGCTCCGGCTGCGCCTGTAGACCAAGCCAATAAGCAGTACGGACCGAGAAAACGCCCGACTTCTCCGGCTGTCAGGCTAAAAAATCAGCTGATCCGGCTGCCAGGCTAGTAATTAATTTGGATATGAGAGAGTAGTTGATATTTTGAATGCAAGAATCCGGCCCGGCCCGGCCCGTTGTTTGCCCCCACCGTACTTATGACCCATCTAGCCTGTACCCACCATTCCAATCGGTTCCGCGTGGTGACCAGTGGATAACGCTCCCCAGTCTCGTGGGTCTCGTGCGCGCCCTGTATCCGCCTCGCCGCGTAGTCACCCAGGCCACGTCGTCCTCGCACAGCTCACGGCCACAGAACGGGGACGATTCATTGCGGCAGCGTTCTCAGCTACCCCAATTATGCTACGGGCCAACGGCGTCCAGCATCCCCAGGAGGGACTACATCAGGAAACTGGCTCCTCTAACGTTGAGGAGCCAAGTCAGGAAAAAACAAGGAAGGATGGCCAGAGTACTGTAGCATATTAAGAACTCCAATTAATCACTGTATGTATGTAACTACTGTAGATATAATTTTTGCCGGGAATTACTGTAGACAGACATATAAAGTTTATAGTACTAAATTTTACTACACCATAATTTTGACTGTGTGTAATAACTCAAAATAAATTTTACGAACTCTAAGTAATCACTGTATATAATTACTGTAGTAACAAAAAAATCAATATACAAATTAATATAGGTCGTTTTAGGCTTAATCATATAGTTTGGAAGAAGCAAAGTTAAGGTATTGTACCTTCTCTAATCTCCTTGTGCAAGTTTGGGGATCTGGTTCCGGACATGAGCTCAAAGGAGAGAAGACCGATAGTTCTACTTTGGCTTAATCAGGTTCTAGCTAGCCCTCGTGGCCTCGTGGGCAGCATGATTGTACTTCCTGATTACTAATAATAATCAATCAAAGTAAACACTGCCAGCCTCCTCGCATGCGGGCCACGTTAGCCTGAGCGAGCCACTACAGAGCGCGCGGCTCCTCCTGTTCGGTTGGGAGTTCCCATCCATGGAATGATATAACAATGCACACAGTAGTAGTACAGGTTAACCTTCCGGTCAAACCCCGCCTCGACCTCTCCAGATCCACCCATGGACGAAGACGCCTTCCTTCCCGGCCCCTGTCATCAGCAGCAGCAGCTTATAATCATCGCTTATCGCCAACCACACTCGCCCGTCCACACAGCACAACAAACACGGAAAAACGACGGCCAGGAGAAAGAAAGACTCCGGCCGATTCCTTTCCCTCCCGCTGCTCTCTCCTTCAGGAG
Source organism: Avena longiglumis (assembly GCA_030063025.1). Classification (NCBI taxonomy): domain Eukaryota; kingdom Viridiplantae; phylum Streptophyta; class Magnoliopsida; order Poales; family Poaceae; genus Avena; species Avena longiglumis. The sequence continues at coordinate 76,475,897 of CP125976.1, read as the reverse complement.
GCCGTGCGCGCGCCACACGCTTCTCGCTCCCCCGCCTCTCGTGGCTGCTCCTGCTCGCCCGATAGACTGAGCTAGCTAGTAGTACATATCTGCTGCCCGTTCCGGGGACCGGAGGTAGAGAGGGCGAGATGGCGGGCGCGCTGGGCGTGAAGGCGACACCGTTCACCTACGCGGCGCACGCCCTGGCGGCCGCGGCGGCGGTCATGGTGCTCGTCTGGGCCATCCACTTCCGCGGCGGCCTCGCCTTCGAGGCGGTCAACAAGAACCTCATCTTCAACGTGAGTCCTCCGACTACTCTGTTTCCCTTTTTTTCTCCACTCTTGCAACCGCCCCTTCGTATCGTATTGGCTTGCGTCGCTTCGGTTGCAAGTCACATCACCTGTGGCAGCTTTGTGAACAAAGAGAACTGTTGGACCCTTGTGTATGCCCTGTTCGATACTACCTGACCAGAGGCCGTAGAAAACAATTACTACTAGTAGTACAAATCAGTTCTCCTCCTGTAGTGTAGAAGACGAATAGCCTCAGCTTCGAGCTGATGAATTCCTGTGTTGTGTTGTGTTGTGTTGTGTTGTGTTGTGTCTGATTGATTTGCTGTGCTTCAAGATTACCGGTACCACTGTACAATCTAGCTTAGGAAGCGCCATGCTCGATCAAGATAGCATACTCGGTATGAAGAACTAAACAAGAACGCTAGTAGTACAATCGAGCAATTCAAGTGCTCCTGAGTCCTGACTGCCCGCGCGCGGCTCATGGCCTCGTGCTCCCATGTTCTTTGTCAACCAATGGTCTCGCAATTATACTAGTAGATCAGAGATTAGAGTTAGACCCCAATTATACTAGCCTCGTGCTCCCGCCTTGACACTTCAAAGCATAAGAGCAGAGACAAGGCCACATGGGAAGCGATCCGATTTTAAATGCTATAGGGATTAGCATTATACAGTACAACTCTGTCCATCCATGCCATGGGCATCTTTTTGGAAGATATTAGATATTGGCATGTTGTTCAAGTTGTAAGGGTTATTATTGGTTCACATTATCCTCAGATTTACCTCGTGCTCACATGTTCTTTCTCGGCGAGTGGGTTTCGCACTTATACTAGATCAGAGATTACACCCCACAAAAAAAAATAGCCCGCGTTGAGACTTCAAAGCATATAAGAACAGAGACACACCACATGGGAAGCGACCCGATATTAAATGGTATATAGGAAGTCTCTATCTATCCATGGGCATATTTTTTAAAGATATTAGATATTGGCATGTTGTTCCAGGATATACTTGTAGGGATTATTATTGGTTTACATTATCCTCAGATTTATACTTTGCCTACTATCGCAAGTCTCCTGGCTTTAGTTTTGCTAGAGCTTCTGACTTGCTGCACATGAGCCTAATTAAGATTTCTGCCCCCCTTGTCTATCAGTCCCAAACGGATCATTGACAAAATCACTGATATTTTTCATTATGGATTTGTTTCTGTAAAATAATAATTACGGACTTATGGCTTTGGTGTTCTCTTGTTGCTACTTCAGTGCCTTAATGTAACCTAATCAAAGTTGTTATTTCAGCTATTTTATATGTTTCTTGTGTTGTGCTATGTAATGCAGGTTCATCCTGTTCTTATGCTGATTGGTTACATTATCCTCGGTAGTGAAGGTAAGGTTTAACCGTAGAAGAATCCCTCCTCCTCCCTAGTCTATTTTTTGGTCGGTGGTGCTGTACTCTGTACAGATGTAGAACACAGATCAGTTGACTCCACTCTAATTTCATCCTTGCAGGCATAATGATCTACAAGTCATTTCCGGGGCTGAACCACGACACAGCCAAGCTGATCCACCTGATCCTCCACACCATCGCCATCGTCCTCGGCGCCGTCGGGATCTACTGCGCCTTCAAGAACCACAACGAGAGCGGGATCGCCAACCTCTACAGCCTGCACTCCTGGCTCGGGCTCGGAGCCATTTCCCTCTATGGGATTCAGGTAAACAGACCAGATGCCATGCCATCATGTGCACATGTTTTCAGAGTCTTGTTCTTGCAGATCATCAGCTAACAATACGTGCCTGCCAATCTGCAGTGGATATTCGGGTTCGTGACGTTCTTCTACCCCGGTGCTGCGCCCGACGTGAGGCGCAGTGCTCTGCCATGGCACGCGCTGTTCGGGCTCTTCGTCTACATCCTGACGCTGGCGACATCACAGCTCGGGTTCCTGGAGAAGCTGACCTTCCTCGAGAGCGGCGGCCTCGACAAGTACGGCACGGAGGCGATCCTAGTCAACTGCACGGCCCTCGTCGTCGTGCTGTTCGGGACCGCCGTCGTCATTGCCGCCATTGCTCCCGCGGATAAGGTGGATGAGCCGGAGGGCTATGCGCCCATTCCGGTGGTCGGCTAGTACGAGACACTGAAGAGATTGTACTTTTAGATCAAGTGTAACCACGGAATTTATGCCTCTTTGTGTGTATCATTCGAACCATCTCGGGCACAGATTTTTTATGTTTCCTGTTTTCTATTTTGTGTAATAAAAAGTCGGAATGTTCAAATACGAAAAATGTTCGAATTAAGAAAATATTCAAATTTAAAAATGTTTGAAATTGAAAATTGTTCAAAGTAAAAAAATGTTCAGATATGATAAATGTTCAAAATTAATAAACGTTTAGATAAAAAACTGATATTAGAAATGTTCATATTTGAAATTTGTTCAATTTTTTGAATGTTCAAATACATAAATTCTTCATAGTAAGAAAAACGAAAGCAAAGAGAAAATAAAAAAAGGAGAAAAACACAGGAAAAGGAACAGAGAAAGAACCAGAAAACGTAATACTCCCTCCTCCCTCCGGCCCATATTAATTGACTCAAATTTGTCTAAATTTAAATGAATCTAGACATTATTTAGTATATAAGTTTATCTAAATTTTGACAAATCAAAATCAATTAATATAGATTAGAAGAAATAGAAAAAAATAGAAAAGAGCTTCTATTGGGCTGGTCCGCTGCACAAGTGAGGGTGCGCTGAGCACATTCCCTCCCACCTTCGGCAGAAAATATGAATGCCCCCTATATAACGCCCCACATAGGCGGAGCAGGCGCAGCCTTAGGCAACTCCTTCATGGGTGAAACTAACGCGGCCCAATAAGTTTTGCATTTTTTATCTCTTTCTTTCTTTTTTTTCCTTTATTTGCACAAAAAGAACTTTATGATTTTTTTCTAAATTAAGATATATATCAAAATCAAAAATTTTAAAAATTGATTTTTTTTTCAAAAATCCAAAAAAATTCATAAAAATCAAGTCCAAATATTTTTAAAATTCTAACTTTCTAAATCTAAATATTTTTATCTATTTTTTTTAGAAATAAGTTTTAACTAATAAAAAGTAAAGTAAATAAAAATATAAAAAGATAACATTAAACTAGAAAATAGACACATAAAAGGAAAGAAAACATAATGGGTCGACCCACAAGGGAAATCCTTCGGGCGGAGCACCAAATAGAGGCCACGCTGAGCGAAGAATAAGATTCGCCCGAAAACCGTACATTGTCACAAAAAAAGAAAAACAGTACATCCCAAAAAGCTATAATCACAACGGAACAATACCTTTTGCTCATATTGGGTTTGTTGTTTTAAAGCTCGCATTGGGTTCTTGGTTACATTTTATCTGTCACAATATCCTTCTGATTTCGAAAGAAACAAATCTTGCAAGTTAAGAAAAAGGCAAATTAGTGATACTGATCAAAGCCCAATTTCACCATCACGACATGGTGGCCATGCTGTTCCCAGATACACCGCATTAGGATTGTAATCAGAAGTGGGGAAAAGATAGACAGAAAAAAGGAGCCAAATATTGGAGAGGGAAAGAGAAAACGCTGTGCTTCCTCTCTGGCGATTCTCTGTAACAAAGATATTTGCAATACTGTTCCCATTTGTTAGCAGCTGGTAAGCATCCAAAAAAGCGTAGTACAAAAACGTGTTTATTTTCCAGGGAAACACTTTGTACAAGCTTTGGGTGGTTGAATTAATTGCTACACTTTATTACTTTGAGAAAACAAAAGTGGAACCGAAAGCAAATCCTTATGAGCTCAAGATGCTTCTTTGGGGTCATCCAACACCAAAAGAACCATGTACTTCCTCCATACAGAAATAATTCACTTGAGTTTTACACTAAAATACGTCTAGATACATTTAAATCTAAACAAACTCAAGCCAGTTATTTCTGGACGAAGGGAGTACAAAAGATGTCGAAAACTATTCATTTTGATTCTTTTTCTTGTTGTGATTCTTCAGTTATTTATAAAAAAGTATATGGAGTAAATTGCACTTTGCACCAGGTTTTGTATTTTTTTAGCACCATGTCTAACACAGTAATAATGCACTTTCCACTGGGTCTTGAAAAACACATTTAGAAAATTCTTGAAAAAAAAGATAGAGACATGTAGATATTTTATAGCAAACTTGTTTTTTTGGCAACTTTGGTGCAAAGTGCAATAAGCGATTAGTCCAATTTTAAGTTCACCAAAAAATATGATATTGCAATAGGCGCCCATTCGCCAAGTCATTCCAAGATAGACATGAAACATTTGATGCAAGGGCACATCTTACCTAGTTAATTGTATAACACACACACACTATACATCTCCAAATCTTGTGATAAACACAAACATACAATGATGTCCGGCCTTGAGATTGTGTGATGGATTATCTTATCGAAACGATTGTTGGGACCAGAAAAATTGAGTAGTAGTGCATAGAATAGTTCCACAATTGTTTGTTTCTTAAGTTTTGTTGTCTTAGCACTGATGTCTCTGGTTAGTACTACTTCTTTTGGTGTAACCAATAAATATGAGCCAGGGCTTAAAGCATCCCCATAATGCACCTGCCCTTTAAAACCTGCACTCATTAAAGGACTGGGTTGTCGTATCAAAACTCCCCCTTTTCCCCCTTGTGCTTTGGACTGATGGGCCCCATAATAGTATCCTTCTTTTATCTGTGGTTTGTGATCTTGATGTGTGTTGTGACTTGGAAGCTTGCACCACTCAATGTATGTAAGAGTACACCTGGTGAAGAAAACCGCAATGTGAATCTCCTGTTGGAGAGCAAAAGCTTGGTACTTTCCACATACTACCTTTTTGACTGAACCGAACCAAGTCGGCAGCTCCTGTAGAAGCAAAGGTGGAAATCTTGCAGGCATGGAACACTCGTTCGATTAGGACTCGTCGAGGCCGTGAACGTGATCTTCATCCTTTGACTTGCTAAAAGCTTATCCCAATCTCGTGAGGAAAAAGAAGGCAGCGTAAAAGCAGAGAAGAGACTCGGCGTCTAGTTACAGTGACCTGTCCGAGGAACGCCACCAGTCGTTTCTCGACCGCAGGTTCAGTTAAGTTAGATACTCACGCGACAGACGGGACGACACAGCGAACCTGAAAACACGCACCGCCTGATCGTGCACAGAAAGTTCAGAGATGTGTTCGCACTGTGTGTTGGCCATAAACGCCAAGATCTGTTCTGTCCGTGCGTACGTACGCCTGTGGTCGACGAACAGTCGTTTGATTGACGCACTGTTGCACCCAACACAGGAGCATTTGATACTGATCTGTCCACCTATGCATACGCAGGTCCACTTACATACTAGTATTTCAAGAATACATGCTTTGTTCGTAGATACTGTTGCGTCCAACTACGAGATTCTGTACGTAGCGCATTCAGGTTGGCAGCACCTCCAGCAACGCACAAATACGATGAGCTTTATCGAGTATTTCCAGGTGGTACAGCTGATAACGCAGCTAAGCTTACAGATCATCGCTCCGTTTCTAAACCCATGTCTGCAAGACAAGGAAATGCATACATCTTTATCGAGGAAAAAGCAAAGGCTCGGATACAATTTCGCCCACACATTGAACTAGTAATACATTTTCTAAACAAAACAATGATGATGGGACAGCTAGCTGGGGAAATAGGAGAAGAAAATTCTTGAGAAGGTGCCAGGACAGGTTGGCCCAGGTGGCACGCAGCCGATGAAAACAACCCCCACTAGCTAGCCTCCAAAATCCGGGATTAAACTAAGCCCAAGAGCCACGTATAAGCAGCTCACAGGGATTTTGGTGCATGAACCAGGAAGAGCCTGAATCCGGGAGACGATGAGCTTGTGGCTGCAACGTTTGCAGCGTATCGGCACGATCTTCCCCTCCCTGATAATCTTGACCGGGAGGGAATTGGAGATATGCTCATACGGGTGTAAAGGAGCCGCGAAAGAGGTCGATCGACTGAATTTGGCGGGTTTCCGACACGCATAGCTGTCGACACTATGGCACGTCCAGGAATCAGAGGCACTTTTCTTGACTTTTCAAACCGCCTAATTGTATTTATTGACTTTGAAAATAAATGCCCAAATATAATTTTAGTGGCAGTTTTAAAAGTGCCACTAACAGTTTATCCTTTGAGGCACTATTGATAGTGCCTAATGTTTTGAAAAATAGGCGAGTCAGGTCATGCTAAACTATCAAGAAGACTTTGACTTGCCTCAAAGACATAACTTTTAGAGGCATTTTCTGATAATGCCACTAAAAGTATATCAATCGAAAGATTAGAATGCCACAATTGGTTACCATTTAGAGGCACTAAATTATGCCTTTAAATAGTGATCAATTGTGGCACTATTTGGTGTGCCTCCAATGATCATCCATCCGAGGCACTATCTGCCGCCTCAATGTCCAACCAACCGAGGCACGACATTGCCTCAAATGGATGATCATTGAGACATCAAACATGCCTCTAAATGGTCATCCATTTGAGGCACTATCGTGTGCCTCAAAATGGTCATCCATTTGAGGCATTTTGTCTTGGCCTCCAAAAGAATAACCAAAGATAATCAAATAATCGAAAAGCAGATACCACAAAGACATAATTATATACTACCGATTTCATCGATAATCCAACATAATACTTATCGCCCATACTTACAACTACAAAAGTAGTACTTAGTAGTCCATCATATATAGAACTAGGCAGTCCAACTTAAGATCCATCGATAATTACATCCAAAATAAGTAGAACTCATATGAAGTTCTACTTCCACCCAATCAAGATTGTCGATCTACGCTTTATGGGAGTGCCGCGAGCATCGGCAACTTACCGTCGACTTGTACCGTAAACAAAAGATAGCATCATCCTTCTTCATGTTGAAGGCCCGCATACCGTCCACCATCCACTTGTTATCATTGCTCTATTGTTTACTCCCATCTTCATCCTCACATCCACACGATCATCTTCACCATGGATTCAACTTGTACGAGAAGTGGTTCATCAAGAAAGTCCTTGGTACTTGGTTGTGAACTCGATTAAATTCTGTAAGTATCAAGTTTACACAATCATAGCATTCTTTTGGACTCTGTTTCTACTACCTGTATGCATGATAAAGTAAATAGCTCACCATTTTGCATTTCTTCTCAATGACAGTTGACTCTGTCATCTTGTAGACATAGTACTTTATTGTTGGCCTTCTGCCATTGCACCATTCGTCCAGAAACTCAACTTGGCATGGACACAGTAGTATGTCATTTCCAAACATACACTGGTGGTCCCACTCATGTATTCCCTTGTTTTTGGTCCCGATCTGACATAAATACAACAAATTTTATAAATAGTAGTACCATTTCTCAACTGTTGTAATGACTAGATAGTTCAAAGTTTGTATAGATACATACCCTTAAAACCAAGCCATCATCTTGTCTTTGGCATAATTGGCACATAACCATCTGGCACGAACCACTCCGTAGAGGTGTCACTGCCAGAGGTGTCACTGCCAGAGCTGTCATTGCCACTAAAGTTGTGGCTTGGGATCAAGCTGCCACTGTCATCTGAGATGTCAATGGCACAGTTCTCACAGGTTCCCATCTAGTATAAAAACATCATGTAATCGAATGCTAAAGCAATGTAATCGTAATGCTAAAACATGTTCGGACATGATCAAATAGCAAAACATTCAGAAAGTCAATAATTACATTACGAATATTCCTAACATTCGAAAGTTCGAAAAGTGTAACATTCGCAGTTAGGATCATCTTTGAACATTACGATCAACAAATCGTAACATTCGAAAGATCGAACATTGAACATTCGGAAAAATCAGAACATTGTAACATTCGAAAGATCGAACATTGAAAGTTCAAGACATTACGAACAATCTTAACAATCGAACTTTCGAACATTATGAAATTTCGAAAATTGAACATTTCTTCATCAATGCACCCTAACCAGAAATAATCATCAACTCTTGACATCAATAATTAATCCTAGCGTAACCCTAAACAAAATATAATCTAATAACAAAACAAATCTAAGAATGTAACTAAGAACATAGATCTAGACAAAGAACATAAATCAAAGAACAAATCTAAGCACCCAAAGATCGATAGCAGGTTAGATCAAACAAGATCGATAGCGAGTTAGATCAAACAAGATCGAGATAGGTTAGACAAAGAACATAAATCTCGAACAAATCTAAGAACGAACAAATCTAATCTAATAACAAATCTAAGAATGAACAAATCTAATCTAATAACAAATCTAAGAACGAACAAATCTAATCTAATAACAAATCTAAGAACAGAACAAATCTAATCTAATAACAATCTAAGAACAGAACAAATCTAATCTAATAACAAATCTAAGAACAGAACAAATCTAATCTAATAACAACAATCTAAACTAAGAACACTAATTTAATAACAGCTCCTAATCAAGAACAGAAAAGATCTAACGAGTAGAATAAAAGAAGAAAGAAGAAAGAAGAACAGAAGAAGAAAGAAGAACAGAAGAAGAACACGAGGAAAAAACAGACAAGCTCCTCAGGTGGCGGCGGCGATGGGATTCACTGGAGGGGTTTCATGTTGGGCGGCGCGGTGGTGGAACCTAACACGAGGAAAGGAGAGTGAGGGAGTGGAAAGTGAGGAGTGAGGGAGGAAAAGTGACGCCATGGGTGGGTGTGTGCGTATATAGTATGGTCATTTCGCACATTAGTACCTTAGGTTGTTATTAACTTTTCTGTGTCCTTCCACCTCGGCTCCGTAGTTATAACGATTAGCTGGGACGCCCCTCAGTTAATATTTTAGTTTCCATTCGTCCCTCCACCCGCGCCACCTTGCACAAACCCTCCCTCTCTGTCCAATGTATAAGAGGCACCCGCCGACGCTTAGGGTTTGGCCTCCATTTCTCATGCGTGACCTCCGCGCCGCACCACCTGGCCGGGAGAGCTGCCGATCCTCTCCGTGCGCCAAGACTACCCGTTGAGCTGCAGATCCTCACCGTCTGCCGCGCACCACTCGCCGATCCAACCGAGTTGCAGATCTCTACGCCACGGGCCCGCCACCCGCCGCAGACAACCACCGCCGAGCCCGAGCAGATCTCCGTCGCGTCGCCAAGACCACCCGCCGCCGAGAGCTGCAGATCCTCCGTCCATAGCAGCCTGCAGATCCTCTCGGAGAGGAGAACTGCAGATCCTCTCCGAGAGCTGGAGATCATCCATAGCAACCGCAATGGATCCTCGCGGCCGCACTAACCGGACCGCAGCACCACATCCCTTCTCCCTGCGATTTCTCAAGAGCAATCGATAATTGCAGTGTGTGCTTTGTATATCTAGTGTGCTTTGTATATATAGTATGGTCTTTTCATCCATCTAGTGTGTGCTTTGTATATCCGAAATGGTTCATCTAATTCATCGTAATTCTAAACAAAAATCTGATTTTTACTAATGCTAGAAATAGATCTTAAAATAGTTACGTAATTGGTTGTGATGAATATGATTATTCTGAGTCCAAGATGATGAGAGGGATGATAGGCTAATGATCACAATTAGAGGTTTGTTTAGCACCATTTACTTTGTAATCTATGCTCTTGTCATTGATCTATATTTTACGATCTTGATGATACATTGTTTGGCATTTGTTAGGACTCGGACATTGATTTGATTCAATTGATACAAACTTCATTTTTGGAAATTTGGTTCAAATGAATTACCACCAATTAATGCAACTAAGAAGCAATGTGGAAGTGCTACCAAGGCTGCAATTAAGAATTATGTTAGCACAATTACATCAACAAATGTCATTCCTTTGGAGGGTTTAATGGTATGTATATATGTTACGCACATTATTCATATTTTTATCTGTAAGTTCTACACATTACTCACATTTTATCTAACAAATTCAGAATTGGTCAAGAGTTTACAAGAAAGTTCTGATGCGGTTCCTCATGGATGAACACCTCATGAGACATTGTATTCAAGCGGATCTCAATTGGTTAGTGTAGGTGTGATGCTCAAGTTAGGATCTCCAATAAAATCTTGTAGGATGATTCTTCGGTGATGGAAAAGCCAGATCATCCCTCCCGAATGGGCAAAGGTGGTAGAGGCATTTAATCGAAGGAAGGGGATGTTTGCATGTTCATTTTACAGATGAAAGAAAACTACCACCAAGACTCATACATCGATTGGTTCTACCTTAAGCTTGAGATACTTAAAATTGAAGAGTACTACCTGTCTTATTAAACCCATTCTTACCATTTATCCGAGTATCTCTTATAACATATTTATGCGTCTTTGTAGGTACAAATTTCACCGAGATTCATGAAAGGAGTCCGATTACTACTAGAGGTGTGATTTTCACCGCAGATGCTTACTATTATACTTGTTTTACTAGAGTTTTTGGGTGATGAATAATGCTTTATTTGTCATGTAGGACTGGTTTTCTTGGTGAAGAATCCTTTGATAATGAATGCATTTTTGCAAACAGGTTGATTTGACATTCAATCAAGTTATCCAACTAAGAAGCTATGTTGAAGTGCTACCAAGACCTGATATTAAGGAGTATGTGTGGAAAATGACAGAAGAAAACATCATAGCTTCCTTTGATCATGTTCACTGGAGACCTGGAGAAGGAGAAATGGTTAGTAATGTTTGATCATGTTCACTACTAATGGTTACTGTATGGTATGTTTTGATCATAATTGAAATTTCTGTTTTCCAGGGTTTTTCAAAAGAATTCACAAATACTTATCTTTTGAAGTTTCTAAAGCCTGTCTTATGCTCAAGAGCTCCCAGGCTTGGGGTTCCTAAAGGATCTGAAGTTATTCTTTTTGCTGTGAACAAGCCAACAGTTTCCAAGACTCAGTATTGTAGAATGATGCTAACTGAATGACAAGCGATTATCTGTTTTGGATGGAAAGATGTTGTCAAAACATTGATCGAAAGAGGAGATACGCTTGTTCGGTTTGAGGACACTAGGATTATTCGGTCAAAATTAGGGATCCATTGCGTGGCTCCAGTTGGTGATAATAAAGCTAGATTAATCTTGAATGGGCACGGATAGTGTCGATTAAATGGGCCACATCGTGGGGAAAAGCGATGAACATTGTGCATTTAAATGGGCCACATCGTGGGGAAGTGGTGGGCGTGGCGGTGGTGGGCGTGGGGAGCAGTTTACATCCCTTTACCTTTAAATAGGAGGAGAAACTTGGCGGTTTACAATTCTTCTTGAGCTTTTCTTCTATCCCTTCGACTTTACGGGTGAGTTCAATTACGTACGAGATCTTATTATTCTATTTCATTTAATCGATGCAATCTAATCCTTCTACTACATTTTCGTGTCGCATGTTCGAATTTCCTCCTTCGACTTTTCAGCTCTCGGGTTCAATTTGAACACGCTATCTGATCAACTTTGGGTGAATTTTTGTAGGTGAATTAACCTTTGGATGTTATTTTGTAGGTGATGGATGGCATGGCGTGTGCTATCCGTGATCACTGGTGACAATTGTGGCGGATCTAACAGAGAGCTAATGGATTTGACATTGTCATTGGCCATGGTTTTAGGCGTGGTGTAGTAAGTTTTCTGCTCATTCCTAGTAACATGAGAGCTAATGGATTTGACATTCCCTGCTCATTCAAATAGTTTTTGGCAATGGGTACTAAATTATGTTGTTAAACTGCAGTACATTCCCTGCTCATTCAAACAGAGGTTGAACAATTTAGTTCCTGGGAAATGGTTAGTTGCCAAGAGCCCAAGATTGAAGATTTGATTTATTCTTACGGAAGGATGAGTCACTACACTAATATGGCCCTTCTTGGAGATCATTAGTTAGAGTTTATGACATTCTTTGTGGGTGATGTTGTACATTTCCAATGTCTTGATGATCCTTTGAACCTTTAGAGAACTCATTTGACATAACTGCTCATTCCAACAATGTTGAGAAGGATGCGTTGAAGAAAGCTGTATCACAACAATAACTCATCTTTTTTCACAATGCATTTTGAAATAATTAAGGCTAACACATCCTCTACGATTAGTTGTAGGAGATTTTCCTAGCCCAATAAGAAGTATCCTCTATAGGACAATCTTCTCGGACATCCACTCCATTAGTGAACAGGACATGGCTGCAATCTGTTTGGCATTTACAAAGATGTTTTGTGGAGAAGGAATTTTATGAACCAAAGGATCGAAACATTTTTGGGTGCACAAGATGGATGATGACAATGTTCACTTCAATGCACTGGTAATTTCCCACAGTTCATATGTTTGACATCTGAAATTATTTTATTTGCATGCAACTAAATCAATTGTGGATATTTATTTGTTTTGCAGTACATGCCTACTGAGGCTATAGATGGGTACAGGTACCCAGGTTTTGGCATTGCTCATCTTTCCAAGGATGGACAGCTGCTAGGAGAAGAACAAGAAGAGTTCATTGAATGCACCTACTCCATTGCCTGGGACATGGGGCATGTGTGTTTTCAGAATGGATGGACTGATTTCACCAATGCTGCTAACATTGGCAATGAAGCACTTCTTTTGATGAAAGTAGAGCCCATGCAAGAGTTTATTGGTCTTAACTTTGTTGAGATCATCAACTAGGGATCATCTACTAGAGATCATCTAAGTAGTGTCCATGAATTTGTGTTTGTATCGGTGTGTTTGTATCCGGTGTGTTTGTATCTAGTTGTGGTTGTGTACCCGTTGTGTTTGTATCCACTATTATTGAACTTATATTATATATCAAGTTTGTGTTTTACGATCCAGTTGTGTTTGCTTTTACGAAAATATAGATGCAACAAATCCATACCGCTATTGTGTTAATTTTCACAATAGCAAGGATAAGTTGTTGCAACAAATTGAATTTTTCTACTTGCCCTGCTGTTTTTTAAAATGGATTCAAAAAGAAACTTCTCTCAGATACTTCTTACGATTGTATGCAACAAATCCATACTAAGTATAAGTTCTTTGCAACAAAATGTATTTTTCAAAACACAAAGGCCCAATCAGGACAAAGTACTCCAAGCGTAGGAGAAAGTACTAGGCAAAGGCCCACTCGGCCAAAATATGGGCCAAAATATCTGGAACCGAAGAGACAGAGCGCGTGGAGCGTTGGAAATATTATAAGGAGGGCAAGGGACAACCTCCCTCTCTCTCCCATTGGCGGTTCCCTCTCTCCCTCAGCGGTTCTCGGTGAGTTCCTGCGCGATTCTTGATTCTCTCTCTTATCTTTTCTTGAGTTCTCTCTCTAATCTCTTCTTTTCTTTCCATCCATCTGCAGACTCGTAGATTGTACGGTGAGTTCTTGATTCCTTTGCGATTCTTGATTTCTTCAGAGTTCTCTCTCTAATCTTTTCTTTTCTTTCCATCCATCTGCAGACTCGGCGGTTAAATGCAGTGAGTTCTAGTTCCTTTGCAGTTCTTGATTTCTTGATTCTCTCTCTAATCTTTTCTTACATTGCTTGATTCTTCCAACCTTCTTCACTTCATTGCTTTAATCTTTATTTTGCGGTTCATCCTAATCCTCTTTCTTCTTGTAATATTACAGTGACCGTATTTCTTCATTAGGGTTTCTTCTCAGGTAAGTCCCTCTTTCTTCTAACTGTTCTTCCTGATTATGTTCCTGATTAGGGTTGCGTTTTCCTGATTAGGTTTTGTCCTTATTATGTTCCTGAATATGTTCCTGATTAGAATGTTCTTCAGTACTGAAATGTGTACATTGTTCTTCAGTACTGTAATATGGTTGCAATGTTTAGGTTCTGTTACTAATTGCTTGCTTAATTTTTAGCAATGGACTGTGCTGTGTGTGGACAACCTGCTCACAACTGTGGTAGGACACAGAGGAGGGCAACCAGCTTCCAGATTGTCATTGTTGATGAGTTTCCATTTGATGGTGTGGTGAGTTTTCACATCCAGACAACAATAGTTTACTTTATGTTGTATTCATCCTGTAGGTTGGTAAGTTAACTACATTATGTTATGTTCATCCTGTAGGTTGTTCCATGTTCATTTAGGGAGAGACTGAATGATTTCACTCCTAAGAATTGGCTGGTTGCCAACAGCAGTGCAATTAGAAACTATGATCCATTTGAAGAAGACCGATGAAAAGACATTGATTTGTGGTCCTTATTGGACGTCATTGTGGAGAGTCTCGACATTGGTCTTGGTGATGTCTTGGAATTTGAATATGATCCAGATCCGATTGAGGGTTTGGACAATTTATTCCATGTCACCATTTCCTCAAATGGTGTTGAAAAGTACATCCATGAAGCTCCATGTAAGTTCTTGCTAACAACTACTACTAACTATTTCCTCAACTACTACTAATTTCTTTACATGTACTAGTACTAATTATTTTATTTCTTATCTTTTGCTTAGTGATTGGAGATGTCCTTACGGAATAAGAAGCATTCACAGGACAATCTTCTCAAACATTCAATCAATCATGAGCGAACATGGCCACCATCTTATTTGCCATCTACAAAGATGTTCATGTGATGAGACCATGAGATCATTGAAAGTAATGATGAGAAGAATTTCGGGTACACAAGATGAATGAGGAAAACCAAGCATGGGATGCAATGGTAAGGCTTAGATCTAAATCACTATTCTGTTGTTTCATTCTATGCATTCCTAATGTAAAAAAATACTAGCTGAAATACATGATTATTGCAGTTCATGCCTATTGAGGTGTACAAGCTCTGGTACCCAAGAGATGGCATAGCACATCTTTCCGTGGAAGGGCAAGACATAGAAGGAGACGAAGATAACTTCATTGCATGTGCTGCTCCATTAGCAAGGAACATGGAGAAGTCATTTTCACCGCAGGTGGAATGACTTCACATTTGTCCGATGTTGGATGGGCTTCAATGCTTGTGATCAAGATAGAACATATGAGTGATCACCTTGGCTGAACTTTGTTGACATTGTCAACTAAGGAATCGATTAGTGACAAGGCTAATTTGGAATCGGTTAGTTAACGGATGCTTGTTTAGGTTGTCTGCGCTTGTTTAAGGAACAATGTCATCAATGTTGTTTTAAGCTTTAGTTATTATGTCCTTATTCTGTAAGTTAACTACTAGTGTTTGTATCACTTGTATTGTGCCTGAAATTATATGGTTGTGCTTGTTTTAATGTTGTCAACTATGGATGTGCTTGTTTTATTACTTGTTTCATATTCCTGTTTTGTTGATGTCTAGAAGGCCTTCATTGTTCCGAATTCATAAATATTCAGAGACCATGGGCTACTAGACTACATTAGTTCCATAATAGACTACATTAGTTCTACTACTAGTCAACTACTTGTGTAAATTACCAGAGCATTTTGTGCCTAAATTACGAGCATGCACCATTTTGTACATTTATTGAGCATTTTTCATTTATTACATTTATGCACTTTGACACGTCCTTGGAAGTGGGAAAGTGGGGAAGTGGGGAAGTGTCGCGTGTGCTTGCCCACGTCCAGGTGCTTTCCTATTTAACTTGGTGGTAGTATGGAGTCATTTCTTCTGCCTATGTCGAGTTCTTCTGCCTATGGTGAGTTCATCTCTTGTTCTTACCTGAATATTGTTGTTACATTTGTGTACTTACATCGAATGTTTCATGTGTGATGCAGATCTCTGATTGTACAACAGGAGCACAAGTTATCCTACAGGTGATTCAGATCCTTTGCCTCTTTTCATGTCATCCATGAATGAATTTGTGTTCCCTCTCTTCATACTTCCATTTTTTTCATAGGAATGGATGAGATGAGTTGTGTTCTCGTCAAGAATTGCTGCAAAACTGGCCTCCATTCTCGACAGTGCAGTTTCTTTTGATCTGATTATGATGCAGGGATTTGAAAATGGAGTGGTAAGTTATAACATCAGTACAATGGATCTCTTGTTTTTATCTGGAAAGGAGGTGTATAATGACAAACATTCCTCTTGTTTTTATTTCAGGCAGTACCTTGCAAATTCAAGGAACAACTTGAAAAATTTGCAATGTCAAAGAACTGGATGGTGGCTACATGCAGGAACATGCATGTGTATGACTTCTTCCTAGAGAAACAAGTGTCAAGAACTACCATCTGTGGACCATACTGGAGTTCCCTTGTTAGGAAATATGATATCCAGCAAGGTGAGGTTGTCTCTTTCAGGTATGTGGAACAGGCCAACAATTTTGATATCACAATGTCTGAATTTGTGGACAATATGAAGGTTGAGAAGCCTATTGTTGCAGATGGAGGTAAACTGTTTCACAATTTTAACTGTTTTATGTCATGTTAGCTGAAAGACTTGCTATGTTAACTAGTTTGCCATTGTTTACTACTTTGAGCAGGTCTTTACTGTGTGATGCCTGAAATTAGAGCTATACTTCAGAAGACTATTTTCTCAAACATCAGAGAAATTAGTGAGGAGAACATGGCAACCATCAATTATGGTATCTACAAGGTTTTGGCTCTAAAACCAGGGGAAGAACTAGAGGAAGAATTCTATGAAAGTGTCAATGAGATGCGCTTTATGGTGCACAAGTATAATCGGAAAATGTTGAACTAGATGCTTTGGTAACTATCTACTACTTAATTTCTCACTTTTTTTATGCAATGTTTCAGACTTAGTTCTTACACAAGTTGTTACTATGCCAGTACCTTTTTGCAAAAACATTCAGAGAAGTTGGATGCCCATGGCAAGGACATTCAAATCTGTTGGATAGGGAATTTGATGTGCCCTTTGAAGGATGGTACCACATGGAAGATGAAGATGATAGAATTGCATTCACAATAGGATGACAACAATTTAGGGAGGAGGCAAATATAGTAGAGGGATCACTGTTGCTGATTGTTGCAGACCCAAGGCATGGTCACATCTGCCTTGATTTTGTGGAGATTGAAGACCCTTGAAGAACATGATTGAAGACCCTTGAAGAAATTGTGTTTCATTTTAAGTTGTAATGTGTTCTAGTGGACTAGTGTTCTGAACAATGCATCTACTGTAATGTTGGTTTGTAAGTTGAACAATGGTTTGTAATGTTGGTTATCAAGTGTTGATGATTCTCAGTTTTTCAAGTGTTGATCAGTTTCTTGATTTTCTGTTTATCTAGTGTTGATCATTTAATTTTATGTCTAGGAGGCCTTCATTGTTCTGAATTCATAAATATTCAGACCATGGGCAACTAGACTACAATGTTTAGTTTTGCATCTAAATGTTCAATATTTTGCATCTAAAAGTTTAGTTTTGCATCTAAATGTTCAATATTTTGCATCTAAAAGTTTAGTTTTACAATATTCAACTATGAGTATGATTATGAATGTTTAAACTATGATTATGATTATGTATAAACTATGTAGTTTATACTAGACTACAATGTAAACTAGCTAGACAATTACTGTTAAAATAAAATATCACTAGCTAGACAACAATGTAAACTAGAAGGGAACAAAGCACAATAATAACACAAGTATAGTATATCTCCAGTACAGTATTTTTTCATTTTAGTCCTTTAATTTTTTCATTTTAGTCCTTTAATTTTTCATGTCATGTTACTGACCCTAGTCTTTCTCTCTTTGACCTTGGCTCTCTTTTTTCCAGACAACGCGCCTCCTCCTCTTCTCGATCGAGCTCCTCTCCTCCGACGAGATCCGCCTCTCCGTCGAGATCCGCCTCCTCCGCCGAGATCCACCACCGCCTCCTCCTCGAGCTCGGCCCACCACCACCTCTCCGCCGAGATCCACCACCGCCCTCCTCGAGCTCGCCCACCACCACCTCCGCCGAGATCCTCCACCACCTCTCCGTCGATCGCCCACCACCACCTCTCCGCCGAGATCCTCCACCACCTCTCCGTCGATCTGCCCACCACCACCTCCGCCGAGATCCTCCACCACCTCTCCGCCGAGATCCGCCACGCCGAGCTCGCCCACCTCTCCGTCGAGATCCACGTCGTGCAATGGGCACTCGTAATGATGATCCACGTCGATCTATTCTTCATCGACAAATAACTCGCAATGATGCCGAGGCTGGTTCTTCAGGTTAGGAATTCACCACCTGTTCCTGTTATTACTTGTGCTCTGCTCTGATATGCTATACTTGTGCTCTGCTCTGATATGCTCTGTTCCTCTTCTGTTCCTGTTATTACTTGTGCTCTGATATGCTATGCTGTACTCTGAACTGTTCCTGATGTGCTCTGATATGCTGTACTCTGAACTGTTCCTGTTATTACCTAGTTTGTTTGTTTGAATGTTGGTATAGTAACTAGTATCTTGCTATTGGTTACACAGGAACAAGTTGCTAAGTTTATTCATCTATTTGTACAATGGATAAAACTTGGATGAGTGCTGCTAGATCCAAGATACGCTTGCGTGATGGGGTTAGGGTTTCATTCTTTGCCTACAAATTCGGTTTTAGCCAAAAGATTGTCTGCCCATGCAAACTTTGTTGTAACATCTCTAGGCAAAGTTTAGAAGATGTTGAAGACCATATAATATCTGTAGGATTCATGCCTGGGTATACAACATTGGTATACCATGGGGAATCAGTAGATTGTGCTATTCCTACTGTACAACCCAATGAATCAGTAGAATTGCCTTTAGGAAGTGATGAGATGGATGAGATGATGTTGGGTTCTCATGATATGTACAACAATAGCTCTTTAGGATCAGATACACAAGTTGACAGTGATGATACTGATGATGACTCTGAAGAAACATATGAAGCTGATGAAGAAGCTGAGGCATTCAAAAAGTTAGTTAATGATGGCAGACAAGAATTATATGCAGGATGTAAAAAATTTACAAAACTGCAATTTCTTTTGAAGCTGATGAACATAAAGAACACCAGGGGATTAACCAGAGCTACATTTGAAGATGTGTTGCAGCTATTTAGGGATGTCCTACCAGATGATACAACTCTCCCTATGAATTTTCATGAATCCAAACAAAGACATCAAATCAGAGGGTGGTATATGACATATGATGCATGCATTAATGACTGCATCATATATAGAGGAGACAATATCAATGCATCTGTCTGTCCAGTATGTAATGCATCCAGATGGAAGATTGTGAAGGAAATTGGTGGTGGCAAAAGATTTAGCAAGGTTTCTCAAAAGGTGGTCAGGCATTTCCCATTGAAGAAGAGAATTAGAAGATTATTCATGTCAAGCAACACAGCCCCACTTATGAGTTGGCATGTTGATGGTAGGATCAAGGATGGTCTTATGAGGCATCCTGCTGATGCACCAGCTTGGAAGCATTTTGATGCAAAATATGAGTGGTTCAGTAAAGAAACTAGAAATATTAGGTTTGGACTGGCAACTGATGGTTTCAATCCATTCTAACTATGAACTGTCTTTACAAAGATCTCGCCAATTGTACTGATTCCATACAATCTTCCAAAGAGAGTTGCATGAAAGAAAACAACTTCATTTTGTCGTTATTATTCGGTAGGAAGGCACCAGGAAAGACATAGACATTTACCCAGCTAGTTGTTGATGAACTGAAAGTGTTATGGAAGGATGGTCTTTGGACTTTTGATTCTCATGTAGGAAGGAAATTGTGGTGTATGCCGATTGCTATGGACAATTAGTGACTGCTAGGCCGGGAATTCTTAGTGGAGAGTATTGTTGTTTGCTCCCACTTTCTGCTGGGTACATGTTCCAAACGTTTAAAACATGGACACAAAGCATGCTACTGGTACTAGGATGTTTCTACCGCAGACCACCCATTTAGGAAGGATAAGACTCATTTGATGGCACAATCAAGACAGGGAACCTCCAATTTAGCCATCGTCATGAGATTTTAAATGACAAAAGGCATTCACACCATCTATGGGAAAACAGAAACAACAAAAGTCTAAGAAGAAAAGAGACAAAGAGATGGGGAGGAAGATCTTCTTTGGAGGATGTGCACAAGAGTCAACATTCAAGAAGAGAAGCATATTTTTCCAAATTTTGAATATTGGGAACATTTGCTGGTTCGACATAATTTGGACTCAATGCATATAGAGAAGAATGTGTTTGATAATATTGTTCACACAATTTTACAAGTGGACAACAGGTCCAAAGATAATGTGAAAGCAAGATCGATATGAAAAGATTTAAAATCGAACACATCTCCATGTTGATGAAACTCAAGAGAAACCAGACTTGCCTGAAGCAATGCACTACATGAATTCAGATAATAAGAAGGTATTCTGCTCAGTTGTGAAAAATGCAAGGTTTCCAGTAGACTATGCTTCAAACATGGATGGGAAGGTCAGGTTAGATGAGAAAAAATTAGTTGGGCTAAAAACTCATGACTGCCACATAATTTTTGAAGATGTATTTCCTTTAGCTATAAGTAGAACCATGCCTGCCCCTGTTGCTCTTCCACTAATTAATCTTAGCAAGTACTTCAAGAAAGTTTGCTCCAAAGTCATAGATCCTACTGAGATGCAAAAGTTGGAAGAAGAAATTGCTGAAACAATGTGTCAGCTAGAGCAGATTTTTCCACCATCATTCTTTGATATAATGGAACATCTTGTCATCCATCTTGCAAGTGAAGTGTTGATAGGTGGACCAAAGGCAATTCGAAACATGTGGTCTCTGAGAGATGTTTGTTGGGAAGTGTAAAGGATGGTACATACTAGAAGACATCTGAAGCATCAATAGTCGAGGATATATATTTGATGAGAGCTTGGATTTTTGTGCAAGATATCTGGAAAATTCCAACAAAGAGACAATGCATACTGATGATAACACAACTAGCAGTCCAGACACTAATATATATTTAAGAACAATTGGAAGACAGCTCTCTGCATTTCAAGTAGATGAGCTAGATCACATTTCATGGACACAAGCTCAAAGGCATGTGTTGCTTAGTTATCCAGAAATTACTAGGTTTGCAAATGAGCATATCACAATGCTACAAGCAGACAGAAGGAAAAGTAGAAGAGAAGTTGAAGTTGCTCACCACCAACAATTCCTGAAATGGTTTATTGAACATGTGCATTCTTTAATGCATAAAGGAGTTGAACTACCACAAGAAGTTGTTCTACTAGCACAAAAGCCTTTCATGATGGTGAAGAAATACAACACTACAAGATTAATGGCTATACATTCCACACAAGAAGCCATTCTGCTGAAAATCTTCCCGGTGATGGAGTTTCAACTACTGCAAAGACATTAAGTTATTCAGTAGATCACACATTAGGAGATGGTCAAATTTGTGGCAGGATCCATGAAATAGTTGAATTGAATTATTCAAACACAGCTAGTGTAGTATTATTCAAGTGTGGATGGGTTAAAGATACTGGAATTAGAGTAGATGAATTTGGAATAACTGAAGTCAACTTCAATCATGTAGACAAAGGGGAAATTCTTTCATCTATGCCATTTATACTAGCTAGCTAGCCTAATTTATGCCATTCTAATATGTGATTTATGTTCCTATCTTAATTTAGAACAACATGATATATGAAGAAATAGATGTGGTAGAAAATGAGGATGAGGATGATGATGGTAGTGAACAGTATGATAGTGATGCTACTACTCATGATGAAAATGAAGAAGGTGATATCAATCAACGATTCAGGAAGGTTAGTTTTAGGTTGCCTTCTCCTCTTGTTAATTTAGGCAGTTTATTTGAATATTGTGAAATGGATGACACATTGGTTAATTTAAATACTTGTTACATGACAACAACAGAGAAGTCTGTGAGAGGGCCCACTAAGTTGAAAAGATTCGGAAAGAGTATGATCCAAGAAACAAGATCGCTTTGGAATTTATGAAGAAGGCCAACCTTGTGGGTTCAAAACTTGCAGTGCTCACAAATTTCATTGCTTCTTTAGTTAAGGGAAAAGAAATTTCTTTGGCGGCTACCAATTGGAGCAAAGTTCTGAATATGAAAAGATAAGCTATGGAAGAGTTAAGGTAAAATCTCTTAAATAAACTGGATTGTAGTTCGAACTATGTTTTTGCCGCAAATTACTAATGTTGCCTAATCAGAACACTTTTGCAAGATTTCTTTGAAATACCAGATTGTTACAAGTGCTGGGTGTTGATATCTGCTAGAAAGAAGTGGAAAGATTACAAGTGCTATTTGAAGAGAAAATTTTACAAGGATGAGTTGTCACTCAAAAGCAACATTGCCAATGGATGCAAATCCAGGATACCTCCCTCCGGTGGGTTTGGCTATGTAAATTTTGGAGAACACCAAAGTCTAAGGTATACTAAAGTAGCAATCTTGGATATACTATTTTTTCAACTGCTTGTGCTAATTCATAATATAGGCATTAATGTATAATTTCTTGTCGTAATGTAGGCATTAAGTATGAAGAACAAAGAGACGAGAAATTGTCAAGCAAATGCGTTCATACCGGTACTAGAAGTTTTGCAAGAGTACAGAACAAGAAGTAAGTTAATTGTGGATTTGTTGCATACTTGAATATCCAAAATTTTCAAAGATCAAAGTATGATAGTTTTCCATGAATTTCAGGAAATAAAAGAAGGAGCAAAATATCCAGAGCTCGACTACGTAATTACACATACAAATAAGGATGGGAAACCAGTTGATGAATTTTGCAAGAAAAGATTGTAAGTAATAATGTAGTATATATTGAATTTTGTCATGTCCACATACATATTATATATTGAAAACTCAATAAACTGCTCGAGCTACAATTACGAGATATCAATACTTCAATAAACACGAATCCATGTTTGTAATGTTGCAAACATGGATTCAATGTTGTAACTTCTTTTGTTTATCTTCAGTTTGAGTCAATCTTGCAAATATCCATTACATGTTCCTCATTCTTTGTAATGTTGCAAACAGGAAGAGATAAATGTGAAGTTTGTGGACAACCCAAACTTGATACATGAGGAAGCAAATGAGGAAGATTTTATTCAACATTGTTCCCAAAGGCTAAGAAGTCAAGTAATCATGGATTAGGGCTCACTGTTGGTGGAAAGAACGGTGAGAGAAGTCGGCCGGCTCTATCTCGCTCTACATGATGTTACACAGGAAAACAAAATCTGTGGGTGTAGAGAAGCTTGTAGAAACTCACCAAGTTTGGTAAATGTAGTGATAAGCTAGAAGAGAAGTATTGTCAGATGATGGAGCTATTTCAAACATCACAGAAGAGAATCAAAGAACATATTGAAGAACCTCTTGTTGAAGAATCAGAAGGATTTGACAAGATGAAGAACAGTGGTCAGGAGGAGAAGAAAGCAGTAGATGACAAGAAAAGGAAAAGGCAAAGGGTAGAAGAAAAGATTGGAAATAAAGTTAATCTTGCGAAGAATGAAACTGCTGAGGTAAAATAACTACTGCTTGTACATGTGTCAATAAGAAATCCTTGTACGTGTGTTTTTTCTTGTACGTTGTAACTCTTGCTGACTAGGAATTTAACTAAATGCAGGTTGCTATGATAAAGAAAATTAAACTAGAGAAAGCTCAAGAGATGAAGAAGTCAAACATTTGCAGAACCATCCCAAAGCCCAGAATAAGTAGAGGAATGGAAGTTGTCTTGACTTCACCAAATTCTTCTAACCTTGCAGCTCTTGGAACAATTCAAACTGCAGATATAAATGCAGTTGGTTTAGATGGAGATCCACTAAGTGATTATGTGGAGGTCATGGTCAACATTGTTCACCGTGATACAACTGCATCGCCTAGACCACTTGGGAGAATGACAAGGATGGGAAATGCGCAAGCTAAGTGCATTCCATGGCCAAGGAATCATGTTAGTATTTCTTAAACTTTGTATGGAAAAAATCTGCTCCTACTCAGTCAAGGTGCTCCTACTCAGTATTTCTTAAATATGTGCAGGTTACATTAAGAGATTTATATGAAAAAAATCTGCAAAACAAAATTAATAGACAAAGCTCAGTCAAGGTACCAGCGAAGCCAGGAGCTAATAAGAAATCTGCTCCTACTGAACAGGCATGTGCAGTATGATTATAGAACTCAGCAGTATTGTTTATGCTTCTGCTCCTACTAACATATTGACTCAGCAGGGTACTGGTGCACAAGGAACAACTCTTGAAGCAAATTCTGCTGCTGTTTATGCTTCTGCTACTGCTACTGCTTCTGCTAACACAGAGTCTCAAATGAATGAAAAGGTATATTACATATCTCGCTTCGCTCCAAAGAATATCGAACTGTTTCATGTACTAATACATGAAAAAATGTGCTTTCGGATGAACCAACAAAAGTAATTATGGAGGAACCAGTCATGATCCAGGCAAAAGGTAGAGTGAAGAAACCAAATTCCGTAAACCAAACAAATGAACATCACATCGCTCGCTAACACAGAGTCTCAAATGCATGAAAAGGTATGTTACATGTAATGCTTTTGCTCCAGCAATATCTGAACTGTTTCATGTACTAACACATGAAAAAATGTACAGCTTGTGGATGAACAAGTCATGAGCCAGGAAACAAAGATCAAGAAACCAAGATCAAGAGTACCGAAGCAAACTACTGCTCCTGCTGCTATAGCTACAATAGATTCGCAATTACCAGACAAGGCAAGTTACAATTGTAAACTATTACAGTTGATAAGAATATTACACTGAAAACACTATAAACTAAAAAATGTGCAGATTCTGGATGAACCAGACATGAGCCAGGCAAAAGTTAGAGAAAAGAAACCAAGATCAAGAGTACAGAAGCAAGATGCTTCTCCGCCATGATTCAAGCATCACACAAGGTAAGTAAACTCCTAAACTAGCTGCTCCTTTTGTTGAAAATGTTGAACTGTTGAACTAGCTGCTCCTTTTGTTGAAAATGTTGAACTGTTGAACTAGCTGCTCCTTCTGCTCCTTCTGCTCCTTTTGTTGAACTGTTGAACTCAGACAAATCTTAACAATGCAGACTGATGATATTGCATGGTCTCAAACTCAGACAGCTCAGACAAGGGATTGCCAAGCAGCTGATGATATTGCATGGTCTTAGTTGTAAGATATGGCTGTGAACAATGGTTGTGGGATATGACTGTAAGATATGGCTGTGAACAAATGTAAGATATGACTGTAAGATATGACTATAATGTGGTTTGTAATATATGTGGTTTGTAATGTGGTTTGTAATATATGTTAGCCATCACATGCGGGCCACTGTAATATGACTGTAAGATATGACTGTAATATGTCAATGTATATGTCACCGTAGTACACATTTGCTTTTGGTTTTCGAGGCACTATGGATAGTGCCTAAAAAGCTAGGTTTTAGAGGCACTATGGATAGTGCCTAAAGTTGGTTTTTGAGGCACTATGGATAGTGCCTCAAAGTGGTTTTTGAGGCACTATGGATAGTGCCTCAAAATCTAGGTTTTAGAGGCACTATGGATAGTGCCTCAAAAGTTGGTTTAGAGGCACTATGGATAGTGCCTCAAAAGTTGGTTTTACAGCACTATGGATAGTGCCTTAAAAGTGTTTTTAGAGGCACTATGGATAGTGCCTTAAAAGTTGGTTTTTGAGGCACTATGGATAGTGCCTCAAAAGTTGGGTTTTATAGGCACTATGGATAGTGCCTTAAAGTTGGTTTTTGAGGCACTATGGATAGTGCCTCAAAAGTTAGTTTTAGAGGCACTATGTATAGTGCCTCAAAAGTTGGGTTTAGAGGCACTCTAATTTGTGCCTTGTTATTTTTGAGGCACTAGTCATAGTGCCTCAGTTGGCTAGGATTTAGAGGCATTAGTCATAGTGCCTCAATTAACTATGATTAGAGACACTTTTTAAAACTGCCTCAAAAAACTTTTACCTACACGACCGTCCCCGGCACTTTTTTTAGTGCCTCAAAAACTTAATTGTGGCACTAATTTAACTATTGGAGGCACGTTAGAGTGCCTCTGAATACTGTACCTGCCATAGTGCGAGCTCGATATCCCGCGCGATGCGGCCAACACAGTCCCCGGGACCCGCCGACGATGTCGACTGAATTGGTGGAGTGGCTGATCGTGGCTGATTTAGAGCATCTTCACTCGCCTATCAGGAGACCGGTTCGGACGTCGAAATTACGTCTGGACGTCGAAAATTGGGCCAGTCGCGTACCCAGGGACCTCTTTTCGATCGGATTTGGATCAACTTTGGTCCGGACTATCCAGGCCGAACCCAGGATCCCGGGTATGCCCTGGGGACGACGGACGGAGCAAATTGGCCGAGTGGACCAGTCTGTCAGCGACAGAAGCCGACTCGCCGCCATTCTTCCCGCCATCGCCGCTACACCCTTCCCGCCCTCGCCGCCGAACTCCGCGTATAAAAGGCGTGCATCTCGCCGTCTTTCTTCACAGTCTCTCAGACCACCACAACTCCGGCGAACTTCGGACGTTCGTACCTTGTGGCATCCCGCAAAACCACTACTAGAAAATCGCGTTGAATTTGTGCATTGCATCGTCATCATCATGCATAGTTTGCATAAAACTATTTTGCAAACCCCGATTTGTTTTCCAGACGCCCCATCTCTATTCAAATGTCAAACACCGGGTCTCCGGAATAATTTGTTTTGTTGCTATCGGGTTGCAAACGGCCCAATTAAATTAAATAAAAGTTGTATTTATTTTAGTAGGGGCAGTCGAACGGGCCGACCCGACCCGAACGACCACCCCCGTATTAAACAGATCGGTCCACCCCAATCAGCCCCCACCTAAATCCTAGTCCCACCAAATTCTATCCTACCCACCAACGGCAGACCGCCACCTCACCCTCTCACCCAAACTATACCCACTTGCCACCTCACCCATCCAGCCACCCTTTATTCCTAAACCTACCCAGAAATCTACCCTCCCCCAGCCTCCACATCACTCCCTCCTATCCCTGCACGCCACCTCAGCGACCCCTCTACCCTCACCCAACCACAGCCCGCCACGTGGCCAACCTCTCCCTCACACCCTCTCAACCCCCCATCCCACCAACCCCAAGCTCACCCAGCCACACACGCAACCCTCCCAGGCTCACCCACACGCACGCACACCGTGATGCAAGACACGCTGCCCCAAGACTGGGACCCACCATGGACCCTCCCACGCACTGCATCTTCCCCGCAGCCTCCCTCTCCCGATCCTCTTCCCCGCACCCGACAACCCTGTGCCTCACGCGCCCGCCCACCTCACCCCGCCGCCCTCCCCGCAGCAGCCTCCCTCCTCGGCCCGCTTCTCTCGCCATGAGGCCCACGCGCCACTGCGGGTCTCGCCCGTCCCGCCAGACCGCCTCCACTTGACGCCGCTTCCCATCTCCGCCCGCCCCACGCCACTCCTCGCGCATTCAAGATGTTTCGTGCCGCCAAGCTCGCTAACCACCTCCCGGTCGCTGCCCCTCCGAGCGGGCGCCGCTTCACCTTCCGGGACCCCGCTGCCCGCCACGCCTTCCTCGAGCCCGCTCCGACCTGCCCTGACGCCAGCCAAGCATCGTCTTTCCCTCGCGGCCCCACGCCACTGACCGCTTCGCCAGACGCCTGGCCACATGAGCTCGGCGACCTCCCAGCGACCTCGCTAGCGCCCGCCGCTTCGTCATTATCGCGGCGGCGCTCATGGACCTCCTCGACCTGTTTCCTCCGCCAAGACCACCTCGCAGCCGCCAAGGTTCCTCTGCCGCCCGAGGCCCATGCCGTCCCTGGCCGACGCCCAGAAACCGCCAGTTAAGGCGCTCGCAGGACCCGTGCAAGATCCTCGCTGGCAAGATCCGCCACCGTCGGCCATCGGAGCGCCTCCTGTGCCGAGCTCGCCGAGACCGCCCCACCTCTCCGCTGCTTTACCGCTCGCTGAACTCCAAGACGCCCTTCTCCGTGTCTGGAACTGGCGGTGGTCCGATCCAGATTGCCTTGTACACGCTTGAACCACCTCGGCAAGATCTCCTCGATGACAAGACCGCAGACGACGAGACCAAGTTCTATCCAAGGCACCGGCGCGGATCCCGAGACCTTCTTCCGGATGCGACCGATCCCGAACCCCGGTGAACCACGATCCTCTGCGAAGACAAAGAAGGTCTTCAAGGAACCGACAAGATCCGCGAACGCGCCATGGAGTGACCTCGGACGCCAAAACCCGACCGAAGGACGCCAAGTTCGCCAGGAACCCCAAGACCCCGATCCAAAGGCCGATCCGAGCGCCAAGGCCTCCGCCATAAAATCAACAAGATCATCACGAAATGCCGAGACCGGACAAGAAACCGTGAACCCGAAACCCCGAAGTTCTCCATCAAGGACGTAAGTACCCGCGAGAGTCGATAAGACCGACAACATGACCAAGACCGGATGCGCCAAGACCTACCTCAAGGCCCGAGGACGATCCCGCAAGTTCGTCGAACCTCGAACCCCGAGATCCGATCTCGTCGAACCTCGGACCTCGACTCAACCCCGGAACCCCAAGTTCGCCCTCATGTGTGAACCCTTTCCAAAACCCTATTTCATAATATAATAACAATTTGTCGCACTTTAATTGGTCATGCAGGCATACATTCATGTGGTTTGGGGGCCTTATGCCGATTCACCTAATAATTAAATATGGGGCCCATATGCGGGCAAATCTAGCCTTATGTTGGCCTCATTTAAACTTGTGTAGCGAACCGGTGATATATTTCTGCCTTGTTAAACAACATTTAAAATGCGGGGTATCTTTATAACATGCACCATCTAATTAATTGTCGGGACCCCGGTTCCGCCTAATCTGATCTAATTGCATCCATGCCATACATCATACATGCATCATGCCGATCCTTTGCCTTAGTATTAAATACTGCATCCGGTGTTCCTTCTAGTGATTTGCTTCTTCGCGGATAAGGCCGTTGAGTTGATGTGAGCTTCGCCCCGATCTTCGGGTGAATCCTTCGACAATGTTTTCAAAGAGCATCCCCTTTCTACCTATCTTACTTTTATAGTATTTATTCCTCCTGTGATCTATTGCTACCGTTGCGATGCTTTTAGTTTCGCACTGTGATATCCCTTGCAGCCCTATATTTGCCTTGGACACACCCTATTACCGTTGTTTGGTAGTTAGTTGGACTTGCGATGTGTCGTCGTTGCTTGCGCCGTCATATGCCATGCTTGATGTATTGCCGCATGTTGTTGTTGGAGTTGATTCTAGTTTTACTTATCGTCACTTTAATTTCGCTTAACAACTAAAATTGATAAGGAGGCATCGTGGGTGATAGATAATATTTGGTTTCAACCACTTGTGTCCCGTGAAGACCCGAGTACTTGATTCTGCCCTTGTTTTTATGCGCTTATCCACATCCGGAGGTATATGGGACCCCTGAGCGAGCTTGATTCGCCTTATTTTGGGGCCACAAACTAGTTTGAGGTTTTATTTATGATCTGTACTTATGCCATGTTTTACCGCTTTATTTACGACAGCGAGGTACGCACATCATCGCTTAGGAAGCGGAGTGTTTACGCGGTGTCGATAAGCCCTGCTTTGGGGTTCCCATCGCTCACGACCATTGTCGCAGACTTGAGGCCGCCTCGAGCTTGTTTACCCGCTATGGATTCTACTTAAGGTGGCCCCTCGAAATATTTCTCAATCCGTGATTGTTCACCGTGAAAGCCTCGCGGTTTTGATTTGGTTTTTCCGAGGTTGATCGAGCGTGTTGCTATTGGTGCACCCCGCCGGTAAAACTTTTCTCAAAGCCGTGTCTCATGGATATGGACGACTTGGAGACGTTTCTTGATCATAGACAAGCATAACTAAAGTTTATTGCTATAAATTTGACTTATAATGACTAGTAATCAGCTCCACTATAACGGAATAACTAAATAATACTGCCCACAATTGCTTGTTTTGTGTGTCGCCATACCATTGTACCGACTAGTAAGCACCGCAACTACAACGAAATGGCTGAATAAAAGTACCAACAACAACTGGGTTTTGGGTTTATCTCATGCTATCTCAGATTCCGATTAGTAATTGTTGCAACTACAACGGAATGGTTAACTAAAAGTGCCCATGCTTACTTTATCGATGATCATCTAAACCTGACTAGTAAAGTGCCGCAACTATAATCGAATAAGTAAAATCGCCAACGTGTGAGTTCCGGTTGACTTCCTCGTTGGTCTCGAGGGGAAATCCTGTGATGGGTTTGTTTGGTGTTAGCTTCGTGTTGATCCGAATAGGTCATTCTCACCTCTCTCGATAACCGCGGTTGTATCGAGTCTCTATAGGTTGTTTAGTGCATGCCGCCGCTTGATCCCACCATACCTATGTAGGCGAGGACCGAATTCTAGCCTCGCCGTAATCGCCTCGATCGACGCCTTCTTTTTCCTTTGCCCTTTGTCGGCGCCCCTTTTGTTTAAGCAGGTTTTGAGATCGACGTCGTTAGCAGGGTTACCCTTCCGGCTTGGCCTGGGCAGGGTTATGGACGCCATTGGTTATTCTTCAGGGCTCTTAGCCCCATTTGCATCTTGTCCGTAGCCGGACGCTCCGTCTCTTTAAGGTGATTTGGATCTCCGTATTATATCGGTATTCTTGACTCTTTGAGTCGCTGTTATATATATATCTGTTCTGTGGGTCCCATCGAGGACTGTTGTGTAATGTTATTACCTCGTTTTCCACCCGCACGAAAGTGCCTGGTGGGCACCTTTGAATCGTTTCTATGCGGGTTTGGTGAATTTTGCCCAAACTTGCATAGGTCCGATTCTGAGGGTGTTACATACCTTTCCTCCTCAAATCCGTCGAGAAGTCATGGCCGAGGGATTTCGCGGCCGACGCATGATGACGCCGTGGGAAGCCCGGCTACTCCACGAGGCGCACTATACGACGCCGATGGACACTCGTCTCCCCCTCGGCTGGTAACTCAGCGCCGACGGGATCCCTGTTCCGTCGGTGCCAGTCGACGAGGACCTCGCCAGAGAGATCCTGGTGGCTATCGCCGACATGCAAGACCCGGGTCTCGCCGGAGAGTTCCAGGGGGCTATCGCCGACATGCAAGACGCGGATCCTGGCAACCTGGTCTTGTGGAGGCAGTTCTTCACCGACAGGGTGAACTCTCGCCGGCGTCATGGAGCACATCCAGGCCGGCAACCACCCCGCCTCGGCCTGTAGTTGCAGCGTCCGGCATCGACCACGGCAACGGAGGCCTTTTCCTAGTTTTTAACTCGATGTAATATGTGCTCGCCCTACTTAATAAAATCCGCCTATATTTGCCCATATTTCGCCGAGTTTGACTGAATTTCACCGAATTTCGACTCGCCTGCACGCGAGTGGGAAATCGACGCTTGCCGAAATCGAAGCTCCGTCCAAAAAAGGTCCGGATTCCTCAATTACTTAACGAGTGGAGATGCTTGAGTATCAGTAGCGTGTGTTTAGTTCTGTGCTCCGAATTATATGACGAATTTTGGATAATTCGAAAGAGAGGGTTTGCTTTATGTGGTAACTTGCAAACGTATCGGTAAGATTTGGCTGGACTTGTACGCCCAGGTACCTGTCTGATTAAACGGTGTGAAAATGATATGACAGGACTCTGATGATATCTATCTCCGTAACTCACAAGGAAAATATTTGACGCGTAGCCTCGATTCTATAGCTACAGGTACGTGCCGACGAGGTAAGGAAGAGCGTCCAAGTAGTAGTAAGATTCACTTTCCCGCCAAAAGAAAAATATTAAGATTCACTTGTTTGTAACGCGTTACTATGTTTAGGGTTTAGCTTCTGGCTGGTGCCAATTATTGAATGACATATCTAGCTGTGTCTGCCTGTCCTCAGTACTCACCAGCAAAGCATCTCCTGTTCTTTTCCATTTGTCTGCTAAGCTATCGTCCAACCCAAAGCATTGGACAGTTGCACAAGCTTGTTTGTTTAACACCTAACGAGAAGAGTTAGTTGCTCGGCTATTACTATTGCTTTTAGTTTCGTTTGGTTGCTGCCACTGCCTACCCTAATTTTGAGCAACGGTTTGGCAGAATGGAGTTAGTTGTGATCCGTAAGTATCGAAAAGATACGGTTCTTCTTTATATAATGAGTTCTTCTGGGCTAAACATATACTCCCTCCATCCGAAGTATTAAGGCCTATAATTTTTTTTTAAAGTCAAGCCATGTAAAGTTTGACTAAATTTTTAGAAAAAACTATTATATTATATAGATAGCCATATGATAATATGTTTCATGATATATGAAAGGGTATGTATTACGTATTGTAAATATTAATATATTTTTTGAAAAAACTTGGTCAAACTTTAGATAGTTTGATTTTTTTTAAAAAAAATAGGCCTTAAGCCTTGGAACAGAGGTAGTATAAAATAATTTAGAACACCTGAAACAAAATGTTAAAAACAAATGTTCTTGTATAGTTATGTTTGTTTTTCAATGGCACCTCAGCTTCTACATCGGTTGGATGCACATACTGTCTGCAATAACTAACATAGGGAGTGAAGATAAAGAATCAAGAATGATACACAAAATACATTGAAATGTATCTACTCCTACTTGTGTATTACATCCTCGCGCGGAAACCTAAGTAATAGGATCTTCTGTTGTCTAGAAACAACTGGAAAATGTTTGGAGTAACCCATCATTATGTAGAACATCTTTGTGTATTTCTTCAAACTTTCCTGCCCCTATTGTCTATTTGATCATTGTAGGCATATATTACTAGATGACCATCACACAATATTATTTATTAGTTTACGAGTTGAAATTGAACTACAAGATGAAAAAGAGAAGTCCAATTACCCCGGGACTTGCCCTATGGTTTACTTTACAACCCCAAACTTTGATCCGGATTACTTTACCATCTTACTCTGGACTTTATAATCTTATTTCTCATTTAAACCGCCTTTCAGCTTGTTTGACTCTGATATTGTCCTAGACTCCTACTCAACATTATTGCATCATTTCTCCCTCCTCTTTGCCACATCATTACTTTTTTCTCTCCTCGAACAAAACTAGAACAACATGTTTTCCACAAACCCCATGTCAATGGTAGGTGAAATTTTACAGGATTGTTCACCGAAGTATGCATTATTTTTAATGTTTCGACAAAGTTGTGCATTTTGAACTTTGAACCCAACATTGTTTTGAACTTTAAACGAAACATCAAGTTTCTCTCAAACAGAATGTCAATCTTAGGCAAAATTTTACCAATATTCTTCACTAAATTATAAGAGATTTATTGGTTTTTTCCAAATTTTTCTTAAACCCCACATACAAACTAAAACTAAAACATTAGATTTCTCTCAAACCGTATATCACTTTTGGAAAAAGAATCAATTAACTAGATTAGTCACCAAAATTTTCATGGTTCTCTATAGTTTGTTCTTATGTGCATTGAATTATGGACTCAAATATGAACTTTCAACTAAAACAACATGTCTCCATTGAATCATAAGTCAATTTTATCTAAGATTTTATCAGAATGGTAAATCAGTTATGACCGTTTCACTGGAAAACTCTCAATTTTTTCTATATCGTGTGCATGTTTCACTATCTAGAGATTTTTTAGCATTTTGCAGATTTTTTGCGTTTGATATTATAATTGCATAGAATTTTTTGAAAAAAGATCAGTAAGTCAAACATAATTCAGTGAACAATCTGGTAAAATTGACATACCGTATACTTGTACTTGCATTGCTAGCGGACCGTCGATGGGCACCATCTCAGACCTCAAGTAGTCGTTGTATTTCCATCTCTGATGCTTCCATCTCGGCCACGCGCATCTAGATCCCCTTCGTGGTGCTGCCGGCACTACTAGGAAATACCTAATTCGTGGCACACTGATTTTCCCCATCCGTAGCGCACTACTAGTGCCCTACTAGACTTGCGCTACTACTAAGTCCTTATCCATCACGCATATGGGATACAACACGCATAATTTCAACAATGGCAGCGCACCACCAAATGCGCCACAACTACAAAAGCGCCTAAGACTTTTGGGAAACAAAATATATATATTATTATAATGCGCATTTACACAAAACACCCTAAAAAGAAACAGAAAAAGCCATCAAGGATATGTTATCTGGTCCTGTCGCCGGCGCCGGCGCCTAGTCACGGGCAGGTGGTCGTGGCTACGACCTACCACCGCAGGGGAGGTGCGGGAGGCCGTGGCCGTGCCATTCAATGCCGTCACCTCGTCAGAGCCGCCATCCCCGTGCCAAAGGAGGGGAGGACTAGGCGCTCAGGGAGAGAGAAGAGGCCATGCACGCATCGGTGGCGTGGAAGACAGAGGCGCCATACCGAGTCGAGCGAGGCTCGGATCGAGGAGAAGGGAGGTAGCGACGCCACTCCTCTGTTGTCGCCTCTTCCTCGACGAACATCACCAACCGCAATCGGCGCCGTGCCTCCTCTTTTCCCCCGTTCTCCACCCAACTCCACCATGGTCACTGCTGCACGCCGCGCTTCTTCTAGTAGCCGGGGCCGGTCGCGACAAAGGACCGCCGCCTCATCAGGTTCTAATAGGCCACGCTAGGAGCGACGACGAGAGCGAGGACTTGGCAACATGTCCTGGCGGCGCCATAGATAGGGAGGCGCGGTCCCTGGCAAGCGGAAGCCGGAGGTGGAAGGCGAGCGGGATAGCTGGGGGAGTAAGGCAAGCAAGAGCTGGAGGAGGAAGGCGAGCAAGAGAGGCGACCGACGACAAGATCGGGAGGAGGAAGGAGGGGCCAGGGTTGGTAGGGGTGGTTGGTGGCGATGGGGAATAGGTAGGGGAGTGCGTGGGTTGTGTGCATGTCGCGCAGTGTCTGTTTGGCATCGGGTTAGGTGGGGTATGCGCGTGGCGCATTATTTGGTGCCCCACTGCTATCCTTTTAGGTGTGGTGCATCTCAGCTAGTGCGTTAGCGGTAAAAAGATAGTCATGGCGTACCCCTGTGTAATGCGCTACGGGTAAATGGGGCGTGACCCTTGGCAGCCTGACCCACACGTAGTGGTGGCGCACCTTTGTCTGATGCGTCACGGGTATGTGACTTACCCATGGGGCACTACTCACTCATGCGCCACGACTATTTTACCCGTGGGGCACCACTACCATGTACGCCATAGATGTCTGAATTGCCTATAGCTGTTTTCATAGTAGTGCGGGGAGATAAGGTGATGGTGTTGCGACTAGATGGAAGGTTTGTAGCATTTTTTTTTTGCCTTTGATGCAAATCTGAGAAATATTGTAGGAAATATTTTATTAGTATGATGTAATTTTCCTTCATGAGGTGCAAATAATTAGAAACTTTTGTAGCAAAAATTCCCCTTTTAATGCAAATCCACATGATGGTTGTAGCGGAAATCTCTAAGGCTTTCGAGGTGCTTCAAGGTGTTCTATGATGCCTGACCGACGGTGCTTCGAGCGGCCGATGGTGATTTGAATTCAGCTAGGTAAATTCAGTAGTTCCACTGGATACACTAATGAGTAATAACTGATTGTAATTTGGATAGTTGGATACATTTGTTTGTAATCGATTTGATATTGCAGGAACACAAGATGAAGGGATTTTATCCATCGATCCCCAAACCAAACCAATCAGACACATGGATTTTCCTTTGGTATATCGCCTCGTTGTATTGGCAATTGATTTTACCGGTTATGGAAGAATCGGATGAATTAAACCGGTGATTTGATAATATCTTCTCTATTCGGTACTACTATCTTAAGTTTTTAGCAATCTCTTATGTATGTTCTTGGATCAATTAATAATGAAATTAAAAATATATGTTCATGTTACTATCGCATCAAATTTTCTATGCTATTACAAGTGTTTTTTAGTATTTTTCCGCTTAGTTTTTAGCCTACTGGCAGGAGGCAGAGAGCGCGGGAGGGTTCGGAAGCCCCCGGACCCGGAAAAGGACGGTAGGGCAAAAACCTAGGCGCGTGTCTAGCTATACCGAGAAAATGTGTACCCCGGTGGTCTCGGTCGGAAGTCAGAAACCGGAGAGCAGCCAGGGGTACCAAAACTCAGAAACCGGATCAGCCGCGGACGTGCCCCAAAAACCCGTGCATTTCCCGTGCGGCCGTGCGGAAAGTGGTGGTGCAGTACACTTGTCGACCGCCCGTTGCATGCGGCCACGCGTGCCCCTTTTCCGCGGGAAGGAAACGGCCGTAACGGCCAGGTTTGGTCGGTCCTTGCCGTCCACGCCCAGTCGGCAGCAGCCAGAACAGGAGGACGGGCGCGTCTAGGCAAATGACAGATAGGACCAGCGAGAGAGCTGGCCACGCTACAGTTTAAGCAAGCTACGGACTGGCCAATTTGTCTAGTCGGCGGGTGCCTTAACGTCATCACCGATGCAAAAAAGCGGAAAGCAGATCCAGAAAATCTCACCGGTGTCACCGTCCACATTGACGCCGCCCCGGCACGTAGCACGGTAGCAGCACGTGCGTGCGCTACCAGTTAATTGGCCACGCGTCGCGTCTACGTGGAGGCCACAGGGAAGCCGGCCGACTGGCTGGCTGGCCGAGGCAGGCAGCTTTTGCGAGGCTGTGAAAACGGACGTCGCGGCGCTGCCGTTCGTGCGGACGCGCAACGGCCATCGTGCTCCCCGCGCTCGCTCACGGGATTCGATTCGATAGCTCACCACAGCTTCCGCCTCAGCGGGCGGGCCACCACACGCGACAGCGCGATCGCGCTGGGGTGCACTGCACTCCGTGCTAGCGTACCGCGGTCCGCGGCCCCGGTGGAGGGTCCCTGGCCTGCTCCCCGCCATGCGCCATGTCGCCGTCACGTACCGCTCATGGGTTCCGTGCCAGGCCCAGTTTCGCAACGCTCGCTTGCGACACCCACCACCCTGACCTCAGCCACTCCATCCCGATATGGACGTCCCTTTTATTTTCTTCACCTGCCCCCTTCCAACCTCCGCTATTTGGGTAAACTCCCAGCATGCTGAATATTGTCAGAAGGAACATGTCCAGAAAAACAAATTGTCAGAAGGAAACATGCATACAGATTTGTTTTTTCTTGCACAATTGTACAACTAGAACATGCCAAAATTCAGTTTTAGGAAGCAAACTTTTGCCGTGAATAAAGTCAGACGGCAGTGCAAAGTAGTATCTGTATCAAGCTCATGTCACTTGCCAACCAACCAACCTACACAACACAATCGTGCCATCCGGGGCACAGAACCGGCCCCTGCACCGAGGAAGCTGGAACCCAGTTACCCAATTCGGCGGAATCCGAGGCGCTCTTTTGTCAGAAACACGCCCCCCCCTGCAGGCAGCTACCAGAAGAAAAAAAAAAACAGTCATTCCCCTCGGCCAGCACCCAGCAGCCAGCTCCTCCAGCTTTGTCTGTCCAGGCGCATCGACACAATCCAACACCTCCCAGCCCCAGCCGGCCGCCCGCCCGCCCGCCCGCCCGCTGTTATTAGTACGCGCCACCCCCACGCCGGTACTACTACTACGCCCCCCACCCCCCTACCCACAGTCCCACGACACGCACAGCTGCGCCAACAGCAACACCTCAGCGGCCACCAAACGTCCAGCGATCGCCATGGCCGCGGAGGACCCCAAGAAGGTGGAGGTGGAGGCGGCGCCCGAGCCCGAGGTGGCGGCGCCCGTCCCCGCCGCCGAGCCGGAGGCCCCCGCCAAGGACGTCACCGAGGAGAAGGCCGTCGTCCCCGCCGAGGCGGAGAAGCCGCCCGTCGATGACGACTCCAAGGCCCTCGTCGTTGTCGAGAGTGAGTAACTCTCTCTCCCCCCCCTTGCTCGTCCTGTTACTGTCATCCTGTGGGGGAAAAATCTGTGCTTGTTTGGTCAAGACCGAATTGTGGGAAGGGGATGGGCGTGCTAGCATCTAGGAGGAATCAATTGATTCTTCCCTCTGTACTTCCATGGTAGCTCTGCACTGGTAGTAGTACTAGGTATACTGATGATGCTTGGATGTTTGCCCCGCTTTTTTTCTTTTTCTTTTGCTTCCTCTCTGTACCTTTCTTGGCACGGTTTCTGCTCTCGCTCTGACAGGCCTAGAGTATGACGAATCCGGCAATTTCTGTCGGATAACGTGAGTGCGTTGGTACGAATTATTTTCGTTGCTTAAAACTATCAATTGATTTGTGCTTTCGCCGCTTTGAGCCCTCCTTTTCTTGTGTGTTTGTTCTTTCTTGACTGTCTGCTTGTGAAACATATCATTACTTCTTTGGTGTTGCAGGCCGCTCTGATAAATATCTGTGAACTGTTCGTCTGAATTTTCCTACTTTCGAAATGATTTCGTTCTGCAACGGTGGATGTAATCATAGTTGCAAAAGTAATTCCTTGCTAGTGCTGCAGAATCTTGAAATTAAAAATAAACAAAGAGCATGTTAGGACAAACATCAGATACCTGGTTGATGATAGACATGTATAGCCTCACTCGAATCTTTCTTTCCAAAAATATTTCAGGTTGGAATTTAGAAAAGATAGTTTTTTGGAACTTTCCTGAATTCTTCACTTCCCCATCCACTTACTTTTTTTTCTGCCTCTTCTCTCTCTCCCTCTCTCTCTTATCCATCTCAGTTTCCTTTTTTGGGGGGAATCTCAATTTCCCTTTAAAAACATACAAAGTGCCCAAGTTGTTATGCTGGCAGAAAAATAGCTAAACACAAACCAAAGGCACATGAAGAACAACCTTTGCCGATCTTGAGCTCCTGTTTGCTGGATTACCTGCATGTTCCTGGCATATTTCAAACCATCTACTAGATATTTATTGGTGTCACTAGTAGTTAATGTTTGGGTTTAGCACAGAGAAAATTATACTGTTTTAACCCAGAAATCATGTATATATGCAATTAGTAACCCAAAAACCATGCTATGAAAAACGAAGAAACCATGATAACTGTCATATTCGTCTTTCAGAAGGAATAGTTATCTTAGTGTAAATATATAAATGACATATTGTAGTTTGGGACAGGCAGGTAGTTGCTTTCCGTTGCTGCTCTAAGTCATCATAGATGTACAACTATGCTATAAGTGTTCAGTAGTTCAATTCCTTTCCTAGTTGAGAAATTGTGCGTACAAAGCATTCTGTGTTCCTGGCAACCTCATCGAAATTCAACATATGTATGACCCTATTACTGTTTTAAATTGATAAACAAGAAGTTCGTAGTGTGAAAATAAAAATTATTTTTGTGATGCAAATGTGCAACTGGCTGTATATGAAAGTTGTCCTAAGGCTTTACAATCTACGACAAAATGATCCCATTCCTGCAAAAATCCATTCACTATTAAGTATAATAGCAACCTTGGAGGAAACTGCAGAGCTACTTAGCTACAAGCTTTCAATCATAAAAAAAATTGCACCTAGTTATTCTAAGGATTCTGGCCGTGCTGGAGACTAAATCAAGGATATTCAGAACAGTGTACATTGGATGCTGAAAGAATAGGGTGTGCTGTCATTGTCTGGCTATTCCTTTATCCAGAACGGCTGGGTTAGCTTTTTTTCCATCTTACTATGTGTGACTATGTGGTTGTAGAACGTTCTGAATGCTTTGCCGTTCTCTAAAGTGAAGTCTGTAGGCTCTGTGGAAGATAATGTTAACGTCATAGCATATGAACTTATAATTCTAATTTATTTTTTCGAATTGAGAAGTTCCCTGCTCCGGATGCTAATTGGTTGCTGAAGAGCATTTAACATCACGCATCTAGCTGCTAGCTCTTACTGCATAATTAATCTCATATCAAATAATTGTGTGGAAACTCTTGCTCATTAAATATCTCTCCACTTTCTGTATACCAGAGGTTGCAGATGAACCTGTTGCTGAGAAACCCGCTGATGAGAAGCCTCCGCAAGGGGGCTCAAATGACAGAGGTAATTATTGAATAATTTGAAAATTTTCCTTATCGTGGAGTACAAATATGCTGACAAAATCTGAAAAAAACTCTTTCCAGATATTGCTCTCACAAGGGTGGAAACAGAGAAGAGGAACTCTCTAATTAAAGCATGGGAGGAGAATGAGAAGACAAAGGCTGAGAACAAGTATAGTACTACTTCTATATGCTTTTTTTTTCTTATGGTAGAGTTATCGCTAATGTTTTATATTGGATTTGCGTATCTCAGTAGAGATCTTCAGCCATTTGAATGATTTCAACCAGGAAGCACCTCTATAAGCTTCATTTTAATATATACCTGGTGTTGCTCCCAAGAGATATGTGAATGCCATCTGATTCAAACAATAAGAAGGACGCCTAAGAGCAACTAACCTTACCCACATTAAACTTACTACCGATATCGTGTGATCAAGTTATGTCATTATAAAGAAAATGAAGAAATTATACTCCCTCCGTCCAACTTACTACCGACTTGGTTTGAGTAGTTTCAATGTATCTAGACGCATTTTAGTGTATAGATACATTCAATTTAGACAAACCTAAATCAGTTATTTCTGGACAGAGGAAGTACGATAACTGAAATTGGTGTTTAACACATTCATTAAGTAGATGATATGAAATGAAATGTCCTAACCTTGATTCACATGAATGTCACAGGGCTGCTAAAAGGTATCCGCTATTCTTTCATGGGAGAACACCAAGAAAGCAAACATTGAAGCTCAACTAAGGAAGATTGAGGTAAAATTTCATTGTTTGCCTATTTCATGGCAGGATGAGGCCCATTCTTGGGTGGTTCTGTACACTTACCAATGTTTACCTGCAATTCCCACTACGGCACTATTTTCATACGGCATCCTCTGTAACTAAAGCTTATGTATGTGCACACCTTCAGGAGCAATTAGAAAAGAAGAAGGCTGAATACGCAGAGAAGATGAAGAACAAGGCTGCACTCATCCACAAGGAAGCTGAGGAGAAGAGAGCCATGGTTGAGGCGAAGCGTGGCGAGGAAATCCTCAAAGCTGAGGAGACGGCCGCCAAGTACCGCGCCACTGGCAACTCTCCCAAGAAAGCTATGGGGTGCTTTGGGGCCTAGGAAAAAAAAAACTTTCCCTGGTCACAAACGGGGAAAGAGTGAAGTGCTCATCCGTGGTTGCTTGCTTCCTTTTTTTGTTCACCCGTCCAAGTGTGTAGTGTGCCTTGTGTGTAAAGTCTTCTGTTGCTGTATATACATATTGCTTCCAAAGACAGATTTCTGGTGGTGTACATCTTTGATGCTTGACATTTGACAAGCAAACATTCTTATGTGTAGTTAAGAAGTCACACTGTTATCACTGTTGGCATTTAAGCAGTCTTTTTGGTCTCATCCTAGTGGTTATGTTGTTAAATTGCATTGTGGCCCTCCAATCGCAAGGGCATCATTTTTAGTATGTTGAAAATATTAAGTGTGTTTACTTATTTTATGCAAATGTTTTTTTCCTTACATGTACCTCCTTCATTGCAAAAACTGCAAGTTTGTAGGCATTCCTACAGGGCTACAGGTGTTATTTTGAGAATTTTATATAGGATTATGTTGCTAAGAAATAATACAGTAATAAAATAATTGTAGAAACATTTCTACAGTAAATCTAACTATATTTTTCTCAATGGCCTGTTTATATGGTCATGCCTCAAATTTTGACGACATAAATCAAACTAACCCGCGACTTCATGACTGCCACATCAATTGTCCTCTAAAATATGGGTCAGTTCCTGTACACACTCGCTCCCTCTCCCTCCCCTCTCTCTCTCTCATTAGACATTTAAGATGCACCCAATCAATGAGAGCCATTAATTGGATTAGATCCAAGGGTTAATGGCTCCATGGGATCAATATAGACTTTGTGTTACTACAAGAGCTATATACTTTTCCCCACATCTTGCGCGTGGGGCGTTTTAGTCACAGTCTTGATGAAGATACTAGTTCCCCACAACTTGCATACATAAAATATTTTAGTCCAATTTAATTAGACTTCATCAAGTTTGACTGATTTTGACCAAATTCGTCAACTTGTGGCATCACATTTTTTGAGCGGACGTACAAAATAGATAAAAATGTGGCAAGGGAGTGAATCGAACTCATGATCTTTGAGTTCCTATTCACCACCTTAGGCCGCTACATTAAGCAATGATATCTGGTTCTAAAAAGGGTGGAACCTTTTTATCCAATATAAGCTCCCACATCTAAAAATGCCCACATTCGCTGTTAGCATAATCTCATCTATGAAGGCCTTTTATTTTAAAACTCGGGCTACGTGGTGGCCTTTATTTGAACATTTGAAAAATGCAATTCTAAGTATCAAAATCAGCTTAAAAATTACGTACATGTAGACAATGATATAAGATTTTAGTGTGCAAAATTTTAGCCCTAATTGATTTGTATTAGGGGCCACAAAAAAAAGAAAATTCTAACAAGATTTGAAGGTGCACCGCTTGCAAACCCGGATCTCTAATTTTGTCTTTTCTATGGAGCCCAGAGCACAAATTATTTCAGATTGAAAATTTATAATTCCTTTATAATTTTTTCAACGTAAGAATATGTATTGTTTGAATATCAAAAATAAATGCTTAGATTTAGCCCGGGTATACACACTCAATCAATAAAGATCACTAGTTCTCCCCTTTGAATGTGAGCATTTTTAAGTGTGTGTG
This sequence comes from Avena longiglumis, assembly GCA_030063025.1. Taxonomy (NCBI): domain Eukaryota; kingdom Viridiplantae; phylum Streptophyta; class Magnoliopsida; order Poales; family Poaceae; genus Avena; species Avena longiglumis. The sequence continues at coordinate 76,433,259 of CP125976.1, read as the reverse complement.
CGCGCTTATATTGTATAAAAGTGTTCCGTCCTTTTTTGTAACAATCAGCATCGATTCAACCTATTGGCTTGAGGAGGTGATTAGCAATGCAAAGGTCATGAGTTCAATTTCCTTCCTTTTTATATTTTTAATTATTTTCTAAAAATATACAAGGATCATTTGAAAAAACTGTGTCGCTATAGGGTTGACGAATTTGGTCAAAATCAGTCAAACTCGATGAAGTCTAATTAAATTGGACTAAAATGTTTTAGGGATGCAAGTTGTGGGACTAGTAGTGCTTACTTTGCAAGATGTGGGACTAAAACGCTCTGACACTGCAAGAGCGTTTTTAAGTGTGTGCGTGCTTATATTGTATAAAAGTGTTACGTCCTTTTGTGTAACAGTCAGCATCCTTCAACCTAATGGTTAGAGGAGATGATTAGCAATGCAAAGGTCATGAGTTCAATTCCCTTCTTTATTATTTCTTTATTTATTTTGTAAAAATATACAAGGATCATTTGAAAAAACTGTGTCGCTATAGGGTTGACGAATTTGGTCAAAATCAGTCAAACTCGATGAAGTCTAATTAAATTGGACTAAAATGTTTTAGGGATGCAAGTTGTGGGACTAGTAGTGCTTGCAAGATGGGGGACTAAAACGCTCTGACACTGCAAGATGTGGGACTAAAAGCGTATATAGCTCTTACTACAATCGTTACATATTACAAATAAGGAAACAAATAAATTAGTCATAAGTTCAAAACACAATCTTTACATATGGAAAAGATGGGAAAATGGATTAATGGAAATTAATACTGCTCATACTTGCCAATCCGAACCTGATATGCACATGACACTGTATTATGATCTAGATATGATTATTTGTGCATTCTAGTACAACCCTACAAAATTAGTACTACTCCCTTTGTTTGGGAAAGGATGTCTGCAGATTTGACGCGTTTTGGTATACTGTACAAAATGATGTCCTCGCTCCTTGAGCACGTATGTTTCATTGTTCGGACTAGCGGCGCCATGTCCCAGCTGGCCAGCGTGGCAGCCCTGCGGCGCCATATAGGGTGGAGTGACAGCTGTGCGTGTCGCGTGGACGGGAGTGGCAGAAAAGAGTTACTCCGTGTAAAATAGTTTGCAAATAAGTTTATTATTTGAATTTGTTTGGCTTTCAGATTATTTTTATTTAAATTGCCCGAAAAAGCACGTGCCTAATGCTCCAGGCCAGTTCGAAACGCCAGCCAAATCGGCACGAACGGCGACGGCCAGATCGGCCAGATGGAGAGTTGAGAAAGAACTAAACTGGGGAGCCGGACGGAGGAAGATGACGAACTGCAACGCCCCGCCGCCGCCGTCCGCCGACGGATGGCCTCCTCCGACGGTGGCCGATCTAGCCTTTCTTTGGCTATGGCGGCGCCTCCAGGGTCGCTCAAACCCGGGAGGCAGTTACGTCGGTAGGTCTATCTAATATTCCAAATACATTCAGAGTACTACCTGAACTTGTGTTTTATTTGCAGCAGAGGAGGAATGCTGGAATGATTACATACAGATTGAATATCACGTCTCACTTCACTTGTGATGTTCTGAAACGATATTCTTGTCTATCCTCATCAAGATGTTTACAACATCCCTCATCGAAGGCCTCGACTGGCATGACATGTGCGTGCATGAAATCGCCAGATCCAACAAGTCCAGTGCCTTTGCCTGATCATATTCAGGCCAGTACATGATCTCCTCATCTAAGAAGCTCATGATGCTCCCATGATCAGCCTGCGTCAGGTTGGATCTCATCCATGTTACAATGTCGACGCCATCTCCAAATGCAGGATCAACAGGCATCCTCCTGGTTAGGAGCTCGAGAAGCACCACTCCGTAGCTGTAGACGTCGCTCTTCTCAGTTAATCTTGTGGAGTAACCTTGCTCTGAACACAAATGACCACACATGTTAACCCTGAAGTTCTATATACACATTTAACAGAAACATATATCCAAATATTGGTCTGTGTGCATCCTTGATGCAGAGGCCAGGAGCAATAGCATTCTTCCACTGTCTAGAAAAATGTATCTGACAGATTGGTGAATTTACCTGGAGCAATGTAGCCGAGGGTGCCAACAACGACTGACACCGTTGCATCTGCATCCTCATCATCGACAATCTTCCCCATTCCAAAGTCTGCGATCTTTGGCACTAACTCGACATCCATCAGGATATTGCTCGACTTCACATCTCTATGGACAATCATGGGCACACAATCATGGTGAAGATAGGAGAGGCCTTCTGCAACGCCGAGGGCGATCAGATGCCTGGCCGTCCAATCAAGACCCACTCGGGGCGTCCTCTCATGCAACAGCTCGAAGAGTGTCCCCTCTGGCATGTACTCGTAGAGAATTAGGCCGACAGTGCGGCGGATGCAGTATCCAGCCATCCTGATGATGTTCCGGTGCCTCACTATGTTCAATATCTTCACCTCAATGGGAAACTTGCACTGGGACAGATCAACAGTCTTGACTGCCCACTGCTTTCCGACTGCAAACTGAGTCCTATAGACAGTGCCGTGCCGGCCTTTGCCGATGACATACTTCTCGCTCCAGTTGTCGGTGGCCCGGAGGATGTCTTCATATGTCAAATCTTCAGGTAGCTCCTCTGTTGAGTCCAAGTTACGCACTGAGCCGTTTTTCGCCGACAGGCTCTTTGACCTCTTCACAATGTAATGAATAACACACAGACCTGCTACCATGACGACGAATGTTGACAGCAGCAATGCCACAATAATGTGCGTGTTCCTTCTGCGGTTTCTCCGAGACTGATTTTCGGAGCAAGGTGATCCATTGCCAGGGTGTATGCACAGCTGAGCATTCCCGCGAAAAGCATCAGGTGAATTTTCAGCAAGCTTAGCCCAGTTGCCTGCAGGGAGTTGACCAGAGAGCTCATTGAAGGAAACATTCACTTGTGAAAGTGAGATCATGTCGCTGAGCTGCGATGGTATCGGACCAGATAATGAGTTAGCTGACAAGTCGAGCACCTCCAGGTTCCGAAGGTTGCCGAGGCTGCTTGGAATTTGGCCGCTCAGTCTGTTGTTGCTAAGGTTCAGATCTTGGGATATGTATTGAAGGTTGCCTAAGCTACGAGGGATGTCTCCTTGCAAAGAATTGCCACCAAGCTGCAGCTCAAGAATGCCCTGTGTTGCAGTGAAGGAGTCTGGAATTGTTCCGGTGAGCTTGTTCCCACTGAGCAGAAGATATTGCAGACTACCGAGTGCTGTAACTTCTTCAGGTATACTCCCATTTAGGAGGTTACTTCCGAGATCAAGACGGAAGAGTCTCTTGCAATCTCCTAATTCCAGTGGTATTGGTCCCGTCAGCCTGTTCGACGACAAGCGCAGAGTTCCAAGAATGGTCAGAGCTCCGAGCTCACGCGGTATCGGACCGGAGAAGTTGTTGGCAGATAGATCAAGCATCGTGAGGTTGCGCCAGGAACCGAGCACGCTCGGTATCCTTCCCTGAAACTGATTGCCACTCAAGTCCACAAATGACCACCCTGTGTTTGTGCCCAAGTCTGCCGGCAAGCTCCCACTGAACATGTTGTTGTTCAGCCTAACCCTCCAGAGAGACTGGCATTTAGCTATCTCGCTGGGAATTCCCCCACTGAACTGGTTGTGTCCAACCGAAAGAACGGCGAGCTGACCTCCGGTGCAGAGACCACGCGGAATCGCGCCGTGGAAGCGGTTGCCGGTCAGGTCGACACGAACAAGCCCATGGGTTGTGTTCAGCCCCAGTGCTATGGGGATCTCGCCAGTGAAGTTGTTGTATGCCACAATGAGCTCTCTGAGGTTCCTCACCTGAGTAATCTCTGCAGGCACCTCTCCACTGAGGCTATTGTTGTAGAGCTGCAACTCCTCCATGTCAGGCATCCGCCACAGCGCCGCGGGCACCGTCCCACGGAGCATGTTCTTGAACAGGGCCAGCTTCTTCAGGTGAGTGAGCTGACTGAACTCCGGCGGTATCGTCCCGGAGAGGCTGTTGTTCTGGAGCTGGAGCTCAACCAAGTCCCGGCATCTCCCGATTTCTGGTGGAATCGTCCCAGAAACGGCATTGTCTGCCATGGAGAACTTCTGCAGCCTGCTCAGGTTTCCGACGAAGGACGGGATGGAGCCGTTGATCCGGTTGCAGTTCAGGTACAGAGTTGTCAAGGACTTGCATTTCCCGAGTGCCTCGGTGACAGGTCCAGTTATCCCGTTCTTGGACACCACGAGGATCTCCAGGCTGAGAAGCTCGCCTATGCTCGCCGGCAGCTCCCCGACGAAGCGGTTGTCGTCGAGGAACAGCTGCTGCAGCCTGGTGAGGGAGGAGAAGAAGTCCGGCACGGTGCCGCCGATTTTGTTGTAGGATAGGGCTAGGATGGTGAGGTTGCCGCAGTTGGCGAGGCCGCGGGAGCTCTCCGGTGATGTTGTTGCTGTCGAGGGCGAGGCTGTCGAGCCGGCAGTGGGGTTGGAAGCCGGGCATTGGTCCCGAGAGCTGGTTGGTGCTGAGGTTGAGGAGTTTGATGTGGGAGCGCGGGAAGGTCTGGCGGGATGGCGCCTGAGAGGGAGTTGTTGCTGAGGTCTAGGTGGGTGAGTACTACCGAGGAGGAGGTGGCGGCGGTGGGGACGGGGATCTCTCCGGCAAGCGCGTTGCTGCCGAGGTCGAGCTTCCTGAGCTGGCGCGAGGAGAGGAGCGCCGGGGGAAGGGAACCGGTGAGGCTGTTGCGGGCCAGGAGGAGGGTGTCGACGCCGGAGCATGCCGCGAGCGGGGCGGGGACGGCGCCGGAGAAATTGTTCCCGCTGAGGTCGAGCGCGGAGAGCGCCGGCGGGAGCGCGCAGAGGCGCGGCGCGGACGCGGCGAGCGCGCCAGCGAGGCCTAGTCCGGAGAGGTTGAGCGCGGTGACGGCGCCTGCCGCGGAGCACGTGACGCCACGGAATGCGCAGTGCGGGGAGGCGGTGGTGTTGGTGTGCCAGGACGGGAGGAGGACGCGCTGGGAGGCCTCGGGCAGGGAGGCGAGGAAGGAGAGGAGCACGGTCGTGGGCGGCGGCGTGACGGAGGTGGCGGGTGGTAGGAGGAGGTCCTGGAACAGGAGGAGGAGCAGTAGCAGGATGTAGGAGGTGCAGCGCGACATGTGTAAACTGTGCAAGAAGGTGGTGGATGGTTTGATCGGTGCGGATAAAGTGGTCCTTCCTTGGCCGGTGGATTTATTCCGATGATGGAATTCGTGCACAGCACAGGCCGTCGTCGCACCTACTGCTGCCAATGATGAGGTGGGACGAAAACAGAAGAGTGTCATCTCATCTGGACGGTGATAGTGGTGCTTGGATGCTCGGTACGGATTGCCGGGTGATTTAATCTCATAATCATATTCGTGTAACGCCGTCGCACAAATCTGAGCCGAGGCGAACAATCTTTTGAGCAAGAAAGAACTGGAAAACAAAGAAAAGCGAACGCGGTGGCGGGGCCATATTCCAAGAGCAGATGCTAGGAGACGAGGCGAGAGGTTGGGCGTGGAGGAGGCCAGATGCTACGAGACGGGGAGAGAGGTTGGGCGTGCGTGAGCGTGCGTGAGGTTTTTTCTTTTTCTTTTGTTTCGGGCAGGAGGAATAAATGTGTATCCCACGCCACGGCCACTAGATTTGGTAGTGGGCTTAGGTGCCAATCCCGTCATTGTTTTATCATCATTGTCCTTGCAGACTGCATTAAGGACATTCGCTCCGGATTGAAAGTTGGCCGAGCAGGCCAGCACCATGAGGACTGCATGCGAGCGCGGTGGAATAGCATATCCCACCGATCGGACGCCGACCGTTCTTCGTCATCATGGCTCTCCGAGACGTCGTACGGACCTAAGTGAGGGCCTACTCCGTCTTTGTCCGGAGAGTGGCGCAGCAGCGCCTAGTTCTTGCTGATGAGGATTCCAACATTGTCAACACGAGGTGTCCTCGTGAAGGGGAAGGCAATTGGGAGTGAGTTGGAGCTCCAATGTGATCTTCTGGTCCTAGGTGAAAAATGTTCCGATGAAATCATTATGTTGATAGATAGTCTCCGGAGAGGACGACTACCACCCATCCCGTGGCGGACGTGGATACGCGGTGGCGACCTTGAGGAACCGGTGGTTGTATATAAGCGAGCTTCACCGATGAGTTTGCATCTATGAAGGCGTAAGTTTAGTCAGCGCAATGGCAGGATCGGTAATAACACTTCCACACTCCATCTCCAAGGGCCATTAGTGACACCTTGAGCTCGGCTACGGCTAGAAGAGGAGGAGAATCAAATAGGAGGCCCGAACAATCTCTTTGGGCCATGATGGGCATCAGGCTGCTAGCCTGCTACATGGATGGGCGGGGAGGGGACGGGGAATAAGCAGAAGAGGTGGAAATGTTCCATTCTCTCAACCACTCTAACATCAATTCCCTCCATCGTTCCAACCCCGATTTCAACGACCGAGAGCAAAGTGGTTTCATAGGAGGTGGTGTGTGAGGAGATAGATCCAGTGATGCATACTAGTAGAGAAAACCTTATAGACGTTGAACGTTAGTAGCAGGCTGATAAATGGTAACGTCGCTAGTAAACAAACCCTTATAGGCGTTGAAATATAGTTGATGCACAACGTTCTTCGTCATGATGGCTCTTCGATGTCGTACGGACCTAAGTGAAGGCCTACTCCATCTTTGCCTGGAGAGTAGCCTCCACTCCGTCCTTACTGATGAGGATCGTTCGATCATCGTCTACATTAGCTTTCCTCGTGAAGGGGATGGTGTGGCGATTGTTGAGTTAGAGCTCCAATATCATCTTGTGATCCTAGGTGATAGCGTTTTGAAAAAATCATTATGTTGTTGGATGGTCTCTTGTGAGGACGAGTAACACCCATCTTGTGGCGGATGTGGATGTGGTTGTGCGGTGGTGACCGCGAGAAACTGGTGTTTGTATTTTATATTACCGGGCTCCACCGATGAGTCAAGAGGGTCTGCATGTATGAAGGCACAACTTCAGTCAGGGTAATGGCAGGATCGGTCGGAACACTTCCGCACTCCTCCTAGTGGCCAATGGCAAGATCTTAGGCAATGGCGAGATAGGTCGGAACACTTCCGCACTCCACCTCCACCAAGAGACTGGAACTTGAAGCTGGACACTTGGCTGACCAAGCTCGGATTCACGCGGTGTGCCTCCGAACGTGCTGCATACAGGTGCGGCACATCGGCATCACAACTTCTTGTCGAATTTTACGTGGATGATTTCATCATCACTGGCTCTGACACACGGCAGGTAAACAAGTTCAAGATCGATATGCAGAACATGTTTGCAATGACAGATCTCTATGTTTTCAGCTCTATGAATGCGAGCGGCATTAACATTTGTTAGTCTATGTATGCCTAGAAGCTTCTGGAGAAGAGCGGCATGAATGGTTGGAATCCGTGTCATGTTCCAATGGAGCCTCGGTTCAAACTATTCCAGATCAGCACAACAACATCAGTGGATGTCATAGAGTATAAAAGCATTGTCGGCACGCTTAGGTATCTTGTTGATACGTCCAATTTGCATCACCATTCTATATCATAATTTTCCTCTATTCATTGATATATGTCTTATTATGAGGTGTTACTTATGTCTTTTCCTCTAGTTTTGCATGTTGGATGATTCTTCGAGGATGAACTGCCGGAGTCAGGTTTTTGATGGAAAAAGAGGTGTTTTGATGCAATTTCGCGAAGATCAGAAAAATACCAGAAAAATCATGGAAAATTATATTTTCCCAGATGACGAAGGAAACCAGAAGGGGAGGCGTAGCCGGGCCATAGGGGGCCCACACCCCCTAGGCGTGGGCCCACCTTGCCCCGCCTATAAGGTGTGGCCCACCTGGCCGGCTCCCGAATCTGCCCTCTCGCCTATATCTTCCTCACATAACCCTAATACCAGGGGAGCGACCACATAAAGATTTCCGCCGCCTCTGCGGGACGGAAAACACCGAGAGAGAAAGAGCTCTCCGGCAGACAGATTTCTGCCGGAGAAATTCCTTCCCGGAGAGGCGAGATGGTCGCCATCAACACCGCCATCAATCTAGGCTTCATCGGGATCATCATCATCATCCACACCATCATCTCCACCAGCACCATCATCACCACTCCGTCCCGCTATAACAATCGTGTTGGATCTTGCATTAGTTCTTAGGGGAAACTTTCCCGGTGTTGATTACTATTATAGTTGATGCTTGTGAGTGGAACCATTGGATTATTGTTTATGTTCATATTGTTATCCATCACCATATCATCTTTGATCTTGATCCATATGATGTCTTTTGAGTAGTTTGTTTAGTTCTTGAGGACATGGGAGAAGTTATGTTGTTAGTAGTGGGTTTGTGTTGAGTTATTATTCAATGGTTTAGTATTTAAGTTGTGGTGCTATTCTTCTAGTGGTGTCATGTGAACGTCAACTACATGGTACTTTACCATTTATGGGCCTAGGGGAATGCATTGTGTATTTGGCTACTAATTGTGGGGTTGCCGGGGTGACAGAAACCTGAACCCCCGTTAGGACACCTTTGCACAAGGGAGTGTAGGATCTCAGAGTTTAAGGCTGTGGTTAGGTTTATATCTTAATTACTTTCCTGTAGTTGCGGATGCTTGCAGGAGGTTTAATCACAAGTATTTATTAGTCCAAGTAAGGTCAGTACATTAGAACAGGTTCACCCAAACAACATTTACAACACCAAAGAAGAGTACTCAGCTATTTGAAGCGTAAGCACTTGATATAATTCCCATGTGTCTTCGAGAACGTTTGGTCCTTATAAGTATTTCCACCGGCTTGTCCTTTGCTAAGAAAGGATTGGGCCACTTGCTGCAGTTGTTCGTTGTCTTTATTACTTGTAATTTGTTTTGTTGTTTTATCAGAAAACCCCTAAAATCCGTTTGCTAAGTATTTACAGAGATTTCCTGCTCCACACCACTAGTCAACACCTTCTGCTCCTTGTTGGGATCGACACACCTATTTATCGAAAGTACTACGATACAACCCCTATACTTGCGGGTCATCAAGGCTATTTTCTGGCGCCGTTGCTGGGGAGTGAAGCACTATTGAAGAGTGGAACTGGTAAAGGAAACTTCTACTGTGAGTATTGCTTTTTGTTTCTGTTTGTTGCTTTGTTTCCAATATGGATAACCCACTTGGTTTTCTGTTTGGGAAAACTACTACCACTATTAGAGTAGAAGATGAACCACTGATACGTCCAATCTGCATCACCATTCTATATCATAATTTGCCTCTATTCATTGATATATGTCTTATTATGAGGTGTTACTTATGTCTTTTCCTCTATTTTTGCATGTTGGATGATTCTTGGAGGATGGACTGCCGGAGTCAGGTTTCTGATGGAAAAAGAGGTGTTTTGATGCAATTTTGCGAAGATCAGAAAAATACCAGAAAAATATTGGAAAATATTTCCCCAGAAGATGGAGGAAGCCAGAAGGGGAGGTGTAGCCGGGTCACAGGGGGCCCACACCCTCCCTAGGCATGGGCCCACCTTGCCCCGTGCCTAGGGTAGGTGTGGCCCACCTGGCCGGCTCCCGACTCCGCCCTCTCGCCTATATATTCCCTAGGGAACCCTAATACCAGGGGAGCGACCATAGAAAGATTTCCGCCGCCTCTGCTATGCAGAAAACACCGAGAGAGAAAGAGCTCTCCGGCAGATAGATTTTGTTGGAATTATGCCCTAGAGGCAATAATAAAGATGTTATTGTTATAATATTCCATGCTAGAATTGTATTAAGCAGAAACTTTGATACTTGTGTGGTTTATGAACAACACCGTGTCCCTAGTACGCCTCTATGGACTAGCTCATTGATTAATGATGGTTAAGGTTTCCTAACCATAGACATGAGTTGTCGATTAATAATGAGATCATGTCATTAGGAGAATGATATGATGGATGACCCAAATCAAGCGAGCAATTAGATCGTGTCATCGTGTTCATCTTTGCTTTTTCTTATGTCAAATATTGTATTCCTTAGACCATGAGATAATGCAACTCCCTGGTATCGGAAGAAAGCTTTGAGGTCATCAAACGTCATCCTATGTGAGGGTGATCATAAAGGTGTCTCTCAGGTGATCGGAAAGTACTTGTTGGGTTGTATGTATCGAGATGGGATGTGTCCCTCCCAAGTCGGAGAGATATACTTCGGGCCCACTCGGTAATCAATATAAACACCGCTTGCAAGCACGTGGTTAAGGAGTTGATCACAACGTGATATCGGATTACGGAACGAGTAAAGTACTTGTCGTGAACGAGATTGAACTAGGTATGCCGATACCGACGATCGAATCTCGGGCAAGTAAAATATCGCGTGACGAAGGGAATATATATGGGATTAATTGAATCCTGGCATCGTGGTTCATCCGATATGATCATCGATGAATATGTGGGAGTCAATATGGATTTCCAGATCCCGCTGTTGATTATTGATAGAAGATCATGTCTGCATATTCTCGAACCCGTAGGGTCACACAGTTAACGTGACTCGACACTAGGATAGAATGGATAATTGGTTTATGAGTTTTTGTTCGGAGTCTCGGATGAGATCCAGGACATCACGAGAGGTTACAGAATGGTCCGGAGAATAAGATTCATATAAAGGAAAGCAGTTTTTGGATTTTGGAATCGTTTCGAAGTATTCGGTATTGTACCGGAAGGTTCTAGAATCTTCCGGAGTGGGACCAACGTGGCCCCACTTGTCGGAGGGGTACGTGGGCCTATGAGGGAGTGCCCTGGCTGCTTTGGGATAGGGGCACAAGGCCCCATAGTCCCAGCCGGCCAAAACCCTAGGGGAAACCCTAGGAAGCCTTCTAGAAGGAAGGGGGAGACTTGCCCCCCACTCCAACCCTTGGGGCCGCCGCCCTAGGGCTTGGAGGAGGGGAAAGGGGGCTGGCCAGCCCTCTATATAAAGAGGTCAGGGGCGCACCCTCCTCCCCTCACTCCTCCAACCCTAGCCACCGTCCTGCTTCCCTCCACCTCTCTCTCTCTCTCCCGACTGCGCGTAGGCGAAGCCCTGCCGCAGAAACTCTCCACCATAGCACCACGCCGTCGTGTTGTAGATCCAATCTATCTCTCCACCCCACTTGCTGGACCGAGGAAGGAGGAGACATCGCGGCACCGTACGTGTGCATCTCTCGGAGGCGCCGCCACTTGCGGCGTTGGATCGGATCGGATCGCGAGGAGGAGAAGACTAGTTCGACTACATCACCCACGCTCATTGAACGTTTCGGTATCTTGATTCTTCAAGGGTATGAAGATCTCATCTATCCCTCTCGTTTATTGCATCTCCTAGATTAGATCTTGGCTTTCCCGTTCGCATCCGTAGAAAATTTTCGATTTACTATGCTGTGAAACCCTTCAGTGGTATCAGAGCTAGATCTATGCGTAGATGTGTTTCACGAGTAGAACGCAACATGCTTGTTGCGGGCGTTGATGTTTTCTGTTGCAAGCCTCTTGTTGTGTACTTCTTATGACGCGGGATAGTGAGATCAAAGCGGTCCAGGACAACTTTACGCGACCTCGTTCGCGAGACCGGCTCCGCACTTGACGTGTGGCTTGTTCCACACATGCGGCTGGTGGATGCCAGTTTCTCTCACTATAGTAGTCATGGGATTTACACCATATGTTGGCAACCATAATATCACCGTTGTGGCTTTCCGTAGGTAAGAATCGTTCTTAGCTTGTTACTCCCATAAGCCACGTAAAACATGCAACAAAAAAATAGAGGCGTCTAACTTGTTTTTGCAGGGAGTGTTTGTGATATGGTATGGCCCAAGATATGATGTGTTGTATGCAATGATCATGTTTTGTAATATTTCACGACTTGCATGTCGATGAGTACACAACCGGCAGGAGCCATATGGTTGTCTTTATAATTGTGTATGACATGTGTGTCAACTTCTTATACGCCATGTAATAGCTTTACTTTATCGCTAAGTAGTTAGCAATAGTTGTAGTTGCTATTCATGGTGGAAAATCATGGTGGAATGATGGATATCATCTTGGCATGCACAAGATGGAGATCATTGCTTAAGATTGGCTATACCATGTCACATAAGATTATATGCATGTGATGTTTATCCTTTTATGTATCTTATTATGCTTAGATCATGCGGTAGCATTATAAGATGATTCCTCACTTAAAGATCAAGATAAAATTGTGTTCTCCCATGTATGCACCATTGCGAAGTTCGTTGTGTTCAAGCATCCCGTGATGATCGGGTGCTATAAACTCTATGTTCACATACAGGGTGCAAGCCGGTTTTACACGCGAAAATACTTGGTTTGACTTGACGAGCCTAGCATGTATAGACATGGCCTCGAACACACGAACCGAAGGTTAAGTATGAGTCATATGAATGATATGATCAACACTTTGTTGTCCACCATTGAAATCACATCTCTTCTCGTGAAGATCAGATCAGGTGTGGTGAATTTTGATCGTGTTCACTAAGAAACTTGAGGGATGTTGAATTTAGTGGGAGTTCATCTAGTAATTTGATTAAGTTGAACTAGTTATCATGAACATAGTCTAAATTGTACTTGCAAATTTTGTAGATCAAATGGCTAAGTCCAACTTCAACTTCAACGCGTTTTCTTGAGAAAGAAAAGCTTAAGAATAATGGGTCTAACTTCACCAAGCGGTTCCCAATCGAGAATCATTCTCATTTGGCGGACAAAAGGACTATGTCCTTGAGAAAGCGCTAGGTGACTCCCCTGCTATAGATGCGCCGGCTGAAGAAAAAGTTGTTTATCAGTCGCGCAAAGATGATTATGGAGTGATTAAGAGTACCATGTTGTTTGCTATGGAATCGGACCTTCAAAATTGTTTTGAGGAGTTCGCCGGGCCCTTTGAGATACTTGAGGAACTGAAAACCATGTTTCAGACTCAGGCCCGCTCTGAGAGATATGAGATCTCTGAGAAGTTCTTTAACTGCAAAATGGAGGAAGGGAGTTCTGTTAGTGAGCACGCCATTAAGATGTCGGGATGCACTCAACGCCTTGAGCAACTGGACTGCAAGATTCCAGAAGAGATCAATATTGACAGAGTTCTGCAATCAGTCCCTCCTAGCTACAAAGGTACTCACAATCAGATTGGTTCCACTTATACGATCACTGAGCTCTTCGCTAAGCTGAAAGCTGCGGAGGTGGATATCAAGAAAGATAATCATGTGTTGATGGTCAACAAGCCCCCTAGCTTTAAGAAAGGTAAGGGTGCAAAGAAATCCTTCAAGAAAGGCAGCGGCAAGCGCGTTGCCCCTGCAGAGAAGAAGCTCAAGTCTGGACCTAAGCCGGACACTGAGTGCTTCTATTGAAGGACAAGGGTCACTAGAAGCGCAACTGTCCGAAGTACTTAGCGGACAAGAAGGCTGGCACCATTAAAGGTATATTTGATATACATGTTATTGATGTTTACCTTACTAGCGCTCGTTTTAGTGCCTGGGTATTTGATACTGGTGAAAGGATCGTATGGGCACCTAGAGGGGGGGGTGAATAGGTGCTACTTCAAATTTTACTCTTTTTCAAATTAGGGTTTGACAAGAAAGGTAAATTCTCTTGAATATGCAACTATGGTGAATTTACCTATATGTCAAACAAGCACAAACTAACACAACACTAAGCAAGAACAAGTAAGTAAAGTGCGGTAAAGGATAGAAGTAACCAAGGGAGTGGACGCGGAGACACAAGGATTTGTTTCCCGTAGTTCCTTCCTTTTGAGGGGAAGCACGTCTACGTTTGGAGAGGGGGTGGTTTTGAAGGGTTTCGCGGCATAGTAAATCAAAATTTTCTACGAATGCGAACAGAGGGAAGCCAAGATCTAATCTAGGAGATGCAAACAACAAGAGAGATTGGATTGGATCTTCATACCCTTGAAGATTCGCATAGCGGAACGTTCGTCGGAATGTGGGTGATGTAGTCGTACTCGCTTCTCCTCCTCGCGATCCGATCCGATCTAGCACCACAAGTGGCGATGCCTCCGTGAGATGCACACATGCAGCACCTGGACGTCTCCTCCTTCCTTGGTCCAGCAAGTATGGTGGAGAGATGGGTTGGATCTACAACGACGGCGGTGCAATTGGTGGAGTTTCAGCAGGCTTCGCCACACGCAATGGAAGAGAGAGAGAGGCGGGCGTGACTGGGCTTGAGGAAGGTGTGTGTGTGTGTGTGGGGGGTGCGCCCATCCCTCTATATATAGAGGGGTGGCGCCTGCCTAACCCCTCCCAAGCCCTAGGCCGGCCAAGGAGGGAGTGGGGGCAAGGAAACCCCTTCTAGAAGGTCCAATTAGGGTTTATCCCTTGCTTGGCCGGCTGGGCCCTATGGGGCCTTGTGCCCCTGGCCCAATGCGGCCAGGGCACTCCCTCATAGGCCCATGCCCCCTCCCGGAAGGTGGGGCCACGTTGGTCCCCTTCCGGAAGGTTCTAGAAGCTTCGGTACAAATACCGATTAACCGGAACAATTCAACTCCAAAACTGCTGCCTTATATGAATATTATTCTCGGACCACTCTGAACCTCTCGTGATGTCTCGGATCCCATCCGAGACTCGAACAAAAACTCATAAACCAATTATCCAATCTATCCTAGCATCAAGACACGTTAAGTGTGTGACCCTTCGGTTCGAGAATGCGAGACATGATCTTCTATCAATAATCAACAGCGGGTCGGAAACCCATATTGACTCCACACATTCATCGATGATCATATCGGATGAACCACGATGCCATTCAATCAATCCCATATATATATTCCTTTGTCTCGCGATATTTTACTTACGAGATTTGATCGTTGCTAGTCATACCTAGTTCAATCTCATTCACAAAGTACTTTACTCGTTCGTATCCGATATCACTTTGTGATTAACTCCTTAACCACATGCTTGCAAGCGTTGTTGATATCGATTACCGAGTGGGCCCGAAGTATATCTCTCCGACTTGGGAGGGACAAATCCCATCTCGATACATACAACCCAACAGATACTTTCCGATCACCTGAGAGACACCTTTATGATCACCCTCTCATAGGATGACGTTTGATTACCTCAAAGCTTTCTTCCGATACAGGGAGTTGTATTATCTCATGGTCTAAGGAATACAATATTTGACATAAGAAAAGCTTCGCAAAGATGAACACGATGACACGATCTAATTGCTTCGCTTAGTTTGGGTCTGTCCATCATATCATTCTCCCTTTGATGTGATCTCATTATTAATTGACAACTCATTTCCATGGTTAGGAAACCTTAACCATCATTAATCAATGAGATAGTCCATAGAGGCGTACTAGGGACACGGTGTTGTTCACAAACCACACAAGTATTAAAGTTTCCGCTTAATACAATTCTAGCATGGAATATAAAAATTATCACGAACAAGAATTATAATAATAACATCTTTATTTTGCCTCTAGGGCATAATTCCAACAGTCTCCCACTTGCACTAGAGTCAATAATCTAGTTTACATTTGGCAACAATCTCACACCCATGACCTTCGAGGTCGATCATGTTTTACACGTGGAAGAGGTTTAGTCAATGGATCTGCGACATTCGGATCTGCATGCACTTTGCTAATCTTGATCTCCATCGCTATATAATCTTGGATTATATGAAACTTGCGTTGATATGCTTGGTCTTTGGATGATATCTTGGTTCCTTAGCGAGTGCTATGGCGCGGTGTTGTCACACAATATCTCCGGTGGGTCCAATGCACTTGGAACCACGCCAAGCTCGATGATGAAGTCCGATCCAAACTCCTTGACTTGACGCTTGCGGAGCCATGTATTCCGCTTCTCTCAGATCCCGCGATCACGCTTTGCTTGCGCTTCTCCTCTGACTCCTCCATTCAAAATATACACGTATCATGTCGAGATTTAGAATCATCCTTATCGATGTCGAAACTAGCATCGACGTAACTTTTACGACGAGCGTTCATCACCCCATAGACTAAGAACATTTCTTTAGTCCTATTTAGGTACTTTAGGATGTTCTTCAAGGCTGTCGATGTTCCTCTGGATCACTTTGATATCGCTTCAAACTAAGAGCATTGGACACATCCGGTCTAGTACACAACATGGCATACATGATAGAACCTATGGCCGAGGCATAAGGCACTTTGCTCATAGCTTCCTATCATTTACCGTATTTGGACACGAGCCTTGCTCAATATCTTACGACAACATAGGCCTTTGAACCTTTCTTTGCCTTATCCATTCGAACCTTTTCGAACTTTGTCTAGGTATGTACTCTGGCTTAAAGCTATCAGGCGTCTTTGTCTATCTCTATAGATTTTGATGCCCAATATATAAGCAGCTTCACCTAGGTCTTTCATTGAAAAACACTTTTTCAAATAACTCTTCACATCGTTAAGCATGTTAATATCATTTCCAATAATCAATATGTCATCCACATATAGTACCAGAAATGTCACCGAGCTCCCACTCACTTTCTTGTAGATACAAGCTTCGTAGCAATTTGGAACAAATCCAAAGCTCTTGATCACTTGATCAAAACGAAGGTTCCAACTCCGAGATGCTTGCTTTAGTCCATAAATGGAACACTGAAGTTTGCATACTTTATCAGCATCCTTAGGATCGACAAAACCTTCGGGTTGCATCATATACAACTCTTCATCAATGTTGCCATTGAGGAACGCAGTCTTGACATCCATCTGCCATATTTCATAATCATGAAACACATCAATTGCTAATAAAATCCAAATGGACTTAAACATCGCTACGGGAGAGAAAGTCTCATCGTAGTCAACTCCTTGAACTTGTCGAAAACCTTTCGCGACAAGCCGTGCCATATAGACGGTAACATTACCATCCGCGTCCGTTTTCTTCTTGAAGATCCATTTGCACTCAACGGCCTTTCGGTCGCTAGGAGGGTCCACCAAAGTCCATACTTGGTTTTCGCTCATGGATCCCAGTTCGGATTTCATGGCTTCTAGCCATTTCTCAGTCTGGGCTCATCATCGCTTCCTCATAGTTCGTAGGTTCACTGTCTTCTACCAACAAGACAGTCAAAGGCGGTTGCCATTACCACTCGGGAGGGGCACGCGACCTTGTCGACTGCGACGTTCGATGTGACATCGTCCAAGCTTCATGATCCTTGTCATTAGCTTCCTCTATCGTTGGTGCGGTGACCTTTGGAACAATTTCAGGTCTTGCGCTTCTCTCAATTCAAGAGAAGGTTCAATAATCTCGTCTAGCTCTACTTTCCTCCCTCACTTCTTTCGAGAAAATCCTTCTCAAGAAAGGAACCGTTCTTTGCGACAAACACTTTGCCTTCGGTTCTGTGATAGAAGGTATACCCAATAGTTTCCTTAGGGTATCCTATGAAGACGCATTTATCCGCTTTGGGTTCGAGCTTGTCCGGCATCAACTTCTTGACGTAAGCTTCGCATCCCCAAACTTTAAGAAACGACAACTTAGGTTTAGCACCAAACCACAGTTCATACGGTGTCGTCTCAACGGATTTAGATGGTGCTCTATTTAAAGTGAATGCAGCGGTTTCTAATGCATAACCCCAAAATGATAACGGCAAATCAGTAAGAGACATCATCGATCAGACCATATCTAACAGAGTTCGATTTCGGCGTTCAGACACACCATTGCGCTGTGGTGTTCCGGGTGGCGTGAGTTGCAAAACGATTCTGCTTGCTTTAAGATGCGTGAGAAAATCATAACTCAAATATTCACCTCCACGATCGGATCGTAGAAACTTAATCTTTCTGTTACGATGGTTCTCCACTTCATTCTGAAATTCCTTGAACTTTTCAAATGTTTCATATTTATGTTTCATTAAATAGATATACCCATATCTACTTAAGTCATCGGTAAAAGTGAGAAAATAGCGATATCCACGGCGTAAACACTCATCGGTCGCATACATCGGTATATGATTTCCAACAAGTCCGTTGCTCGCTCCATCATCTGGGAGAACGGGGTTTTGATCATCTTGCCCATGAGGCATGGTTCGCATGTGTCAAATGATTCAAAATCAAGAGACTCAATAGTCCATCGAATGGAGTTTCTTCATGCGTTTACACCAATATGACCTGAGCAGCGATTGCCACAAATAAGTAGTATTATCACTATCTACTTTGCATCTCTTAGCCTCAATGTTATGGATGTGTGTTTCATCCCTTTCGAGATTTAGAAGAAATAAACCATTCACAATAGGTGCATGACCATAAAAGATGTTACTCATATAAATAGAACAACCATTATTCTCCGATTTAAATGAATAACGTCTTGCAACAAACAAGATCGAAATAATGTTCATGCTCAACGCAGGCACATAATAACACTTATTAAGGTTTAAAACTAATCCAAGGTAAAACTAAGGAGGCGTGCGATGGCCATCACATCAACTCTTGATCCGTTGCCAAGCGCATCGTCACCTCATCCCTCATAAGCCGCCGTCTATTCCGTAGCTCTGTTCAAGTTACAAATATTAGCAACGAACGATTATCAAATACCGAGCACTAGCGAGGGCTAGTAAGGAAAACATCAATAACATGTATATCAAATATACCTTTGATGGTGCCGCCTTCTTATCGCTAAGTACTTGACGATTGCACTTCCAGTGACCCTTGTCCTTGCAATAGAAGCACTCGGTGTCGGCTTGGGACGGACTGAGCTTCTTATCCGCGAGCAACGCGCTTCGCCGCCTTTATTGAAGGGCTTCTTTGCACCCTTACCTTTCTTGAAGGTGGGGGCTTGTTGACCATCAACACATGATTATCCTTTTGATGTCCACCTCAGCCTTGACTGCGAAGAGCTCGGTGATCGTATCAGTGGAACCAATCTGATTGTGAGTCACTACAAAACTTTTGTAGCTGGGAGGGAGTGATTGCAGAACCCTGTCAATCTTGAGCTCCTCTAGAATCTTGCAGTCCAGTTGCTCAAGGCGTTGAGTGTAGACCGACATCTTAATGGCGTGCTCACTAACGGAACTCCCTTCCTCCATCTTGCAGTTAAAGAACTTCTCAGAGATCTCATATCTCTTAGAACGGGCCTGAGTCTGAAACATGGTTTTCAGCTCCTCGAGAATCTCAAAGGGCCCGGGATAGTCTTCAAAACGATTTTGAAGGTCCGATTCCTTAGCAAACAACATGGTGCTCTTAATCACACCATAATCATCTTTGCGCGACTGATAGACAGCTTTCTCATCAGCCGGCGCAGTAGCAGCATGGGCGTCACCTAACGCATTCTCAAGGACATAGTCATTTTGACCGCCAGAGAGAATGATTCTCAGATTGCGGAACCAGTTGGTGAAGTTAGACCCATTGTTTTTAAGCTTTTCCTTCTTAGCAAAAACGTTGAAGTTGAAGTTGGACTTAGCCATTTGATCTACAATATTTGCAAGTACAAATTAGACTATGTTCATGATAACTAGTTCAACTTTCAATCAAATTACTAGATGAACTCCCACTAAATTCAACATCCCTCAAGTTGTTTAGTGAACACGATCCAAATTCACCACACCTAATCCGATCTTCACGAGAAGATATGTGGTTTCAATGGTGGACAACGAAGTGTCGATCATATCATTCATATGACTCATGCTTAACCTTTCGGTTCATGTGTTCCGAGGCCATGTCTGTACATGCTAGGCTCGTCAAGTTAGACCCAAGTATTTCTGCGTGTGCAAAACTGGCTTGCACCCGTTGTATGTGAACGTAGAGTCTATAACACCCGATCATCACGTGATGCTTGGACACGACGAACTTTCGCAACGGTGCATACTTGGGGAGAACACAGTTTTTTTATCTTGATATTTAAGTGAGGAATCATCTTATAATGCTACCGTCGCGATCTAAGCATAATAAGATACATAAAAGGATAAACATCACATGCATATAACTTTATGTGACATGGTATAGCCAATCTTCGCGCAATGATCTCCATCTTGTGCGTGCCGGCATGATCACTCCACCATGATTGCCTCCACCACGAATAGCAACTACAACTATTTCTAACTACTTAGCGATGAAGTGAAACTATTACATGGCGTATAAGAAGTTGACACACAGTTCATACATAATTATAAAGACAACCATATGGCTCCTGCCGGTTGTGTACTCATCGACATGCAAGTCGTGAAACATTACAAAACATGATCATCGCATACATTATACACATCACATCTTGGGCCATACCATATCACAAAAAACACTCCCTGCAAAAACAAGTTAGACGCCTCTACTTTGTTGTTGCATGTTTTACGTGGCTTATGGGAGTAGCATGCTAAGAACGATTCTTACCTACGGAAAGCCACAACGGTGATATTATGGTTTCCAAACTCCGGTGTAAATCCCATGACAACTATAGTGAGAAAGCATCCACCGGCCGCATGTGTGGAACAAGCCACACGTCAAGTCGAGCCGATCTCATGACGGCGTCGCGTAAGGTTGGCCTGGACCGCTTCAATCTCACTATCCCGCGTCATAAGAAGAACACAAACAAGAGGCTTGCAACAGAAAACATCATCGCCCGCAACAACCATGTTGCGTTCTACTCGTGAAACACATCTACGCATAGATGTAGCTCTGATACCACTGAAGGGTTTCGTGGCATAGTAAATCAAAATTTTCTACGGATGCGAACAGAGGGAAGCTAAGATCTAATCTAGGAGATGCAAACAACGAGAGAGATTGGATTGGATCTTCATACCCTTGAAGATTCGCACAGCGGAATGTTCGTCGGAACGTGGGTGATGTAGTCGTACTCGCTTCTCCTCCTCGCGATCCGATCCGATCTAGCACCACAAGTGGCGATGCCTCCGTGAGATGCACCCGTGCAACACCTCGACGTCTCCTCCTTCCTTGGTCCAGCAAGTATGGTGGAGAGATGGGTTGGATCTACAACGCGACGGCGCGGTGCAATGGGTGGAGAGTTTACAGCAGGCCGCCTACACACGGTCGGGAGAGAGAGAGGAGGGCAGCAGGGGAGGCGGGCTTGAGGGAAGGTGTGTGTGTGTGTGGGCGCGCCCCAGCCCTCTATATAGAGGGGTGGCGCCTGCCTAACCCTCCCAAGCCCTAGGCCGGCGGCCAAGGAGGGAGGAGTGGGGGCAAGAAACCCCTTCTAGAAGGTCAATTAGGGTTTATCCTTGCTTGGCCGGCTGGGCCCTATGGGGCCTTGTGCCTGCCCAATGCGCCAGGCACTCCCTCATAGGCCCATGCCCCTCCCGGAAGGTGGGGCCACGTTGGTCCCCTTCCGGAAGGTTCTAGAAGCTTAGGTACAATACCGATTAACCGGAACAATTCCAAACTCCAAAAACTGCACGCCTTATATGAATCTTATTCTCGGACCACTCGGAACCTCTCGTGATGTCTCGGATCCCATCCGAGACTCAACAAAAACTCATAAACCAATTATCCAATCTATCCTAGCGTCGAGACACGTTAAGTGTGTGACCCTTGGTTCGAGAATATCTGAGCGTACATGATCTTCTATCAATAATCAACGATGGGGTGCAGAAACCCATATTGACTCCACACATTCATCGATGATTATATCGGATGAACCACGATGCCGATTCAATCAATCCCATATATATATTTCCTTCGTCTCGCGATATTTTACTTACCGAGATTTGATCGTATGCCGTCATACCTAGTTCAATCTCGTTCACGGCAGTACTTTACTAGTTCCGTAATCCGATATCACTTGTGATTAACTCCTTAACCACATGCTTGCAAGCGTTGTTGATATCGATTCGAGTGGGCCCAAGTATATCTCTCCGACTTGGGAGGACAAATCCCATCTCGATACATACAACCCAATGATACTTTCCGATCACCTAAGAGACACCTTTATGATCACCCTCTCATAGGATGACGTTTGATGACCTCAAAGATTTCTTCCGATAACAGGGAGTTTTATTATCTCATGGTCTAAGGAATACAATATTTGACATAAGAAAAGATTCGCAAAGATGAACACGATGACACGATCTAATTGCTTTGCTTAGTTTGGGTCTGTCCATCATATCATTCTCCCAATGATGTGATCTCATTATTAATCGACAACTCATGTCCATGGTTAGGAAACCTTAACCATCATTAATCAATGAGCTAGTCCATAGAGGCGTACTAGGGACACGGTGTTGTTCACAAACCACACAAGTATTAAAGTTTCCGCTTAATACAATTCTAGCATGGAATATAACTATTATCATGAACACGAATTATAATAATAACATCTTTATTATTGCCTCTAGGGCATAATTCCAACAGGTTTCAAACCACCAATGCCACGAGAGGCCTCCCTTGTTGTCCGATGAACCTCACCCCAGCAGCTCGATTCACCTTCCACTATATCAACCTTCGAGGTGGAAGCCGCACCTTTACAACAAGTTCGGGCACACATCCACAACTGAATTGAGGCTCCCAAATACAAGCAATGTCAAGACAAATCAAATACAAGCTTGTAAGAACCAAATCAAAGTTAGGGTTTCCAAAGAAACACTAGAGCTTGGGGGCCCTCAAGTGAATGAGGGTGAAATGAAGATCTCCCTTGGTGAAGATGTAAATCAAGGCCTCCTCCTTCGATTCTCCAAAGATCAATGACTTTGGATGGTTGGATGAAGAGATCTTGTGGATTTGGTGGCTCTAATGGGGTTGGTGTTCTTGAGCAGCTCGAGCAGCTGGAGGAAGAAGATAAGGGTCCCTATTTATAGACAGCCCCCTCCACGAACCGTTTTCCGACCATTGTAGAAAAGTCCGAAGACCGGAGACTCCGGTCTACACCGGAGACTCCGGCCAATCTCCGGACCAGTATCCGGACTGCCCTTCTGACTGACCCAGGCCAGTTCTTCACCAGCAACACCGGAGACTTCGGCCTTCCAACACCGGAGACTCCGGACTGACCAAAGTCCGGAGACTCCGGAGTAACCTCCGGTGCAGCCTCCGGACCCCTAGTCGAATGTCGGCCAGTTAGGAGGCACCCGGGCAGGAACCGAAACTCAGACCACAGGAGACTCCGGTCTTGGAACAGAGACTCGTGCAGAGTTTCGAGCGATGGAAAATGTATGGTCTTTTCCCAAGAGTGTGTGTGATGTTTATCAATGATAATACCAACACTGTGGACAATAGCACCTTGTAAAATGATCTACTTGTTGTTAACGAACACCAAAAGTGATTATGACAATAAATGCCCTTTCAATCTCCCCCTTTTTGGTGTTCGATGACAACAAGTGATTTGCATGGAATAACATATAAATGTGGCTCCCCCTGACTATGTGCAACAAGATAATGAAGTAAATAATGTAAGGAAGATAATATCAACGATAGCACACATAGATCTCACATGAGTTACAATAGGTGTTGCACACAAGCACATAGTCATAGACACACATAAGAACATCAGATAACACACATAAAGTTCAAGTTCGAATATCCAAATAAAAGGCAAATAAAGGCAGATAGTCGCAATTCCCATGTCCCATGCAAAGCGATGAGAATGTCTTCTCCCCTTTGGCATCGAAATGCCGAAAAGGGAAAAGACCTATGCTAGCGCCCCAATAACTCAATAGTCATCGTCATCCTCGTCATCCTCGGCATCCTCATCCTCATCCTGGTCATCCTCGTCCTGGTCACCCTCATCCTGGTCATAGTCATCATCATCCTCAGGGATAGCAGGCCCTTTGCCGTGAGGGAGAGAAGAGGAAGTACCCTGGTATCCAAACCCAGAGGTGACATCAGCAAACGTCTTCCAGTCCACCAGACTATCCTGTTGGGCATTCCATGCCCCAAATGAGAGAGTGTGACCAGACTCTGTGGACTGCTGAGCCCCATGCTCATCATTGTATTCATCTTCACCTTCCTCGGATGTCAGTGACACTCGGTCCTTGATCTCTTTGAGGAGCTTCTCAATGCGGCAGTTGCTTTGGTAAGATGCATGCTGCTGCTTGCGAATGTCAACGTTCATGCAACAAAGGGTCCTCTCCCAAAAGCTGGCCTTCTTGACCCTCTCATGCACATAGTCTCTAGTCATGGTAGGCATAGGGCATTGGAGGCATTCTTCCTCCGAACTCTAGGTGGAGGGAGCCTCTCCGTCTCAATCTCCTCCTCATCATCATTTCCATATCGGCCTTGAGTGACCCATGTGCCCCTTCTGCAGAGAGACCAGAGTGTGCACAGTGAGGTGTGGTGGTATGCCATGTGGAGAATCATGCGGCTGGGAGTTGATGAGTCTCATAATCAAGGGTGCATATGGAGGAGATTTCTTGTAAAGAATGGCATGGAACATCTCCTCGAAAATGAAGTCCATCACATCAATGGGTGCAGCATCAGCCTCTGGTCCAGCATTGAAGGTCCGGTGAGTATGGTATAGGAGGTTGACAAGCCCTCCCCTGATAGCATCATCATTTCCAGCACTTGGAGCAATAGTGTGACGGAAAATCCTCAGCATAAGGTTGTAGAGGGTCTTGAGTCCCTTGGAGGCCCCCACAACACCATCATCATCTGAGGTGCCGCTTTAACTTGTTCTCACCCAAAGCTTTGAGTGCATCGTTGTCCCACAGGAGTAGATACTCCGTGAAAGGTCTCAAAGATGACATTGGCAAAGTCATGAAAGGTAGCTGTGCAGCGAGTAGTGCCAGTCATCCACACCATGATCCTGTCAAGATCAGACCCAAACACCATTGTGGCATAAAACTGCTGAACAAGGTGCACACTGTAGTCTTCACGCAGCTCCATCAAGTTGTAGAGACCCAGCTTCTCACAGATCCATAGGGCATCATTGAAATAAGGGCTCTGGCGCATTTTCTCAATATTCATGAACTTCTGAGGGAAAACAGGTGATTTGGTGAGTACACCATATACATCCTTCATGAACACACCCTGTTCTTTCCTCCAGAAACGAGGGTCATCACTGGTATGAGGCAGTGCATAGAAATCTGTCTTCCTCAGCTCATGGTACTCCCCTTTAGACATATTGGCTAGGGACTGGAGGTTGTCATACTTGGATCTCTTTGCACGTTCCTCCCGTTCAGCCCTCTCTTGATCCCTCTTCATGTAAGCTGCATCACGTGCCCGCTGTTTCCGGTTGGATGGAGGCACGTTAAACCGACCCGAGCTTCATCATAGCGAGGATTGCCCTTTGGGACTTAGCCTTGGTACGATTTAGGCGACTAGAACCATCACTGTGAGCAGGTGAGGAGATAGCATGGAGATGAGTATATATGTCCCAAAGATGTAGTACAAGAGCTTTGATGCATTTCTGGACTACTTTGATTCACCCAACACCGGAGTATCTGCACCAGACACCGGAGTCTCCGGTTTAGACCGGAGTCTCCGGTCCTAAGGACCGGAGTCTCCGGACCTAAGTCCGGAGTCTCCGGTCAGGAGGCTCGGGTATGCGATGGGGAGATGCTGGTGAGGGTGAATCTAGTAGATCGAGCAATGCAACAAGACTAAAGTAATAGAGTGCATGCAAACAAGTGATTCCAATGGAAAAATCAGCAATAATCCTCAAAAACACATCTAGGGATGAACCCTGGGAGGAAAAAGGAGAGAGGTACGAAGTGTCCATGGGATCAATTCCTCCGTGGAATGACCCAATGGAGGAGAGGGAAGGTTGGCGGCACGGATCGGAGCTTCTTGACCTCAGGAGGATTTTTGGAGGAGGAGGCGGGGTTTGGAGGTAGGGGACGGGGTGAAGAATGAGGAACTACTGTTCCAGTTCACCCCGTGCCCCTTCTTTAAGTGACAGAAACCGTCCATACCGGAGACTCTGGTCTACACCGGAGACTCCGACCTACATCGGAGACTCCGGTGTTTGTACACTGGAGACTCCGGTCCTCCTCGACCAAAAGTTCTAGGAAATGTGTTTGGGGACATATATGAGAGATAGATGGTTTTTAAGATAGGGAAAGGGCTTGGGTTGAGACATCAAACTGTGAAGAACCAACAAGAGCCATAGAAGTTCGAAAATAATCAGAAAAACTCCAAGAGACTAAAATCAAGCAAATGACGAACATGAGTAAGTGCCAACCTCTCAAATGAGAGAGGGCGGTGTCCTAGGCCACCATATTTGAGTATACTTGGCTTGGCACCACGAAGATATATCTTGGGTCCATTACCAACACTCATCATTAAGCTCACATATCACTAAATGATATTAAGAGGAATGATTTTGATTGCTTTGTGCATAATGGGGGGAGGGATGGTCCAATCAATTAGGATCGCACTCCCCCTATATCCATGCCTACACCTAGACCAAATATGAGATGAAACATAGGTGAGAGTGCAAAAACAAGTCAAGCTCCTTGAATCTACGATATTTAGTTCATTCCTCAAGTAGCAAAACCTCGCTTCATCAAGTGGCTTTGTGAAGATATCGTCTAGTTGATCTTTGGTTCATACATATGATAGATGAATATCACCTCGAGCAACATGATCTCTAATGAAGTGATGGCGAATCTCAATATGCTTTGTCCTTGTGTGATCCACCGGGTTGTAGGCAATCTTGATGGCACTTTCATTGTCACATAGAAGAGGCACTTTGTCACAATGGACACCGTATTCCTTTAAAGTTTGCCTCATCCATAGCAATTGAGTGCATGCACTAGCGGTACACCACATACTCGGCGGTGGAGAGATATACAATTTTGCTTCTTGGAAGACCAACATACCAAGGACCTACCAAGGAATTGGCAAGACCCGGATGTTGATTTTCTATCATCCTTGTCACCCGCCCAATCTGAATTCGTGTATCCACAAAGAGAAAATGTTGAGCCTTGAGGATACCAAAGACCATAAAATGGGGTATGAACCAAATATCGAAAGATTCTCTTGACCGCCATCAAATGGCTTTCTTTAGGAGCTTGATATCTTGCACACACACACACTCAACACAATATCGGGTCTAGATGAACAAAGGTAAAGCAAAGAACCAATCATAGACCGGTATACCTTTTGATCCACATCTTTACCATTTGGATTTTGTTCTAGATGAGTCTTTGTAGCCATGGGAGTAGGAGCTCCATTCAAATCTTGCATTTTGAATCTCTTGAGCATATCTTGAGTATACTTGGCTTGATTGAAGAATGTCCCTCCTCTAACTTGCTTGATCTCAAAGCCAAGAAATACTCTCAACTCCCCCATCAAGGACATCCGGAACCTACTAGTCATAAGCTTTGATAATTCATCATTAAAAGCTTTGTTAGATGAGCCAAAGATAATATCATAAACATATATTTGGCATACAAAAAGCTCCCCATTGACCCTCTTAGTAAAAAGAGTGGGATCGATTTTCCCAACCTCAAAGCCACGGTCAAACAATAACTCTCTAAGGTGCTCATACCACGTGCGTGGGGCTTGCTTGAGCACATAGAGCGCCTTATCAAGTTTGTAGACATGGTTTGGGAATTTGGGGTCCTCAAATCCCGGGGGTTTCTTAACATATACCAATTCATTTAAAGGACCATAAAGAAATGCACTTTCTACATCCATTTGTTGCAACTTAAAGTTATGATGTGCCGCATAAGCAAGAAGGATACAGATAGACTCAAGGCGAGCCACGGGTGCATAAGTCTCTCCATAATCAATGCCTTCAATTTGAGAATACCCTTGTGCAACCAATCTAGCCTTGTTCTTTACTATAATTCCATGTTCATCTTGCTTGTTCTTGAAAATCCACTTTCTTCCAATAACATTGCGGCAATCTTTTGGCTTCTCAACTAACTTCCACACTTTGTTTCTCTCAAAGTTATTGAGCTCTTTGTGCATAGCTTCTAACCAATCCGAATCTTCAAGAGCTTCCAACACTTTCTTTGGTTCAATCATGGAGATGTGTGCTTGGTGTTCACTGAACCTCTTCAATTGTGCTCTTGTGGAAATTCCTTTCCTTAGATCTCCAACAACATTTTGGAGTGTGTGGTCTCTTATTTCCAACATTATTTCCTTTCTAGCTTCACAGCGTGGATCTCCTCATTGTTTCTTGGAGGACCCTCTTCATGATTTTGATCCTCGTCTTGACCATCAACTTGACCTTGATCATCATTGGAGTCATCCTCTACATTGGGAGGCAAGGATTAACCTTGGTCTTGATCAAGTGCTCTTCTAGCATCAATTTGAGCTTGTCTCAAAACAGTTTGGATGGATCTTCCTTGACAAATTGACTTGGCACCACTTGACAACCCATCGAATGGACCAAGCTCCCTTTGACTAGAGTTCACACATTGATCACTATGTTGAGGGTCCACATCTTGTCTTTGGCTTGAGTCAATGTCCTCTTTGGTAGATGGAGCATGTTGAGGTTGTGAAGATGAGGGCCCCACTCGAGTGGAGCATAGTTTTTCTCGATCCGCCATAAGGGGTTCCTCAACGGGGCGGATATAACCCACACCCATTCTTCCTATGGCATCGTGAGGCATTTCATCATTTGCATCACAAGCATCAACACGCCCCCCTTGGGGACCATAATATTCTTCGAATGTCACACTACAAGATTCTATGACGGCTCCGGAGAGCTTGTCATAGATTCTATAAGTGTGAGATTCGAGACCAAAGCCAAAAAATACCCTCTAATGCTTTAGACTCGAATTTAGACAAACGAACACCTTTGATGAGATAGAAACACTTACAACCGAACACCCGAAATAAGATATGTTGGGCTTGTTACCGTAAGTATCTCATATGGAGTCTTGTTGATTTTCTTGGAGGTAGAGTCGGTTTGAAGCATGGCAGCGGTGGAGATGGCTTCGCCTAGAAGTTGTATGGAGATTTAAACTCCGCCAACATGGTCCTAGCCATCTCAATAAGAGTCCTTCTTCCTTTCACCACACCATTTTGTTGAGGGGTGTATGCAGCGGAATATTGGTGTTTAATCCCCTCATCACTAAGTAAATCATTCAAGGTGTAGTTCTTGAACTCGGTGCCGTTGTCACTTCTTATAATCAACACGGGAACATTGTGTTGCCTTTGAACCAAGTTGATGAAGTCGATAAAAGTCCTTTGAGTTTCACTCTTCAACTTGAAGAAATAAACCCAAGAGTATCTTGAAAAGTCGTCAACAATCACCAAACAATATTTCTTCCCTCCAAGACTTGCATGAGATGGAGGACCAAATAGATCCACATGGAGGAGTTACAAGATCTTGTTAGACTTGATTTAGTTTGTGGGCTTGTGAGGAGCGTCATGCATCTTCCCTAGAACACATGCCCTGCAAACACGATCTTTGGCAAAGGAAACATTTTCTTTTAGTCCCACAATATGGCCCTCTTTATGGAGACTTTGCGAAGTTCTCATATTGACATGGGCTAGTCGGCGGTGCCATAGCCAACCCACATCGGCCTTTCCGAATAAGCACATCGGACCTGCAGTGGCTTTCCCCAAAAAGTCCACCACATACATGTCATGTTCGACGTACCCAACGAAAGCGACCTTGAGAGACTTGCTCCACATGAGTACCACAATATCATCATCAACAAAGACGGCAAAGCCCATCTTTACAAGAGCACAGACTGAAAGTAAATTGTATCCAATGGTCTCAACAAGCATGACGTTCACGAGTGTAATGTCGTGAGCCACCACTACCTTGCCGAAACCCATTACCTTAGACTTTGACTTGTCGGCATATGTCACGGTGATTTGATCATCATTTGGCTTTAAGTCCTTGACAATAGACGAGCTTCCGGTCATATGACTTATGCAACCACTATCGAGCACCCACTTTGACCCTCCGGAAGCATAAGTCTACAAAAAATCAAGCTAATTTTTAGGTACCCATTTTCAATGGGTCCTCTTTTGTTAGCAACAAGGGTCTTGGGAACCCAAATAGACCAAGCAATATAACCATCATATGGGCCAACATATTGTGCATACACATCACCATAATGATCACGCATTAGAACATAGTGAGGGTTAGCACTACCCGCAAAGTCATCATGAGACATAGTTTTACCACTTGTGGTCTTACTACCCACAATGGCCTTGTTAGTTTCTTGTGTGGGCTTGACCTTCTTCTTCTTGTTGTTCTTATTCTTCTTAGAATTGGAGACAAATCCAATGCCCCCTTTATCACCACTATGCCTTTGCTTACTAAAAAGATCATCAGTAGACTTGTTGCCTTGTGGAAATGTGGCCTTAGCAAGCTCCCCCTTCAACCTAGCATTCTCTTCAAGAATAGTTGTACTACTAGATGGAATGAAGTTACTAGGTGAAGGAATATTGGCCAATTGAGTTTGAAGCGTTTCATGGGACTTTGTGAGTGACAAGAGTTCACTCTCCAAAGCCTTGTGGGCCTTGTTAAGCGACCTAAAGTCCTCGGCAAGTTTTTCATGAACCACACCAAACTCAATCTTGTCCTTTTTAGCACTTTTGTATTTAGCAATAGCATGATCACGCTCTTTGATGAGCTTGTTAACAATCTTGTCATTGGCCTCATCAAGCCCTTCAAGTTTTAGCTCAAGTGATAACCTAGTTTCTTGTTCTTCTTCTAGAGTATTGTTTAAAGCCTCTAGCTCAATCATGTGTTCATGCCCAAGTTTACATCTAACATCTAGAAGCTCTTGAGTATGTGAAAGTTTATCTAGGATGTTTTCAAAGTGTAACTTAGCATCTCCTTTTAGGTTAGTCATGAACTCATCAAAGGCAATTAATTCCTTTTTAACATTAAGAGACATTTCATCATCAAGTTCATCATTATCTAGGGGAGTAGAGTGGGATGATGAGGATACCTCCATTCCTCTTGCCATAATGCAAGTGACGTTCTTGGTGGGAGAGTTCTCATTTGGAGAATCAAAGAGTGAGAATGTCGAAGTAGAGGTGGTGGCTAGAACAGCCACACCATGTGAAGTTTCCTCTTCCTCATCTTCATCATCTTCATTGTCGGAGGAGTATTCTTCATGAGTGATCAAGGCAATTTCTCCTGACTTCTTGTTGATGGGATTCTTCTTGATGAAAGGTTTCTTGTAAGCTGCCTTGAGAGTCTTCTTCAACACAAGCTTACCCCCATGATCTTCTCTCTTTTCATAGGGACAACTTGCTACAAAGTGATAGCGGTCACCGCAATTGAAGCAAGTTCTCAATCTCGTTGTAGTTTCTCTCTTCCCATTTGGGTTGCTCTTTCTTTGCATTTCCATCTTGGCCTTGGCGGGTTCTTCCAAAAGTTCTTTGCATAGAAAGCCATATATTGACTATGAGCAATCTTGACTTCATCGGGTGGTCCATGGAAGGCCTTCATCACTATCATCTTCATCCCCATGGTCCACAGCTTTGGCCTTTAATGCAACATTGACAACATTGCTCATACCAAGGGCACGAGCACGGGCATATTTGGCATTCTTGGTGGCAACCTTGAAAGCGGCCATCTCTTGCATAACTTCATTTGAGGTCATGAGATGGTAGTTGTGTCTTCCTTGTAGACTCTTCAAGTCTGTGGGCTCAAAAGGCATGAGTGCACTCACATATTTCCTTTTTATCCATGCATCATCCACATGTGAGGCACCCACATTTCTAAAGGCGGTGGCGGTGGTGGTCTTGAGCCTTCGGTACATGTCTTCATGATCTTCACCTTCTTTCATGTAGAAGCCTTCTACTTCATTGCTTAGAGCATCATATCGGTTCCTCCTCATACTCTCATTGCCAACAAACAACAAAGTGAGAGCATCCCAAGCTTCCTTGGCAATGCTAAAGTGCTTAATGTGTGGGTAATCCTTTGTTCCCAATCCTTGTTGAATCATATGCAAAGCAGTGGCATTGAGTTGACTATTGACAACCTCTCTTCTTGTCAAGTTGTTTGGATCCCCAATAAAGAGTCCATGCTCGATGATGTTCCATAGTTTAATGCAAGAATTGCGCATATGAGTTCTCATTAGTGATTGCCATTGAGCAAAAGTAGCAGACTCTTCTAGCTTAGGTGGGTCACCTCTATTGTACACATGAGGGTGAGGGACGGGAGGATCGGGAGAGTACCAAGAATCACGGTGCTCACCCTTCCCCCCATCAAGTCGTGTGGAGGAATTAGCGTTGTCTAGTTTGCCCCCTACCACCATACCCTCGGGGGATACCGGAGTATTCCCTTTAGGTACAACGGATGGTAGATCCTCTTGAGGATATGGGGGTGATGAGCCATCTTTGTCTTTAAGAAGGTGCTCAAGCATCTTCTTGACTTCGTTGACCAAGGAAGAGCTCAATATTGTTTCCAAGTTTCTGAGATCTTCCATGGTCACCGGGGTCGACTCACTACCACCATCCCCTTCTTGGCTACCCATATTCTCTTAGGCGGTAAAGCCCAAATAAAGAGCCGAGGCTCTGATACCAATTGAAAGGATCGTATGGGAACCTAGAGGGGGGGTGAATAGGTGCTACTTCAAATTTTACTCTTTTTCAAATTAGGGTTTGACAAGAAAGGTAAATTCTCTAGAATATGCAACTATGGTGAATTTACCTATATGTCAAACAAGCACAAACTAACACAACACTAAGCAAGAACAAGTAAGTAAAGTGCGGTAAAGGATAGAAGTAACCAAGGAGGAGTGGAGACACAAGGATTTGTTTCCGTGGTTCCTTACTTTTGAGGGAAGTATGTCTACGTTTGGAGAGGGGTGGTTTCAAACCACCAACGCCACGAGGCCTCCCTTGTTCTCCGATGAACCTCACCCCAACGGGCTCGATTCACCTTCCACTATATCGGCAACCTTCGAGGTGGAAGCCGACACCTTTACAACAAGTTCGAGGCACACATCCACAACTGAATTGGAGGCTCCCAAATACAAGCAAGCTGTCAAGACAAATCAGAGACAAGCTTGTAAGATCCAAATCAAAGTTAGGGTTTCCAAAGAAACACTAGAGCTTGGGGGCCCTCAAGTGAATGAGGGGGAAATGAAGATCTCTCTTGGTGAAGATGTAAATCAAGGCCCCCTCCTTCGATTCTCCAAAGATCAATGACTTTGGATGGTTGGATGAAGAAATCTTGTGGATTTGGTGGCTCTAATGGGGTTGGTGTTCTTGAGCAGCTCGAGCAGCTGGAGGAAGAAGATAAGGGTCCCTATTTATAGACTGCCCCCTCCATGAACCATTTTCTGACCGTTGTAGAAAGTCAGACCGGAGACTCCGGTCTGTAGACCGGAGACTCCGGCCAATCTCCGGACCAGTCTCTGGACTGCCCTTCTGACTGACCCAGGCCAGTTCTTCACCAGCAATACCGGAGACTCCGGCCTTCCAACACCGGAGACTCCGGACTGACCAAAGTCCGGAGACTCCGGAGTAACCTCCGGTGCAGCCTCCGGAACCGTAGTCAGAATGTCCCAGCCAGGTTCTAGGAGGCACCACCGGAGCCAGAACCAGAAACTCCGGACCACACCGGAGACTCCGGTCTTAGCGCATCGGAGACTGTGTCTGAGTTTCCAGAACAGTGGCAAATGTATGTGGTATTTTCCCAAGAGTGTGTGTGATGTTTATCAATGATAATACCAACCTGTGGACAATAGCACACTGTAAAATGATCTACTTGTTGTTAACGAACACCAAAAGTGATTATGACAATAAATGCCCTTTCAACTAGTTCAGTTGCTAATATTTGTAACTCGAAACAGGAGCTACGGAAGAGACGACGGCTGGTAAGGGATGAGGTGACGATGCGCGTTGGCAACGGATCAAGAGTTGATGCGATGGCCGGCACGCCTTCCTTAGTTTTACCTTCTATTAGTTTTAAACCTTAATAAGTTTTATTATGTACTGCGTTGAGCATGAACATTATATCCGGATCGTGTTTATTGCAAGTGGTTATTCATTTAAATCAAGAATAATGGTTGTTCTATTTATATGAGTAACATCTTTTATGGTCATGCACCTGCTATGAATGGTTTATTTCTTCTGAATCTCGAAAGCAATGAAACACACATCCATAACATTGAGGCTAAGAGATGCAAAGTAGATAGTGACAATTCGACTTATTTGTGGCACTGCCGTCTAGGTCATATTGGTGTAAAACGCATGAAGAAACTCCATTCTGATGGACTTTTGGAGTATCTTGATTTTGAATCATTTGACACGTGCGAGCCGTGCCTCATGGGCAAGATGATCAAAACCCGTTCTCGGAATGATGGAGCGAAACAGCGGACTTGTTGGAAATCATACATACCGATGTATGCGGACCGATGAGTGTTTCGACGCGCGGTGGATATCGCTATTTTCTCACTTTTACTGATGACTTAAGTAGATATGGGTATATCTATTTAATGAAACATAAATCTGAAACATTTGAAAAGTTCAAATAATTTCAGAACGAAGTGGAAAACCATCATAACAGGAAAATTAAATTTCTACGATCTGATCGTGGAGGTGAATATTTGAGTTATGATTTTCTCACGCATCTTAAAGCAAGCAGAATCGTTTCGCAACTCACGCCACCCGAAACACCACAACGCAATGGTGTGTCTGAACGCCGGAATCGAACTCTATTAGATATGGTGCGATCAATGATGTCTCTTATAGATTTGTCGTTATCATTTTGGGGTTATGCATTAGAAACCGCTGCATTCACTTTAAATAGGGCACCATCTAAATCCGTTGAGACGACATCATATGAACTGTGGTTTGGTGCTAAACCTAAGTTGTCGTTTCTTAAAGTTTGGGGATGCGAAGCTTACGTCAAGAAGTTGATGCGGACAAGCTCGAACCCAAAGCGGAGAAGTGTCTTCATAGGATACCCTAAGGAACGATTGGGTATACCTTCTACCACAGATCCGAAGGCAAAGTGTTTGTCGCAAAGAACGGATCCTTTCTTGAGAAGGAGTTTCTCTCGAAAGAAGGTAGTGGGATGAAGGTAGAGATAGACGAGGGTATCGAACCTTCTCTCGAGTTGGAGAGTAGCGCAACACCTAAAATTGTTCCGGTTGCCTGCACCAACAAGAGAGGAAGCTAATGACGAGGATCATGAAACTTCGAACGATGCTATTGCTGAACGTCACAGGTCGACAAGGTCGCGTGCCCCTCCTGAGTGGTACGGCAACCCTGTCTTAACTGTCTTGTTAGTAGACAACAGTGAACCTGCGAACTATGAGGAAGCAATGATGAGTCCAGACTCTGAGAAATGGCTAGAGGCCATAAAATCTGAATTGGGATCCATGAGCGAAAACCAAGTATGTAATTTGGTGGACCCTCCTAGCGACCGTAAGGCCGTTGAGTGCAAATGGATTTTCAAGAAGAAAACGAACGCAGATGGTAATGTTACTGCCTATAAAGCTCGACTTGTCGCGAGAGGTTTTCGACAATTTCAAGGTGTTGACTACGATGAGACTTTCTCTCCCGTAGCGATGTTTAAGTCCATTTGGATTTTATTAGCAATTGTTGTGTTTCATGATTGAATCTCTTGCATTTTGAATCTCTTGAGCATATCTTGAGTATACTTGGCTTGATTGAAGAATGTCCCTCCTCTAACTTGCTTGATCTCAAAGCCAAGAAATACTCTCAACTCCCCCATCAAGGACATCCGGAACCTACTAGTCATAAGCTTTGATAATTCATCATTAAAAGCTTTGTTAGATGAGCCAAAGATAATATCATAAACATATATTTGGCATACAAAAAGCTCCCCATTGACCCTCTTAGTAAAAAGAGTGGGATCGATTTTCCCAACCTCAAAGCCACGGTCAAACAATAACTCTCTAAGGTGCTCATACCACGTGCGTGGGGCTTGCTTGAGCACATAGAGCCTTTATCAAGTTTGTAGACATGGTTTGGGAATTTGGGGTCCTCAAATCCCGGGGGTTTCTTAACATATACCAATTCATTTAAAGGACCATAAAGAAATGCACTTTCTACATCCATTTGTTGCAACTTAAAGTTATGATGTGCCGCATAAGCAAGAAGGATACAGATAGACTCAAGGCGAGCCACGGGTGCATAAGTCTCTCCATAATCAATGCCTTCAATTTGAGAATACCCTTGTGCAACCAATCTAGCCTTGTTCCTTACTATAATTCCATGTTCATCTTGCTTGTTCTTGAAAATCCACTTTCTTCCAATAACATTGCGGCAATCTTTTGGCTTCTCAACTAACTTCCACACTTTGTTTCTCTCAAAGTTATTGAGCTCTTTGTGCATAGCTTCTAACCAATCCGAATCTTCAAGAGCTTCCAACACTTTCTTTGGTTCAATCATGGAGATGTGTGCTTGGTGTTCACTGAACCTCTTCAATTGTGCTCTTGTGGAAATTCCTTTCCTTAGATCTCCAACAACATTTTGGAGTGTGTGGTCTCTTATTTCCAACATTATTTCCTTTCTAGCTTCACAACGAGCGTGGATCTCCTCATTGTTTCTTGGAGGACCC
Source organism: Avena longiglumis (assembly GCA_030063025.1). Lineage (NCBI taxonomy): Eukaryota > Viridiplantae > Streptophyta > Magnoliopsida > Poales > Poaceae > Avena > Avena longiglumis. The sequence continues at coordinate 76,396,945 of CP125976.1, read as the reverse complement.
TCTTCATGATTTTGATCCTCGTCTTGACCATCAACTTGACCTTGATCATCATTGGAGTCATCCTCTACATTGGGAGGCAAGGATTAACCTTGGTCTTGATCAAGTGCTCTTCTAGCATCAATTTGAGCTTGTCTCAAAACAGTTTGGATGGATCTTCCTTGACAAATTGACTTGGCACCACTTGACAACCCATCGAATGGACCAAGCTCCCTTTGACTAGAGTTCACATTGATCACTATGTTGAGGGTCCACATCTTGTCTTTGGCTTGAGTCAATGTCCTCTTTGGTAGATGGAGCATGTTGAGGTTGTGAAGATGAGGGCCCCACTCGAGTGGAGCATAGTTTTTCTCGATCCGCCATAAGGGGTTCCTCAACGGGGCGGATATAACCCACACCCATTCTTCCTATGGCATCGTGAGGCATTTCATCATTTGCATCACAAGCATCAACACGCCCCCCTTGGGGACCATAATATTCTTCGAATGTCACACTACAAGATTCTATGACGGCTCCGGAGAGCTTGTCATAGATTCTATAAGTGTGAGATTCGAGACCATAGCCAAAAATACCCTCTAATGCTTTAGACTCGAATTTAGACAAACGAACACCTTTGATGAGATAGAAACACTTACAACCGAACACCTGGAAATAAGATATGTTGGGCTTGTTACCGGTAAGTATCTCATATGGAGTCTTGTTGATTTTCTTCTGAGGTAGAGTCGGTTTGAAGCATGTGGCGGTGGAGATGGCTTGGCCTAGAAGTTGTATGGAGATTTAAACTCCGCCAACATGGTCCTAGCCATCTCAATAAGAGTCAGTTCTTCCTTTCGCCACACCATTTTGTTGAGGGTGTATGCAGCGGAATATTGGTGTTTAATCCCCTCATCACTAAGTAAATCATTCAAGGTGTAGTTCTTGAACTCGGTGCCGTTGTCACTTCTTATAATCAACACGGGAACATTGTGTTGCCTTTGAACCAAGTTGATGAAGTCGATAAAAGTCCTTTGAGTTTCACTCTTCAACTTGAAGAAATAAACCCAAGAGTATCTTGAAAAGTCACAATCACCAAACAATATTTCTTCCCTCCAAGACTTGCATGAGATGGAGGACCAAATAGATCCACATGGAGGAGTTACAAGATCTTGTTAGACTTGATTTGGTTTGTGGGCTTGTGAGGAGCGTCATGCATCTTCCCTAGAACACATGCCCTGCAAACACGATCTTTGGCAAAGAAACATTTTCTTTTAGTCCCACAATATGGCCCTCTTTATGGAGACTTTGCGGTTCTCATATTGACATGGGCTAGTCGGCGGTGCCATAGCCAACCCACATCGGCCTTTCCGAATAAGCACATCGGACTGGGTGGCTTTCCCCAAAAGTCCACCACATACATGTCATGTTCGACGTACCCAAGCGACCTTGAGAGACTTGCTCCACATGAGGACCACAATATCATCATCAACAAAGACGGCAAAGCCCATCTTTACAAGAGCACAGACTGAAAGTAAATTGTATCCAATGGTCTCAACAAGCATGACGTTCACGAGTGTAATGTCGTGAGCCACCACTACCTTGCCGAAACCCATTACCTTAGACTTTGACTTGTCGGCATATGTCACGGTGATTTGATCATCATTTGGCTTTAAGTCCTTGACAATAGACGAGCTTCCGGTCATATGACTTATGCAACCACTATCGAGCACCCACTTTGACCCTCCGGAAGCATAAGTCTACAAAAAATCAAGCTAATTTTTAGGTACCCATTTTTCAATGGGTCCTCTTTTGTTAGCAACAAGGGTCTTGGGAACCCAAATAGACCAAGCAATATAACCATCATATGGGCCAACATATTGTGCATACACATCACCATAATGATCACGCATTAGAACATAGTGAGGGTTAGCACTACCCGCAAAGTCATCATGAGACATAGTTTTACCACTTGTGGTCTTACTACCCACAATGGCCTTGTTAGTTTCTTGTGTGGGCTTGACCTTCTTCTTCTTGTTGTTCTTATTCTTCTTAGAATTGGAGACAAATCCAATGCCCCCTTTATCACCACTATGCCTTTGCTTACTAAAAAGATCATCAGTAGACTTGTTGCCTTGTGGAAATGTGGCCTTAGCAAGCTCCCCCTTCAACCTAGCATTCTCTTCAAGAATAGTTGTACTACTAGATGGAATGAAGTTACTAGGTGAAGGAATATTGGCCAATTGAGTTTGAAGCGTTTCATGGGACTTTGTGAGTGACAAGAGTTCACTCTCCAAAGCCTTGTGGGCCTTGAGCGACCTAAAGTCCTCGCAAGTTTTTCATGAACCACACCAAACTCAATCTTGTCCTTTTAGCACTTTTGTATTTAGCAATAGCATGATCACGCTCTTTGATGAGCTTGTTAACAATCTTGTCATTGGCCTCATCAAGCCCTTCAAGTTTTAGCTCAAGTGATAACCTAGTTTCTTGTTCTTCTTCTAGAGTATTGTTTAAAGCCTCTAGCTCAATCATGTGTTCATGCCCAAGTTTACATCTAACATCTAGAAGCTCTTGAGTATGTGAAAGTTTATCTAGGATGTTTTCAAAGTGTAACTTAGCATCTCCTTTTAGGTTAGTCATGAACTCATCAAAGGCAATTAATTCCTTTTTAACATTAAGAGACATTTCATCATCAAGTTCATCATTATCTAGGGGAGTAGAGTGGGATGATGAGGATACCTCCATTCCTCTTGCCATAATGCAAGTGACGTTCTTGGTGGGAGAGTTCTCATTTGGAGAATCAAAGAGTGAGAATGTCGAAGTAGAGGTGGTGGCTAGAACAGCCACACCATGTGAAGTTTCCTCTTCCTCATCTTCATCATCTTCATTGTCGGAGGAGTATTCTTCATGAGTGATCAAGACAATTTCTCCTGACTTCTTGTTGATGGGATTCTTCTTGATGAAAGGTTTCTTGTAAGCTGCCTTGAGAGTCTTCTTCAACACAAGCTTACCCCCATGATCTTCTCTCTTTTCATAGGGACAACTTGCTACAAAGTGATAGCGGTCACCAATTGAAGCAAGTTCTCAATCTCGTTGTAGTTTCTCTCTTCCCATTTGGGTTGCTCTTTCTTTGCATTTCCATCTTGGCCTTGGCGGGGTTCTTCCAAAAGTTCTTTGCATAGAAAGCCATATATTGACTATGAGCAATCTTGACTTCATCGGGGTGGTCCATGGAAGGCCCTTCATCACTATCATCTTCATCCCCATGGTCCACAGCTTTGGCCTTTAATGCAACATTGACAACATTGCTCATACCAAGGGCACGAGCACGGGCATATTTGGCATTCTTGGTGGCAACCTTGAAAGCGGCCATCTCTTGCATAACTTCATTTGAGGTCATGAGATGGTAGTTGTGTCTTCCTTGTAGACTCTTCAAGTCTGTGGGCTCAAAAGGCATGAGTGCACTCACATATTTCCTTTTTATCCATGCATCATCCACATGTGAGGCACCCACATTTCTAAAGGCGGTGGCGGTGGTCTTGAGCCTTCGGTACATGTCTTCATGATCTTCACCTTCTTTCATGTAGAAGCCTTCTACTTCATTGCTTAGAGCATCATATCGGTTCCTCCTCATACTCTCATTGCCAACAAACAACAAAGTGAGAGCATCCCAAGCTTCCTTGGCAATGCTAAAGTGCTTAATGTGTGGGTAATCCTTTGTTCCCAATCCTTGTTGAATCATATGTAAAGCAGTGGCATTGAGTTGACTATTGACAACCTCTCTTCTTGTCAAGTTGTTTGGATCCCCAATAAAGAGTCCATGCTCGATGATGTTCCATAGTTTAATGCAAGAATTGCATATGAGTTCTCATTAGTGATTGCCATTGAGCAAAAGTAGCAGACTCTTCTAGCTTAGGTGGGTCACCTCTATTGTACACATGAGGGTGAGGGACGGGAGGATCGGGAGAGTACCAAGAATCACGGTGCTCACCCTTCCCCCCATCAAGTCGTGTGGAGGAATTAGCGTTGTCTAGTTTGCCCCCTACCACCATACCCTCGGGGGATACCGGAGTATTCCCTTTAGGTACAACGGATGGTAGATCCTCTTGAGGATATGGGGGTGATGAGCCATCTTTGTCTTTAAGAAGGTGCTCAAGCATCTTCTTGACTTCGTTGACCAAGGAAGAGCTCAATATTGTTTCCAAGTTTCTGAGATCTTCCATGGTCACCGGGGTCGACTCACTACCACCATCCCCTTCTTGGCTACCCATATTCTCTTAGGCGGTAAAGCCCAAATAAAGAGCCGAGGCTCTGATACCAATTGAAAGGATCGTATGGGAACCTAGAGGGGGGGTGAATAGGTGCTACTTCAAATTTTACTCTTTTTCAAATTAGGGTTTGACAAGAAAGGTAAATTCTCTAGAATATGCAACTATGGTGAATTTACCTATATGTCAAACAAGCACAAACTAACACAACACTAAGCAAGAACAAGTAAGTAAAGTGCGGTAAAGGATAGAAGTAACCAAGGGAGTGGATGCGGAGACACAAGGATTTGTTTCCCGTGGTTCCTTACTTTTGAGGGGAAGTATGTCTACGTTTGGAGAGGGGGTAGTTTCAAACCACCAACGCCACGAGAGGCCTCCCTTGTTCTCCGATGAACCTCACCCCAAGGCTCGATTCACCTTCCACTATATCGGCAACCTTCGAGGTGGAAGCCGCACCTTTACAACAAGTTCGAGGCACACATCCACAACTGAATTGAGGCTCCCAAATACAAGCAAGTCAAGACAAATCAGACAAGCTTGTAAGATCCAAATCAAAGTTAGGGTTTCCAAAGAAACACTAGAGCTTGGGGCCCTCAATGAATGAGGGGAAATGAAGATCTCTCTTGGTGAAGATGTAAATCAAGGCCCCTCCTTGATTCTCCAAAGATCAATGACTTTGGATGGTTGGATGAAGAAATCTTGTGGATTTGGTGGCTCTAATGGGGTTGGTGTTCTTGAGCAGCTCGAGCAGCTGGAGGAAGAAGATAAGGGTCCCTATTTATAGACCGCCCCCTCCATGAACCATTTTCTGACCGTTGAAAGTCGGACGGAGACTCGATTCAGACCGAGACTCGGCCAATCTCGGACCCGATCTCGCCCTTCGGTGACCAGGCCGGTTCTTCACAGCAATACCGGAGACTCGGCCTTCCAACACCGGAGACTCGGGACCAAAATCACGGAGACTCCGGAGTAACCTCCGGTGCAGCCTCCGGAACCGTAGTCAGAATGTCCCAGCCAGGTTCTAGGAGGCACCACCGGAGCCAGAACCAGAAACTCCGGACCACACCGGAGACTCCGGTCTTGGCAGACCGGAGACTCAGGTCTGGAGTTTCCAGAACAGTGGCAAATGTATGTGGTATTTTCCCAAGAGTGTGTGTGATGTTTATCAATGATAATACCAACCTGTGGACAATAGCACACTGTAAAATGATCTACTTGTTGTTAACGAACACCAAAAGTGATTATGACAATAAATGCCCTTTCAACTAGTTCAGTTGCTAATATTTGTAACTCGAAACAGGAGCTACGGAATAGACGACGGCTGGTAAGGGATGAGGTGACGATGCGCGTTGGCAACGGATCAAGAGTTGATGCGATGGCCGTCGGCACGCTCTCCTTAGTTTTACCTTCGGTATTAGTTTTAAACCTTAATAAGTTTTATTATGTGCCTGCGTTGAGCATGAACATTATATCTGGATCGTGTTTATTGCAAGACGGTTATTCATTTAAATCGAAGAATAATGGTTGTTCTATTTATATGAGTAACATCTTTTATGGTCATGCACCTGCTATGAATGGTTTATTTCTTCTGAATCTCGAAAGCAATGAAACACACATCCATAACATTGAGGCTAAGAGATGCAAAGTAGATAGTGACAATTCGACTTATTTGTGTAGCTGCCGTCAGGTCATATTGGTGTAAAACGCATGAAGAAACTCCATTCTGATGGACTTTTGGAGTATCTTGATTTTGAATCATTTGACACGTGCGAGCCGTGCCTCATGGGCAAGATGATCAAAACCCCGTTCTCCGGAATGATGGAGCGAGCAACGGACTTGTTGGAAATCATACATACCGATGTATGCGGACCGATGAGTGTTTCGACGCGCGGTGGATATCGCTATTTTCTCACTTTTACTGATGACTTAAGTAGATATGGGTATATCTATTTAATGAAACATAAATCTGAAACATTTGAAAAGTTCAAATAATTTCAGAACGAAGTGGAAAACCATCATAACAGGAAAATTAAATTTCTACGATCTGATCGTGGAGGTGAATATTTGAGTTATGATTTTCTCACGCATCTTAAAGCAAGAAGAATCGTTTCGCAACTCACGCCACCCGGAACACCACAACGCAATGGTGTGTCTGAACGCCGGAATCGAACTCTATTAGATATGGTGCGATCAATGATGTCTCTTATAGATTTGTCGTTATCATTTTGGGGTTATGCATTAGAAACCGCTGCATTCACTTTAAATAGGGCACCATCTAAATCCGTTGAGACGACATCATATGAACTGTGGTTTGGTGCTAAACCTAAGTTGTCGTTTCTTAAAGTTTGGGGATCTGGCTTCGTCAAGAAGTTGATGCCGGACAAGCTCGAACCCAAAGCGGAGAAGTGCGTCTTCATAGGATACCCTAAGGGAACGATTGGGTATACCTTCTACCACAGATCCGAAGGCAAAGTGTTTGTCGCAAAGAACGGATCCTTTCTTGAGAAGGAGTTTCTCTCGAAAGAAGTGAGTGGGAGGAAGGTAGAGATAGACGAGGTTATCGAACCTTCTCTCGAGTTGGAGAGTAGCGCAACACCTAAAATTGTTCCAGTGCCGTCTGCACCAACAAGAGAGGAAGCTAATGACGAGGATCATGAAACTTCGAACGATGCTATTGCTGAACTTCACAGGTCGACAAGGTCGCGTGCCCCTCCTGAGTGGTACGGCAACCCTGTCTTAACTGTCTTGTTAGTAGACAACAGTGAACCTGCGAACTATGAGGAAGCAATGATGAACCCAGACTCTGAGAAATGACTAGAGGCCATAAAATCTGAATTGGGATCCATGAGCGAAAACCAAGTATGTAATTTGGTGGACCCTCCTAGCGACCGTAAGGCCGTTGAGTGCAAATGGATTTTCAAGAAGAAAACGAACGCAGATGGTAATGTTACTGCCTATAAAGCTCGACTTGTCGCGAGAGGTTTTCGACAAGTTCAAGGTGTTGACTACGATGAGACTTTCTCTCCCGTAGCGATGTTTAAGTCCATTTGGATTTTATTAGCAAAGGTTCAGAATGGATAAGGCAAAGAAAGGTTCAGTGCCCATGTTGTCAGGTAATATATTGAGCAAGGCTCAGTGTCCATTCTGATGGCGATAGAAACTATGAGCAAAGTGCCATATGCCTCGGCCATAGGTTCTATCATGTATGCCATGTTGTGTACTAGACCAGATGTGTCCAATGCTCTTAGTTTGACGAGCAGATACCAAAGTGATCTAGGAGTGGAACACTGGACAGCCGTAAAGAACATCCTAAAGTATTTAAATAGGACTAAAGAAATGTTCTTGGTCTATGGAGGTGATGAGCAGCTCGTTATAAAAGGTTACGTCGACGCCAGTTTTGACACCGACCCGTATGATTCTAAATCTCAGACAGTATATGTTTATATTTTGAATGGAGGAGCTGTGAGCTGGCGAAGCTGCAAGCAAAGCGTGATCACGGGATCTACAATAGAATCAGAATACATGGCTGCTGCAGAAGTGTCAAGTGAAGGAGTTTGGATCAGGAACTTCATCACTGAGCTTGGTGTGGTTCCAAGTGCCTTGGACCCACTGGAGATATTGTGCGACAACACTGGCGCCATAGCATTGGCTAAGGAACCAAGATATCATCCAAATACCAAGCACATCAACCGCCGATTCCATATAATTCGAGATTATATAACAGATGGAGATCTGAAGATTAGCAAAGTACATACAGATCTGAATGTCGCAGATCCGTTGACTAAACCTCTTCCACGTGCAAAACATGATCAGCACCTTAATGCCATGTGTGTTAGATTGTTGCCAGATGTAAACTAGATTATTGACTCTAGTGCAAGTGGGAGATCTGTTGGAATTATGCCCTAGAGGCAATAATAAAGATGTTATTGTTATAATTCTTGTTCATGATAAAGTTTATATTCCATGCTAGAATTGTATTAGCGAAACTTTGATACTTGTGGTTTATGAACAACACCGTGTCCCTAATGCCTCTATGGACTAGCTCATTGATTTATGATGGTTAAGGTTTCCTAACCATAGACATGAGTTATCGATTAATAATGAGATCATGTCATTAGGAGAATGATATGATGGACAGACCCAAATCAAGCAGAGCAATTAGATCGTGTCATCGTGTTCATCTTTGCGAAGCTTTTTCTTATGTCAAATATTGTATTCCTTAGACCATGATATAATGCAACTCCCTGGTATCGGAAGAAAGCTTTGAGGTCATCAAACGTCATCCTATGTGAGGGTGATCATAAAGGTGTCTCTCGGGTGATCGGAAAGTACTTGTTGGGTTATATGTATCGAGATGGGATTTGTCCCTCCCAAGTCGGAGAGATATACTTGGGCCACTCGTGTCGATATCAACACCGCTTGCAAGCACGTGGTTAAGGAGTTGATCACAAAGTGATATCGGATTCGAACTAGTAAAGTACTTGCGTGAGATTGAACTAGGTATGCCGATACCGACGATCGAATCTCGGGCAAGTAAAATATCGCGTGACAAAGGGAATATATATGGGATTAATTGAATCCTGGCATCGTGGTTCATCCGATATGATCATCGATGAATATGTGGGAGTCAATATGGGTTTCCAGATCCCACTGTTGATTATAGATAGAAGATCATGTCTGCATATTCTCGAACCCGTAGGGTCACACACTTAACGTGCCTCGACGGTAGGATAGAATGGATAATTGGTTTATGAGTTTTTGTTCGGAGTCTCGGATGAGATCCAGGACATCACGAGAGGTTCCAGAATGGTCTGAAGAATAAGATTCATATAAAGGAAAGCAGTTTTTGGATTTCGAAATCGTTTCAGAGTATTTGGTATTGTACCGGAAGGTTCTAGAAGCTTCCGGGGTGGGACCAACGTGGCCCCACTTGTCGGAGGGGAACATGGGCCTACGAGGGAGTGCCCTGGCCACTTTGGGCTAGGGGCACAAGGCCCCATAGGCCCAGCCGGCCAAAACCCTAGGGGAAACCCTAGGAACCCTTCTAGAAGGAAGGGGGAGACTTGCCCCCCACTCCAACCCTTGGGGCCGCCGCCCTAGGGCTTGGAGGAGGGGCCAAGGGGGCCGGCCAGACCTCTATATAAAGAGGGAAGGGGCGCACCCTCCTCCCCCCACTCCTCCAACCCTAGCCACCGTCCTGCTGCCCTCCACCTCTCTCTTTCCCATCAGCGTGGCGAAGCCTGCCATGAAACTCTCCACCATAGCACCACGCCGTCGTGTTGTAGATCCAATCTATCTCTCCACCCCACTTGCTGGACCGAGGAAGGAGGAGACGTTGCGGCACCGTATGTGTGCATCTCTCGGAGGCGTCTCCACTTGCGGCGTTGGATCGGATCGGATCGCGAGAAGGAGAAGGCTAGTTCGACTACATAACCCATGTTCCGTTGAACGTTTCCGCTATGCGATTATTCAAGGGTATGAAGATCTCATCTGTCCCTCTCGTTGATTGCATCTCCTAGATTAGATCTTGGCTTTCCTGTTCGCATCCATAGATTTTTTTTGATTTACTATGCTGTGAAACCCTTCAGATTTCTGTCGGGGAAATTCCTTCCCAGAGAGGGGAGATCGTCGCCATCAACACCGACATCAAGCTAGGCTTCATCGGGATCAACATAATCATCATCCACACCATCATCTCCACCAGCACCATCATCACCACTCCGTCCCGCTGTAACAATCGTGTTGGATCTTGCATTAGTTCTTAGGGGAAACTTTCTCGGTGTTGATTACTATTGTAGTTGATGCTTGTGAGTGGAATCATTGGATTATTGTTTATGCTCAGATTGTTATCCATCACCATATAATCTTTTATCTTGATCCATATGATGTCTTGTGAGTAGTTCGTTTAGTTCTTGAGGACATGGGAGAAGTTATGTTGTTAGTAGTGGATTTGTGTTGAGTTATTATTCAATGGTTTAGTATTTAAGTTGTGGTGCTATTCTTATAGTGGTGTCATGTGAACGTCGACTACATGATACTTCACCATTTATGGGCCTAGCGGAATGCATTGTGTATTTGGCTACTAATTGTGGGGTTCTTGAGTGATAAACCCTGAACCCCCGTTAGGACACCTTTGCACAAGGGAGCGTAGGATCTCAGAGTTTAAGGCCGTGGTTAGGTTTATATCCTAGTTACTTTCCTATAGTTGCGGATGCTTGGGGTTTAATCACAAGTATGTATTAGTCCAAGTAAGGTCGGTACATTAGCAAAGGTTCACCCACACAACACTTACAACACTAAAGAAGGGTACTCAGCTATTTGAAATGAAAGCACTTGACAGAATCCACATGTGTCCTCCAGAACGTTTGGTCCTTATAAGTATTTCCGCCGGCTTGTCCTTTGCTAAGAAAGAATTGGGCCACTTGCTGCAGTTGTTCGTTGTCTTTATTACTTGCATTTTGTTTTGTTGCTTTATTAGAAAACCCCTAAATTCGGTTTGCTAAGTATTTACAGAGATTTCCTGCTCCATACCACTAGTCACCTTACGCTCCTCGTTGGGATCGACACTCCTAGTTTTCGAAAGTACTACGTACACCCCCTATACTTGTGGGTCATCAAGACTATTTTCTGGCGCCGTTGCCGGGAGTGAAGCGCTATTGAAGAGTGGAACCGGTAAAGGAAACTTCTACTATGAGTATTTGTTTTTGTTTCTATTTGTTACTTTGTTTCCAATATGGATATCCCACTTGGTTTTATGTTTTGGAAAACTACTACCACTATTAGGGTAGTAGATGAACCACCACCTGTTGAGATAGATCCTTTTAAGATACATGCAAGTATTGTTGATTGTGTTATGGATAATTATTATTTAGGGATGGGCTGTCCATCCCGGTGATCATTGCTTTTATCCATGAATTATGCGGGTTGTTTTAGTGTGCATGTATCACAACTGAACAGGTGAAGAAGAAGTTACTCTCTATATCGTTGAAAGGGAGAGCTGAAGAATGGTATAAGCCGCCGAAGAATGGACAATCCATGGAATGGGAGGAAATGACTTCTCTCTTTTATTCTATATTCTATCCTCCCAGTGAGATTCATAAGGATAGAAATCTAATATATAACTTTTGGCCTCGTGATGGAGAGAGTACAACTCAAGCTTGGGGGAGATTGAAGGTAGTAATGCTTAAATGTCCTATTCATGAACTCCCTAACAATATTATTATCAATAATTTTTATGCTAGGCTTTCCCTTCATGATAAAGATTTACTAGATGATTCTTGTGCTGGATCATTCACATGTATGAAGGAAGAAGCTAAATGGGGTCTCCTAGACCGTATTCAAGAAAACAATGAAGCTTGGGATAATGATAAAGGAAGAAAGTCAGGTATAAACTATGATTATGAATGCATTAAATATTTTATGGGAACTGATGACTTCCGTGATATTAGTAATGAGTTTGGTCTTGATTCCCAAAGTATTGCCAACTGTTTTAAGGCCTTTGCCTCTTACATAGAAATTCCCAAAAATAAGTGGAACAAGTACCATGCACCTTATAAAGATGTTGTTAATCATGTTCCTGTTAGAAGTGCTGAAGTTTGTACTACTGATCATATTGTTCGTGAACCTTACGTTGAGAAAATACCTTTCCCAGCTAAGGTAAACGAGTATTCTATGATGATTAGTGTAGATAATAAAGGTACTAAGAAAACTGTGGAACCCGATGAGCAATTGAATACCGAACCTGTGGTAGCTATTGTGAAAGATCTTGACGTTAGAAATATAGAGGGTGAGCATATTATATTCTATGAAGATGCTTCTAATATTGTCTCTCATCCTATAGAAGCTAGAAAATCTAGTGTTCATGTGCTTTCTGTTAAAATTGGTGATCATTGCTATTATGGTTTATGTGATATTGGTGCTAGTTCTAGTGCTATTCCTTATGAGCTTTACAGGGAAATTATGCATGAAATTGGTCCTTGTGAGCTTGAGGACATTTATGTGCTTATCCACCTTGCTAATAAAGGAAAACATTTGCCCTATTGGTATTGTAAGAGATGTGGAGGTTCTCTGTGGTAAGATTAAGTATCCTGCTGATTTTCTAGTGCTTAATTCAGCAGCTAGCAAAACTTTTCCTATCATTTTTGATAGACCTTTCTTGAACACCTTTGGATCTATTATAGATTGTAAGAAGGAGAAAGTTTTAACTAAGTTTGATGGAGATTCTTATGAGTTTAACTTTTCCAAATTTGCTAAAGCTCCTTGTGAAAACAGCTTGCCTAATAAAGATTTCAGGATGGAACAACTTGCTTCTATTGATCCAGTTTATGACCTTGGGCCTCTTTTTGATGACTGTAAGTATGCTCATTTCTATGATAGAGTTGTTTCCTATGACCGTTATATTGTCAATTTTATTCAAAGTGCTACTCAAAGTTATTATGAGAGAGGGAAACATGGTTTTATGCATCTTAATAATGTTAAGTTTCCCCGTTTTATTTCGAAAGCTTTGAAGTTGCATTTGTTTTGTCTTACTATGCTAGTGCCTTTTTGTTTCAACAATTTGTTTTCTCATGACACCCCCATGCATAGGAAGTGGGTTAGACTCAAATGTGTTGGTTATTTGCTTCTTGATGCTCTCTTTCACTCCAGATATATATATTTTTTGTGAGCATCTTTGAGACTATCAAGCCTAACTTAAAGGCATTAAAGAAAAGTACTTGTTGGGAGATAACCCAAGATTTTGGTTGAGTCTTGGAATTTATTACCTCGGTAATAACCGCTCCTTATCTTTTTTGTTTTGGTTTTGTGTCAAGTTCAACTACTTTTGAGAAGTGGAGGAGTTGTGAAAAGTGGCTGTCTTGGGATAGATTTTTGTGTTATTTTGTAAAAATTCGTGAGGGAGCTCAGTACGTCGGATGGAGATTTATTTTTATGAGATGGTTCTCCAAGTTGTTACCCAACTTTCATTAGGTTTACACTTTTTTATTTGAGCAACAGAAGGTTTTCGAAAAAAAAATCAATCTTTACCTGCTGGTATGTTTTGACAGATTTCTGTTATCAATTGCATTTGCCTCTTACAAGAAGCCTGTGTTTTGATGGATTTTAGTTGAAGTGTGAACCTAAAGGCTTATTGTTTTTGCTTACAATAATGTTGCCATTGAATTTTGTGTGTTTCCTTGTGCGAAAAGGAATTTCTAGGAGAGGGAGAAAAGGAGTCTACAGAGTTCGTCTTTGAATAGGTAAAAGTGGTGAAAACACAAGGTTCGTGAAATCCTAATCTTTTTATATTTTTGATGTTTTTATTACATAAGGGAAGTTACGAGACGGAACAGAGGAGGAACCGGAGGCCGGGGTGGCCAGACCCACCCAGGCGCGGGCCCTAGCTGGCCGCTGGAGGTGTGACCCTGAGCTCAAACTCGCCTTGTTTTCAGCACCTTCCTTATGCTTTGAAACTTCGTAATATATAACCCTTGGATCCCCCGAGGTTCATGCATCGTGTTCTCGTCGTGTTTTCATTTCGATCTATTTCTGTCAGGAAATCTTCTCAAGTTTAGAGCACCATGGTCTCTGCCAACGACAAAGACAAGAAGACCGAGGAAGATGATCCTCAAAACCCCAAGGAGGAGGAGATTTTTGTTGGGGATGAAGAATACATGGAGGAGGACAAGCATCCGGACACCCGTGCTACCGTCGCAAGCATTGGAGTGGTGGCAAAACCTACCAAGCTTAGGGGGACAACACAGATGTCTACAGGAGGGAGAACTCCGCGTCATATCGTCGCTCCACGGGCACTTCATCCTCGTACCACTCGTTCTAACCATGCAGGGAAGGAACACACTAAGAAGGAAGAGTGGGGAAAGAATAACAAGGACTGGAATTCTTGGCCCGACATGATCATGAACCACATTGAGCAGAATTCGGAGTTGATTCGTACTCTGACCTTTGAGACTGAGGATTTGAAGAAACTTATTGAAGAGCTTATCAAGAGAACACCACCACCACCGAAGGAGTAATTAAATCATCAGGTTTGGCATCCCCTTGTCTTGTTCCAAGCTTGGGGGGAGTGCCACGGTATCACCATCATTATCTTTTATCTTTTACCTTTTTAGTGGATTCATATCTTTGGTAGAGAAGTTATCTTATAGTTTGGTTTGCATGTGGAAGTATCTCTCCTTTAGTTGATTATCTATGTATCCCTTGGTGTGAGTGCCTTTATGGAATATTAATGAGAAGTTTCATCTTTTACTTTTTGAACTTCTTATTTTAGTTTGCAATCTCTATTATATGATGGATCTTGTTGATAAATATTGGCATCACTTTGGGATCATCAAGTGGATCTAAATTGGTTTTGGCAAACCAAGTTCTGGTCAGTAGCAACACTTTTTGAGGTTTCAAAGGAAAAGAGAAAAAGCTTACAGGTATTTTGTATCATTTATTTTCTTTCTTATTGGCTCATAAGCTTAGTATTCTCTATTTAAGATCTTTTGTATCTTCAAGGAAGGTTGCATGTTTGGCTTTATCACTTGTAGGTTTGCTTGCTTCTTTCAACTCATTTGCTTGCTACCCAACCTTGCTAGCCAAAAACCTGTTTTGAGAAGGCATACTTCTCATGCATCCAATCCCTTTGAACCAAAACCTATGCCATTTGTGTCCACCATATCTACCTATTAGCATTGTTGCTATTCCAAGCAAATTCTCAAGCTTCATCTATCTTTCGAATAAAAAAGTATTTTGTTATGTGAAAACTAGTTAGTAAAGCTCTCACGAACTTGATGGCACACCTTATTTTATTGCCCCTAATAGACTTGAACCATTGTGTCATCGAAGTTGTATATGCTTGCATCTATACGTTGGAATTAGCAGAACCGTGATGTCACGGGGAACGCTTTCAACATTGCACCTGTACGTAGTACACAGTTGATATCATGCTCTTTTGTTTGCGGATGTCGACAGTGTGAAATAAAGAGAGAACTTGTAAGTCCATGGAGTGATGTATGTGTGTTAGAGAAACACCTTGGCCGCTAGCCTAAGCCATGCCTAATCATGGTGGAAACTTGCAGCATCACCATAATGAGCATTCTGTGAAGCATCCTCAATAAAAATCTATGCACATAGTAAATAAAAAGATCGCTGAGATGCTCATTGTCTGCTTGCCTTGTCATTTTGGTTACCATGTGCAAGGGGTACCTCGTTGGCGGTTCTTTATGACACAAATGTACTTACAATGACAAGAACTTACCGGTGACCAAAGTTGAGTAGCATGAGGAGCGGCCCTCGTACTCAAGGGACATGAGATTGCCAACTTTTATTTCGTCATATACTCCATCTTTGTGCACTTTAACCTTAATCATCTCAATATGCCTATGATAGGGGCAATGAGGGCTCAAAGCTAGTAAGTACCATGATCTTTTGAAAGCTCTTTATTACTTGAAATCCCTGTTTCCCTCTATGAAGGGACCTTTCTTCTATTTTCTAAGTTGATTCAGTAAACCTACTTTCTCTCAATCTCCAGCAAGCATTTATGTTGTTGTGCTGCAAGCATTCATATGGTGATTTATTCAATCATGTTCTTTATCTTCCTTGTTTGCACAAAACTCTTATCTATTGAGTATTACTTTGAAAGCCTTCAATGTGAAAAACCTTTTTGAGCAAAGAGTACTCCTATTTTTAAAACGTCTTCAAAAGCTTTTTGTGAAACTGTTTTCCAGCTGTTCTCTGACCAAGAACAAAAGTTTGCCAATTCCAATTATGATTTATCTTTATGCATCTCTATTGTGACTCCTGTACTTGTGCAAGCTAAGTTATATAATGGTGAGTTGCTTTCTTCAATGAGTTGTGTAATGGTAAGTGTGATTCTTCTTGTCCGTATTCTTTTATCAACACTTCACTCCATAAACCTGTGGACATGTTTATCGAGCGGTTTTGCTTGGGGACAAGCGAAGGTCTAAGCTTGGGGGGAGTTGATACGTCCAATTTGCATCACCATTATATATCATAATTTTCCTCTATTCATTGATATATGTCTTATTATGAGGTGTTACTTATGTCTTTTCCTCTATTTTTGCATGTTGGATGATTCTTGGAGGATGAACTGCCAGAGTCAGGTTTCTGATGGAAAAAGAGGTGTTTTGATGCAATTTCGTGAAGATAAGAAAATACCAGAAAAATCATGGAAAATTATATTTTCCGGATGACGAATGAAGCGGAAGGAGGCGTGGCGGGCCAGGCCCAACACCCCTAGGCGGGCCCCTTGCCTTGCGCATAGGGCAGTGTGGCCCACCCGACTCCGACTCCGCCCTCTCGCCTATATCTTCCTCATGGAACCCTAATACCATGGGCGCGACCACAGAAAGATTTTCGCCGCCTCTACGGGGTGGAAAATACTGAGAGAGAAAGAGCTCTGCGGCAGACAAATTTCTGCCGGCGAAATTCCTTCCTAGAGAGGGTAGATCGTCGCCATCAACACCGTCATCAAGCTAGGCTTCATCGGGATCATCATCATCCACACCATCATCACCACTCCGTCCTACTGCAACAATCGTGTTGGATGTTGCATTAGTTCTTAGGGGAAACTTTCCCGGTGTTGATTACTATTGTAGTTGATGCTTGTGAGTGGAACCATTGGATTATTGTTTATGTTCAGATTTTTATCCATCACCATATCATCTTTGATCTCGATCCATATGATGTCTTGTGAGTAGTTCGTTTAGTTCATGAGTACATGGGAGAAGTCATGTTGTTAGTAGTGGGTTGTGTTGAGTTATTATTCAATGGTTTAGTATTTAAGTTGTGGTGCTATTTTTCTAGTGGTGTCATGTGAGCGTCGACTACATGATACTTCACCATTTATGGTCCTAGGGAATGCATTGTGTATTTGGCTACTAATTGTGGGGTTGCGGAGTGTGAAACCTGAACCCCCGTTAGGACACCTTTGCACAAGGGAGCGTAGGATCTCAGAGTTTAAGACTGTGGTTAGGTTTATATCTTAATTACTTTCCTGTAGTTGCGGATGCTTGCAAGGGGTTTAATCACAACTATGTATTAGTCCAAGTAAGGTCAGTAAATTAGCACAGGTTCACCCACACAACACTTACAACACCAAAGAAGGGTACTCAGCTATTTAAAGTGAAAGCACTTGACAGAATTCCCATGTGTCCTCGAGAATGTTTGACCCTTATAAGTATTTCCACCGGCTTGTCCTTTTCTATGAAAGGATTGGGCCAGTTGTTGCAGTTGTTCATTGTCTTTAGTACTTGCACTTTGTTTTGTCGCTTTATCAGAAAACTCTTAAAAATCCGTTTGCTAAGTATTTACAGAGATTTCCTGCTCCATACCACTAGTCAACACCTTCTGCTCCTCGTTGGGATCAACACTCCTATTCATCGAAGTACTACGATACACCCCCTATACTTGTGGGTCATCAACCACCGCCTATTGAGATAGATCCTTTTAAGATACCTACAAGTATTGTTGATCGTGTTATGGATAATTATTATTTAGGGGATGGAACTGTTCACCCTGGTGATCATTTGCTTTTTATCCATGAATTATGTGGGTTATTTAAGTGTTCAGGTATCACAACTGAACAGGTGAAGAAGTTACTCTCTATATACTTGAAAGGGAGAGCTGAAGAATGGTATAAGCTGCTGAAGAATGGACAATCCATGGAATGGGAGGAAATGGCTTCTCTCTTTTATTCTAAATTCTATCCTCCGAGTGAGATTCATAAGGATAAAAATCTGATATATAACTTTTGGCCTTGTGATTGAGAGAGTACAGCTGAATCTTGGGGTAGATTGAAGTTACTAATGCTTAAATGTCCTATTCATGAGCTCCCTAACAATATTATTATCAATAAATTTTTTGCTAGGCTTTCTATTCATGATAATGATTTGTTAGATTCTTCTTGTGCTAGATCATTCATACGTATGAAGGAAGAAGCTAAATGGGATCTACTAGACCGTATTCAAGAGAACACTGAAGCTTGGGAGAATGACAAAGGAAGAAAGTCAGGTATAAACTATGATTATGAATGCATTAATTCTTTTATGGGAACTGATAACTTCCGTGATATTAGTAATGAGTATGGTCTTGATTCTCAAGTTCTTACAACGTGTTTTAAGACTTTTGCCTCTTATATTGAAATTCCCAAGAAAGAGTGGGACACGTACCATGCTCCTTATAAGGACATTGTTACCCATGTTCCAGTTATCGTAGAAGTTTGTACTGTTGATCCTATTTTGCCTGAACCTTATGTTGAGAAAATCCATTTTCTTGCTAAGGTAAAGGATCATTCTATCATAGCTAATGTGGTTGGCAAAAGTGCAAAGAAAACTGTGGAACCCGATGAACAAATTAGTATTGAGCCCGTGGTAGCCATTGTGAAAGGCCTTGTCACTAGAAATATAGAGGATGAGCATATTGTCTTTTGTAAAGACGCTTCTAATATTGTCTCTCATCCTAGAAAAGTTAGAAAAGCTAGTGTTCATGTGCTTTCTGTTAAAATTGGTGATCATTGCTATTCTGGTTTATGTGATATTGGTGCTAGTTCTAGTGCTATTCCTTATGAGCTTACAGGGAAATTATGCATGAAATTGGTCCTTGTAAGCTTGAGGATATTGATGTGGTTATTCACCTTGCCAATAGAGAGACAGACTGCCCTATTGGTATTGTAAGAGATGTGGAGGTTCTCTATGGTAAGATTAAGTATCCTGCTGATTTTCTAGTGCTTAATTCAGTAGCTAGCAAAAATTGTCCTATCATTTTTGGTAGACCTTTCTTGAACACTTGTGGAGCTATTATAGATTGTAAGAAGGAGAAAGTTTTAACTAAGTTTAATGGAGATTCTTATGAGTATAACTTTTCCAAATTTGCTAAAGCTCCTTGTGAAAACAGCTTGCCTAATAAAGATTTCATGATGGAATAACTTGCTTCTATTGATCCAGTTTATGACCTTGGACCTCTTTTTGATGACTGTAAGTATGCTCATTCTAATGATAGAGTTGTTTCTTATGACAGTTATATTGTCAACTTTATTCAAAGTGCTACTGAAAGTTATTATCAGAGAGGGAAACATGATTTTATACATCTCAATAATGTTAAATTTCCCTGTTTTGTGTTGAAAGCTTTGAAGTTGCATTCGTTTTGTCTTCCTATGCTAGTGGATTTTTGTTTCAACAATTTGTTTGCTCATGACACTCACATGCATAGGAAGTGGGTTTGAATAAAATGTGTTGGTTATTTGCTTCTTGATGCTCTCTTTCACTCTAGATATATATCTCCTTTGTGAGCATCTTTGAAACTTTCATGCCTAACTTAAAGGCATTAAAGAAAAGTACTTGTTGGGAGATAACCCAAGAATTTGGTTGAGTCTTGGAAGTTATTACTTCTGTAATAACCGCTCCTTATACTTTTTGTTTTGGTTTTTGTGTCAAGTTCAACTACTTTTGGGAAGTGGAGGAGTTGTGAAAAGTGGCTGTCCTGGGACAGATTTTTTGTGCTGCATTGTAAAAATTCGTGAGGGAGCTCAGTACGTCGGATGAAGCTGTATTTTTTCTGATCTTGTTCTACAGGTTGTTACCCAACTTTCATTAGTTTTGAACTTTTTAATTTGAGCAACAGAAGGTTTTCGAAAAAATCAATCTTTACCTGTTGGTCTGTTTAGACATCTATTATCATTTGCATTTGCCTCTTATAGAAGCCCTTGTTTTGATGGATTTCAGTTGAAGTGTGAACCTAAAGGTTTATTTTTTTTGCTTACACTAATGTTGCCATTGAGGTTTGTGTGAGACCTTGTAGGAAAGGAATTTCCAGAAGAAGGAGGAAAGGAGTCTACGAGTTCATCTTTGAATAGGTAAAAGTGGTAAAAACAGAAGGTTCGTGAAAGCCTAATCTTTTTATATTTTTGAAGTTTTTATTACATAAGGAAAGTTACGAGGCAGACGGAGGAATCGAGGCAGGGGTGGCCAAACCCACCTAGGCGCGGGCCCTAGGCCCGCGCTGGAGGTGTGACCCCCGAGCTCCATATCCGCCTTGTTTTCGTATCGGCACCTTCCTTATGCATTGAAACTTCATAATATATAACCCCCGGATCCCCCGAGGTTCGTGCATCGTGTTCTCGTCGTGTTTTCGTTTCGTTCTGTTTCTGTCAGGAAATCTTCTCAAGTTTAGAGCACCATGGTCTCCGCCAACGACAAAGGCAAGAAGCCCGTGGAGGAAGTAAAGTTGGAGGAACAAACCACATGAGGTCAAGGGCAAGAAACCTACTTTCGTGAGCAATTAACACTGGACGTGCTTTTTCTCATAACATGTAGAGGATCATAGCCTCCTGACTTCAGACCCTGCCCTGAGGCAGTGGAAGCCCTTTGAACCACTAACGAGTTTTGTGATAAGTACCATGCTTTGAGGATTAAGGTGGGTACACTTCAAGAGGAGAATAACAGGCTTCATAAGATGCTGGAGGATTTTCTGACCCTAAATAAGAGAACACCACCACCACCGAAGGAGTAATTCGTCATCAGTTTTGGCATCCCCTTGGTTTGTTCCAAGCTTGGGGGAGTGCCACGGTATCGCCACCTTTATCTTTTATCTTTTACCTTTTTAGTGGATTCATATCTTTGGTAGATGTGTTATCTTATAGGTTGGTTTGCATGTGGAAGTATCTCTCCTTTAATTGATTATCTATGTATCCCTTGGTGTGAGTGCCTTTATGGAATATTAATGAGAAGTTTCATCTTTTACTTTTTGCACTTCTTATTTTAGTTTGCAATCTCTATTATATGATGGATCTTGTTGATCAGTATTGGCATCACTTTGGGATCATCAAGTGGATCTAAATTGGTTTTGGCAAACCGAGTTCTGGTCAGTAGCAACACTTTTTGAGGTTTGAAAGGAAAAGAGAAAAAGCTTACACATAGTTTGTATCATTTATTTTCTTTCTTGTTGGCTCATAAGCTTAGTATTCTCTATTTAAGATTCTTTTCTGTCTTCAAGGAAGGTTGCATGTTTGGCCTTATCACTTGTAGGTTTGCTTGCTTCTTTCAAATCTTTTGCTTGCTATCTAGCCTTGCTAGCAAAAAACCTGTTTTGAGAAGGCATACTTCTCATGCATCCAATCCCTTTGAACAAAAACCTGTGCCATTTGTGTCCACCATATCTACCTATTAGCACTATTTCTATTCCAAGAAAATTCTCAAGCTTCATCTATCTTTCGAATAAAAAAGTATTTTGTTATGTGAAAACTAGTTAGTAAAGCTCTCACGAACTTGATGGCACACCTTATTTCTTGCCCCTAATAGACTTGAAAAATTGTGTCATCGAAGTTGTATATGCTTGCATCTATACGTTGGAATTAGTAGAACCGTGCTGTCACGGGGAACACTTTCAACATTGCACATGTACGTAGTACACAGTTGATATCATGCTCTTTTATCTGCGGATGTCGACGGTGTGAAATAAAGAGGGAACTTGTAAGTCCATGGAGTGATATATGTGTGTTAGAGAAACGCCTAGGCCGCTAGCCTAAGCCATGCCTAATCATGGTGGAAACTTGCAGCATCACCATAATGAGCATTCTATGTTGGGGATATGCTATATGGGTATCCTCATAGCATGTCACTTATTCGGATAACCCGGGTGGCTCATAGTCGGTAGCATGGCCTATGGCCTGCTGGGCATCCCAGTTAGATGGATCCAGAAGGGAGGCCCATTCCGGATAAAGGAAGGCTACGATGGAGTCACCAACGTACCCGGAGCCTTGGAGTGCAAGATACACAAGACTAGTAATGAGCGGTAGGACTACGTAACTGTCCACCTAGGAATTTTCCTGTAACCCTAGGAATGGCGACTATATAAGTCGGGCCTATGGGAGCCTTTAGGAACGATAACTTAGACTTTCTAGTCACCTCGCATGAACCAATCCAGAATCTTCGTATTGCCCTTATAGTGATTTATAGCAGAGTAGGATTACGCCACTTGTTGTGGGATCGAACACAGGTAAGTTGTGTTACCTCGCACCCGTCAACCGTCCGCCTTACCCCACGTCTCTAAACACGCCGTGAGGACCCCTCCATGGCGTGCTCGTCGGCAATACCACGACGGTTGCGCCCACCGTGGGGAAAGAGGCGCAGAGCTCTTCAGGCGAGAACCAAGATCTTCGCGGAATCGGCAAAGCAGCCATCGGTCGCGTTCTCTTCTCCGGCAACATTCCGATCGTCCCTCCGGACGAGTTCTGGATCCCGGCGAAGACGAACCCCACACGGTGTTCGATCGTTCCTATCGGATACATCCACCTCTTCATCGGCGAAACCGACTCGGGCACTAGTTCCCTGGGAGTCGGAGGAGCTTCAAGACCCGCACGGACCGCCTACGGGCAGGATACGACCGCGGAAGGGTCGATGTCGGATCTCTCTTCGGAGTTTGCTGGCAAAGATCGTAAAGCATCAAGACCCGCACGGACCGCCTACGGGCAGGATACGTTCGTGGAAGGATCGATGTCGGATCTCTCCTTGGAGTTTGTCGGCAAAGATCGGAAAAATTCAAGGCCCACCCAAACCGCCCCTGTGCAGGATATAAAGGTGGAAGATCACTGCAAATCCGTCGGCTTCGTCCGTGCGTCTGGACAGCAGAGATCCAAGTTCTTCGGCGTGGTTACCATCTTCGATCTAGTGCGCTGCGTTCAGAGAGAGTGCGAAAACCCTCGCGATTACCTGGCCAGGTGGCTCCGTATACGAGCCGATCTGGCCCACTACCCCAATGAGGATGCTATGTATCACTTTGTGGAAGGACTGGACCATGGCACGCTTCTCCGACATTCTCTAAGACGGCAGCGTCGGGGCGCCTTACCTTGAAGGCATGGTGAACACCGTCAACAACTACGCGGAGGCGGCGGCTCGAGCGCAATGCGCTCATTGACGGAGCCCCTCCGATTCAGACACCGCCACCACCGCCTCCGGCCGCCATCGTTGCAGCTGCGCCAGCGCCTCCAATCATCGTAGATACTGTTGCACCTCCACCACTGTCATCGAGGAAGTCCTGGCACCCTCCGACTTTGTCATTGACGCGCTTTATGCTGACTTCAGTGCAGATTCAGAGGAGATAGATTTTAGTCCAGAGGAACTAGACTCCACCATGCAGGAGATGGAGGAGTACACGCGCGACGAGCAAGCCAACAAGGCCGTCACGTCCCGAGAGGTGTTTGTCACCATCAGGACGACGATGGATGAAGATCAACCCAGACGAGCTCCACCTACGGCGCTGGAAAAGGGGAAGGGGCCACTTATTGCTGCTAACGATGATTGCGCAAAAGTCATGCCTGCTCCGCCTAACCCAGTGCAGCAGCCGCAGGAACTCGGCACTGGCCCGAGCAACAACAACACCGCAAACTTGCCGCCTCCAGCATCTACGTCGGCAACAACCCAAGTTACTCCAGCTGATAGAGTGATGTACGACAATCTCCTTGTCGAGCCACTAACCATTGCTCATATCCGGAACGTGACCCAGGTTAACGAGAAGCGCCAACAATTGCTGGAGGAAGCGCAGGCCATCGCGGAGCAAGGTGCTCAACTAGATCGAGATCTGGTCAACACACAGAAGTCCATAGAGAAAGCTAGAGCAATGGAGGCCGAGTACAAGACTTTACTGCAACAGCAGAAGGCTAAGAAAGCTCCGGCTCGCGTCATCAACGACCCTGGTGTATGGTGCAACCTAGGATGGGCTCCCTCGAAGCCGGCACAGGCCAAGCCGTACATTGACAGTGAAGGAAAGCAGGTGTTGCCCACCCCACTCCTTAACCTCGCCGTCGCCAAGACCCTTCTTGAGCAGGATAGATCGCCTGAGTCAGTGGAACAAGTATATGACCTAGTTGCCAAGGCGGTGAAGCAGCAGGAAAAGGCCACCTCTCAGAGGCTTGAGTCTGACCCAGCGCTCTGCCAATCTAGCCAGTACAAGCCCTCGGGTCTCAGAAGGGTTCATCAGAACAAAGACGGAGGGATGCGCGCAATAGGAAGGATGCCATCCCCATATCCTCCGACCACGGAGAAAAGGACCGACCTCGTCGCCCATCGCCACCGCCCCGATCTCCCCGACATCGCGAAGATTACAAGGCTCACCATCGTACGGATATGCCCCCACCAAAGTAGTGCGGCATCGTCATCCGCGACAATGCGGAGCAGACCCGTCATGATGGAGAGTGCAACCAAGGACACAAGAGCAGGTCACGCCACGACCCTCCGCGTCCAACAAGCAACCGTGACAGGCGTGAGGCGTCATAGGAGGGTAACAGCAAGAAAGCTAACCCATCGCCACCTCCGCCTCCGTCACCACCAAGCAGTCACCATGGCGGAGGGGGCCCGCGCCGTTCACGCAGCCCATCCCCTGTTGACAAAAAGAAGAAGAACCTGGAGCCATACGATGCACGTTCGCGGATCGATAAGATCCACGAGGCCCGGGAAGGACCATACCTGGGACCCGGTTTCTTTGGACCTGCAATACGGTCCGCAACTTACCCCAAAGGTTTCCGGATTGACAAGACCATCAAGCCCTATGACGGCACCGCCAAACCAGCCACATGGTTGCAGGACTACGACAACGCGGTGGAGATTGCCGGAGGCAACCCCAACGTTGCCATCAAGTACCTCCTATTAATGTTCGCAGGCATGGCCCGTCAATGGATCGATGACTTGCCGGAGAAATCTATCTACAACTGGCTGGACATGCAAGACGCGTTCACCAAGAACTTTGAGGGTACATACAAGCGTCCCTGCACTGTGGGCGATCTACAGCGGTGCGTGCAAGAGAAAGACGAGACATATCGCGCCTACCTCTCCCGTTGGCTGGATATGAAGAATTCCTGCGCAGGAGTGCATGCTCAGACCGCCATGGCCGCCTTCATCGATGGGTTGGAAAGGGGCACGCTGCTCCGACATAAGCTAAAGCGCTTGCAGGACAACCACCAGCTTGACTTGAACCAGATGATTCAGTTGGCTAGCGAGTTCGCAGCTGCCGACGACGATGCTCGTGGCTCCTTGCCGGCAACAGCCGTTCCAACTCAAGCTCGGAGGAACAACAGTACAAAGCGGAAAACCTCTCCAGAAGAAAAGCAATCTACCGACATGGTCGCTATGACTTTTGCAGGACGAGGAGAAGGCGAACAACGTGGCCAAGGAAGGGGAGCTGGTCGTGGGCAGCAACGAGGAAGTGAAACCACCTCGGCGCCGCTCTGCATTCCCCAAACCTACGAAGAGTACCGCGATATGACGTGCCTCGTACACCTCGATGCCAACGGCAAGGCCACCCATACCAATCGACACTGCAAGTTCGTCAACGACCTCAAGGAAGACCTAGAGTCCGGCTACAAGCGAAGTCGAAAGAACAGACCGCGAGGCAAGGGCAAGGGGAAGAAGAAGGAGGAGGAGTCCAAGGATTCAAGTGACATGGACGAGGACGTTGACCCCAAGAACACCGCCAAGAGCGACGATAAGGGCAAGAACCCCTTCGCAAAGAAGGCCCCAGTCTACCACACTTTCCTTGGAACCCCCACCATCCGACAACAGAAGACCTCTCTAAGGATCCTGATGACCACTCTCCCCCCAGTTCCCCAGTACCTGCGCTAGTAGGAGGTTCCAATAACTTGGGACAGGACGGACCACCCAGACCTTGTGCCCACGGAGAACGAGTACGCCATGGTCATCAACCCTTTGATTGATGGCGTGGAGTTTGCCAAGTGTATGGTGGATAGTGGAAGCAACATCAACATCATGTACCTGGATACACTGCAGAAGATGAACTTGACGGAGGCAAACCTAAGGTGAACCAACACCATCTTCCATGGCGTAGTTCCTGGTCGGGAGGCTCGGTCCCTTGGGTGCATTACACTTCAGGTTGCCTTTGGCGATGTTAATAATTACCGCCAAGAGCGCATGACCTTTGAGGTGCTCCCCTTCAAGAGCGTGTACCACATCATATTCGGCCGCGATATATTACACACGTTCATGGCCAAGCCATGCTTCGTCTACAACAAACTCAAGATAGCCGGACCAAACGACATCATCACCGTATCCAGAAGCTTTACCAAGGCAAGGGACTGCGAGATCAGCAAGCGTTCGAAGCGTATCCTCTACAACGAAGAATTCAAGGATATCCAGAGCAAGGTCGATGACTCTGAGATGCCCGCGTCGAAGAAGCAGATCTCCGACTCCGCTCCTGCGTTCATGGCCGCCATCGAGACCAAGCCGGTGGAACTTGTGGTAGGCGATGCCTCCAAGGTCACCGCCATTGGGACGAACCTGGATCCTAAATAGGAAAGCACGCTCGTCGAGTTCCTCTGTGAGAATAGGGACATATTTGCCTGGCAACCTGCCGACATGAAAGGTGTACCTAGGGAACTTGCCGAGCATAGCTTAAACATTGATCCAAAATGCAAACCAGTGAAACAACCTCTACGACGCTTTGGAGATGAGAAGAGACACGCCATTGACAAAGAGATAGCTAGTTTACTTAAGGCTAGATTTATCTGAGAAGTCCTTCACACCCAATGGGTGGACAATCCTGTACTTTTCCCCAAAAAGGGAACCAATGAATTAAGAATGTGCGTTGATTACACCGGCTTGAACAAAGCATGTTCCAAAGATCTGTTTGCTTTGCCTCGCATTGACCAAGTCATTGACTCGACAGCTGGCTCGGAACTTTTGTGTTTTCTCGATGCATACTCAGGATACCACCAGATCAAGATGAGGAAGTCAGACCAATTGGCCACTTCGTTCACTACCCCATACGACACGTTTTGCTATGTCACGATGCCCTTTGGGCTGAAAAACGCAGGTGCTACCTACTAGCGGACAATGCAACGTTGCCTCCACAACCAAATTGGTCAGAATGTTCACGCCTATGTGGACGATATTGCGGTGTTATCTAAAAAGTCAAACGACTTAATCTCCGACTTAAAAGAAACCTTTAATAATCTCCGGAAATACAACATGATGCTTAAACCTAAGAAGTGCGTCTTTGGGGTTCCAGCCGGCAAATTGTTGGGTTTCATCGTTTCACAACGTGGAATCGAGGTCAACCCGGAGAAAATCAAGGCCATCTTAAACATAAACCGCCCGACATGCCTAAAGGACATTCAACGACTAACAAGTTGTGTTGCGGCAGTTAGTCGGTTCGTTAGCCGACTTGGAGAGAAGGCTCTGCCGCTGTACAAGTTGCTAAAGAAGGCAGACAAATTCACGTGGACGGACGAAGCAGATGTAGCATTGAAGCAACTCAAGGAGATTCTTTCCTCGGCGCCCATCCTTGCAGAACTCGAGCCTGGTGAGCCCCTGTTAATTTACATGGCGGCAACCAACCGGGTTATCAGCATCGTCGTCGTGGTAGAGCGGAAGGAACCAGACTATGAGCACGGAGTTCAACGACCAGTTTACTATGTGAGCGAGGTCTTGAAGGAGTCCAAGCAGCGTTACCAGCACTACCAAAAGATAGCTTATGGAGTATTCCTTGCTTCCCGGAAGCCGAGGCATTACTTTCAGGAGCACCCAATCACAGTTGTGAGCAAGACTCCACTGTCCTACATTACACTATAAGGAATCTAGCTATATATGACCCTCCATTTTCGTCACAAAATCGTCATAGTAGTCTGTTTGTGACGATATTGAGATCGTCGAAAGCTGGGCGTCGCAAATGAACTATAACGACGTTTTCGTAAAATCATCATAACCGTCTATGACGATATTGGATCGTCATAACATCTATGACGATCCAATATCGTCACGGGCCATCTAGCCTGGCCACGTCAGATCCTACATGGCCAATCCTACGTGGCATGAATTCAGCCTGGTCCATTTTGGTCACCTAGATGGGTCGAGCCCAACAATTCGGCATTTTTCCTTTACCTATCTTTTGGGCCTTTTCCTTTTCACATCCTTCTTCTTTTAGGCCTTTTCCTTTTGACGATCCATTTTAGTTTTGGCTCGTGGCCTCTTGACAGTCCACAATTTCAGCCTTTTGTTTATTATATATATACTGCTCATTTAGGTTTCATTTGGGCCGTGGCCTTTTATTCCAGTACAGATTATGTTGGGCTATGGGCTTTCAATGCAGTACATACTGTTGGAGATATGCCCTAGAGGCAATAATAAATGTAGTTATTATTATATCTTTGTGTTTATGATAAATGTTTACATTCATGCTATAATAGTATTAACAAGGAAACATTAATACTTGTGTGATTTGTAAACTTAATTTGAAGTCCCTAGTATAGCCTCTATACTTCACTAGCTTGTTGGTTGATTAATGATTGTGGTTTCCCTATCATGAACATTGAGATGTTATCAACAACAAGATCACATCGTTAGGAGAATGATATGGTGGACATACTCCTATAGATAAGCGTAGCATAAAGATCAAGTCATTTCAATAGTTCAATTGCTATATGCTTTCTGATACATAGTAACCTAATTCCTTCGACCATGAGATCATGCATATCACCTTTACCGGATGGATGCTTTGATGACAT
Organism: Avena longiglumis; assembly: GCA_030063025.1. Lineage (NCBI taxonomy): Eukaryota > Viridiplantae > Streptophyta > Magnoliopsida > Poales > Poaceae > Avena > Avena longiglumis. The sequence goes on along the minus strand of CP125976.1, from coordinate 76,368,202 downwards.
CAAACACCACACCGTGGCGGGTGGCCATAAAGGTGGCATTGAGTGTTCGGAAAGTATTGGTTGAAACACATGGATCAAGAGTGGGATTTGTCCATCCATATGACGGATAGATATACTCTGGGCCCTCTCGGTGGAATGTCATCCAATTAGCTTGCAAGCATGTGATTGGCTCACAAGGGATCACATATCACGGGAACGAGAAAAGAGTACTTATCAGTAACGAGGTTGAACTAGGTATGCAGAGATACCGACGATCATAACCTCGGATAAGTAAACTATCGTGAGACAAAGGGAAATTGGTATCGTATGTAAGTGGTTCATTCGATCGCAAAGTAATCGTAGAAATATGTGGGAGCCATATGAATTTCCAGATTCCTCTATTGGTTATTGTTAGGGGAAGTGTCTCGATCATGTCCGCATAATTCACGAACCGTAGGGAGACACATAAGGATTCGACGTTGTTTGAGTAGTTATGGTATTATGAGAAAGAGACCGAATGTTGTTCGAGTTTCGGATGGGATCCGGATATCACGAGGTGATCCGGAATGGTCCGGAGAATAAGATTCATATAAGGAAAGTCCTGTTTGAGTTCGAAATGATTCCGGTGTTTTCATCGAATGTTCGAAGGTTCGAATGTCCGCCAGACTCGGGAGGGGTACATGAATGTGTCATTATATATTGGAATGATTGCATCATGTACTAAGTGTTCTTGCTGTTCCAAATAAAGGATTAAATTGAATCCTAAAACAGAAAAGTCAAATGGCCGCTTTGAAAGTCAAACGCTAAAACAAGAACGTGGGAAACAAGCAAGAGGAGGCAAAACCGACTTGGGGGAGGAGTGCCTCCTCTCCAAGCCGGCGCGCCACCCAAGGCCGACTTGGGGAGGGACTCCCTCCCCTTGGCCGCCCCTCCCACCTATAAAAGGAGGGGCAGGGCCTCCTCCTCTAGACACACAAGTTCCTATCCTCTAATCTCCGGTTTAGAGCCGTTTTGGTTTAGAGCTTCTAATTGCACTAGCCTTCGGTTTAGAGCCTTCTAATTGGTGTGTCTAATCCCTAGACCACTAATAGCTTTCTCATACTCCACCATACTCGCTCCGGCTTAAGGCGAAGCCCTGCGGGATCTCCCCTCTACTTCCGGTACCACGCTGTTGTGCTGCCGGAATCGCGAGGAGAGTGCTACAACCTCCGCTGCCTGCTGGAACAAGGGAGAGGAAGGTCTTCGTCGAGTACCGAACGTGTGACCGACTACGGAAGCGCTGCCGGAACGCAGCGCCGGAAGGATCGTCTACACGATCTTGAGATCGGGAAGAGTACGACTACATCACCCACGAGAATCCGCTCTCGTTAAACGCTTTGGAATCTTCGAGGGTAAGTTATTCCATCGACTCGTTTCTACAATCTAGTAGATAGATCTTGGCTTGTTTGTTTGTATGCGAGAGAAATTTTTTGTTTTCCATGCTACGAAACCCTACACATACGACATTGGGTTGTGGAATTTTTACAGTACATTAAATGTTCACATCCTCTTCATGTCCAGTTTTAAACAACTCACACCCGAAACATAGGTATATATACAAATCAAACATAACTTGAAACAAGTACCAAATGGGTAAATATATACATCAGCAGAACTTTCAATTCACAAAAATTAGATCATTATGAGCAACAAAGTTAAGACAGCCAGCATCTAGGTGAAAAAAATCAAGTACAGGATAAGTTCATTGCAAGCAAGGCCATCTCGCAGCCACTACCAATAGAAGTACCATCTCATAGCAAGTACACAGCCATATTGCTAATCTTGGTATGAATAACATGATCACAGATGCTCCTTTATCTAATTGAAATCTGCAAAACAAAGGAGAATAGGTTAAGCACCAGGACTGAATGAGGACAATAAGAAGCAGTTTAATATTTAATAAATCTCTAGAGAACTGTTGGAAAAATATTCATGCAAATGTCCAAGTACGTTGTTTAGAACTAAAACTGGTTTACCAAATAAATTGCAAAGATGCAAACTGATTAAAGGCATGTACTAGCTCACAACAATCACCCAGGTTTGAAAATCAACATCATAATTTACTCGTCAGTCAAACGTGTGCACACGTAATAGGATATGCAACAACTACTACTTTCACATCACCAATCAAGCACACGAAAGCAGCAAAACAAGAGACAAGTGATTTTATTCTCGCTGCAAGTTGATAAGCTAAAGAATCATGCAAATTTTGTATTCATTCCTAAGCATCTCTTGTATATGAGTAAGACAAGCTACAGATCCTATTTATTTGTCCTTGTCCCTGGGCATAAGAACAAAACAATCTCTTCCAACAAAACAAATAAAAAACACACTGTGCCATCTAATTAACTAACCTCAATATGTACATGTTCAACAAATTCATGACTTGACATTGAATTAGTAGATGAACACATGCATAATAAGTCCCTGATACAACTACCTACAACTTTCACATGCATAACAGGAGCCTCCTTGCCAGGAAGCGGGAGAGGTAGGCGAGAAGACAGGGACAAAAGCTAGGAAATATGTACAAACCGAGAAGACAGGGACAAAAGCCAGTGTCAAGGAATATGAACGAACCTGCATATCGTCCTCCGATCCAAACCGGATCAGGAGCACCAGCAGACCGGTCCGGCGTTGTCGCTGCTCCTCCATGTGGATGCCGAGGTCGGAGATGAATATTCTCCTGCAAATTCAAACAACATGAGGTTACGAAGAGAAGCAAACTTTGTGCATATGAATAGCTACATCAAACAGAGTGGAACAATGTGGTACTCGGTGCATCATTAATTTTGAAAGGCTTGAGAAAAACAAAGTGACAAAGGACGAGACCATGAAAATATTAGTGCACCATCGATTGTCATATTAGCTATCATACTAGGATGGATTACATTACACGAGTATGTCTAGGAACTGAGAGAGATCAATAAAATGTAGACATGTACATGATTACACAAGAATGTTTAACATGAATCTACAGATGCATTAGGGCAATATACATAGCACTGCTAATTTGGCTTTGATCTACCTATCAATGGCCTCATCTAAACTATCAAAATCACTCCGTATTCAGCTGCTAAATATCCATTACAAGTTAAGCAGTAGACAAAGGTAAACAAGGTACAACTAGAGTAAGCAAATCAAGAAAGGATCTGCCACTGAGTGTGAGATAAAATCCCAAAGCTGCCGGTACCAGGTACGAGATCGGCCGATACAACTACATCTCACGCGGTACACTCTCAAAGTAAGCATCAGACGACTGCTCGTCTACCGACGGATCCTATACGACCACCGAGGTGTATGAACGAACCCACACAAACCTCGCACCTGATTTGGTGGATACGGTCGAAGAGCTTCAGAGAGTAGACGACCTACTTGTCGGCGAAGTAGACCATGTCGTCGATGCGCCGGTTCTCGACCACCTCTAGCGACACACGTTCATCTAGTCGCTGTCTTCGAGTTCCTACCGCACGATTCCTATTTCAATAGATGCAGCAAGTTAGAGGAGGTTGAGAAGGAGTTGCTAGTTCCTGAGAGAAGAGGGAGAGATGGGTGGCGTCACCGATAGAGCGGCAGTGCCCCTGGTCTGGACGGCGAGCTCCTAGAAGATGGATCCGGCTGGCGCAAGGCTGTGGGGCGGCCGGATTAGCCTTGGGAAGCGCAGGCGGGTAGTGGAAGTGGGTAGATCGAGGGGGAGTTCGCTTGGGGTGTGGAGATCGAGCGGAAGACATCGCTTGGAGTGTGGTGGTGGCGGCGGTTGTGGGAGGGAGAGAGGGGGAGAGAGGCCGCGCCGTGAGGGGAGATGGGGGTTAAGGGTGAGGGGCCGGTGGTGCTTCATAGAGGAGGAGGGGCGCCAAAGGTCTGGGGTGGCCGGAGGTGAGGAGGGGCACCAGAGGTGTGGGATGGCCGGAGGGGAGGAGGGGCGCCAGAGGTCTGCGCTAGGGAAGGATTTGGTCGTAGTATGGCAGAGGCGGCGCGAGTGGGTGGAAGAGAGGAGACGAGGGAGGACATGAGGGACGCGGTCTGACCTAGGTCAGGCCGAATTTTGGTCTTTGGCCCAAAATCGAAATCTCTAGTGCCAAGAATGATTTCGCAACACGCGCGCATGTCCAAATTTTCAGTCGGTGAGAGCCTGAGGGATGAGTTAGGGAGCGTTCGATCAAGCTGCTGCCTACGACTGAGATTCACTTCGGAAGGATGATCCGTGGGTAGCCCGTTCCTCAATTATGATTGGCTGGCTAAGAGTGTGCATGGATTCCAGACCAAATGATCAATGTTATGGCAAAATTCAGATAATAGTTTGTGATAGTGTTCTCATATTGTACATGCATGTGCATATTGGGATGGAAAACAATATTGCAGGAGGAATTTTTCCCCGGATATCTTTTTTTTTAAATTACTCATGCTTGTTAGAGTTTAACGTATATGTGTCAGAGTTTAACATATATATGACAAGAAAGATAGGTTGAAAGGAAAAACGGTCCGATCAATGCAAATCCTTCGCGTGGTGTCTTCTTATGTGACATAGTTGAAAGGAAAAATACCAAACTTGGTATATTGCAAGTGTCTCAAAAAACCTTCTCAGAAATGAGCTATCATGTCTGAGGTTTCATGACTTTCGGACCAAACGACCAATGTTATGGCCAGAATAGTCCGAACTATGTGAAACCTTCGCGTGGCGTCATGTTATGTGATATAATTTCAAGGAAAAATATCAAACTTGGTAAATTGATTGAGTCTCGAAAAAACCTTCTCATAAATGACCTATCATGTCCGAGGTTTCATGGCTTTTAGGACGAAAGACCAATGTTTTGGCTAGAATCAGGGCATAGTTTGTGATAATGTGCTCATATTGTGCACACATATGTATCATGGGACGGCGAACAATGTTGCAGGAGGAAGTTTTCCTTTTTGACACACGGAAAATCCATTTTCCATTTTCCGAGCGCAAAAACCGGGGCGTTTTGTGAAGCAACCACCAAACGACAGTTTTAGAATGGTACCGCCACATTTTGTAAAAATATGAGACCACCTTAAATGTACAATATCCCAACCGGGGTATCTCAAACCTTTCCGTTCACTCCTGGCGAAAAAGACAAATTCCTGTTGAATCGGTAGGAAGTGGGTCCGGTTTCAACTACAGGTACAGGATCCGATGCTCATGATTTTTGGAAAAAATCATTTTTAGACTCACAATATGATGTTTCATCAGAGATCCAATGCAAGTTTAGCGAGGCTCAGCCCCTAGCCAAGGACCTTCGTGCCCACCGTTTTGACCATAGTTTGAAACGAGCATAAAAAATTCAAAAATAGTCCGAACTATGTGAAACCTTCGCATGGCGTCATGTTATGTGACATAGTTTCAAGGAAAAATATCAAACTTGGTAAATTGATTGAGTCTTGAAAAAACCTTCTCATAAATGACCTATCATGTTCGAGGTTTTATGGCTTTTAGGCCGAAAGACCAATGTTATGGCTAGAATCAGGGCATAGTTTGTGATAATGTGCTCATATTGTGCACACATATGTATCATGGGACGGCGAATAATGTTGCAGGAGGAAGTTTTCCTTTTTGACTCACGGAAAATCCATTTTTCATTTTCCGAGCGCAAAAAACGGGGCGTTTTGTGAAGCAACCACCAAACGACAGTTTTAGAATGGTACCGCCACATTTTGTAAAAATATGAGACCACCTTAAATGGACAATATCCCAACCGGGGTATCTCAAACATTTCCGTTCACTCCTGGCGAAAATATTGGTAAAAACATATGTGGATTTAACAGATTAGCAAAAACCAAAATATTGGTAAAAACATTAGTGGAAATATTAGACTAAAATGTGGAAATAGTGAGAAAAAAGGAAAGAGACCATGTGGAAAACTGTAGTGCATGTGGAACATATCCCTATAATAAGAGGAACCAAATTTTAGACTAAAATGAAAAGATAGTTATAAAAAATAGAAACATAATAAAAAACATGGTTACAAATAGAACCATAAGAAACTAAACTATGGATTAGTTTAAAAATAATTAAATACAAAAAAGAAACATGACCTGAAATAGAACCATAAGAAACAAGAAAGAGAAAGGATGAAAAAAACTAAAAAGAAAAGAAAATACAAGAAGCAATCAGTATGTACGTGCTAGGAAACTAGCCTCCAAACAATGTTACTGTAGAAGTAGTACTGCTATACCCGTTGCCAATTTGCCAAGTTACTGTACGTATAGGTGTATTTTCCTATCGATCCATCCAGATTTAGGTACAAACGAACCGGACACAAGCAAACGGGCCGAGCCCATGACAGAAATTGTTAAGCGAAACGAGCGTAGAGGGAAATAGTCCATCGAGGCCCAGTCCAGTAGCAGATTATAATTATATAGACTTAAGATGGTTACCGCAACACAAACCGTTAGGTGGTGCATTGGTTTGGTTTGCTAGAATGAAGGTGTTGGTCGCGGGTTTGATCCCCTGTGAGCACCCTTTTTTGCAATAATCGTTTTAAGACAAGTTTCTAATTTGCGGTCCCACATAAAATGGACACGTAGGCTCGTTACATAGTTAAAAAATTGACACGTAAAAAAAACACGTAGGCGTAAATAATGAGGTGGCAGACCAGTTATTTAAACCTATTTTTTTAGACAATATGACGATTTAATTTGGTCATATTCCGCCATACATAAGGTCCTAGACTATATCAAGCATGTTATGACGATTTTGTATATTAAAATTACGACGTTTTAACCAAAATCGTCGTAATTTAATAAGGTTTTGGCCCTCTCAAATAGCTTACGACCATCTTGTGCGAAATCGTCATAGATCTATGACGATTTTATTCCCCGTCACTATGAGAAGGTCACAAGTCAACACATTTCTTGTAGTGTTATCAATAACAGCGACGCCATAGAAAGTGTCGCGAAGTGGGGCATTGAACTTGCCGCCTTCGAGATCACATATAAGAGACGCGACGCTATCAAGTCACAAGCCTTGGCAGATTGTTTTGTAGATTGGACGGAGATGCCAGATGCTACTCCGTTGCCAGAACCAGAGTCCTGGGTGATGCACTTTGACGGATCAAAGATGCTCAACGGCTCGGGGGCTGGTGTATTGCTACAGTCACTAAAAGGAGACAAGCTACACTATGTTCTGCAGATCCACTTCGAGGCTACAAACAACATGGAGGAGTATGAAGCACTCATTCACGGACTATATGTAGCCAAGGATATTGGCATCAAGTGCATAGTTTGCTGTGGAGATTCCGACTTGGTTGTCCAGCAGGTTGGCTGGCACCTGGGATGCACGGAACCCTATGATGGCGGCAATATCGAGACGAAGTGGACGAGATAGCCAAAAGCTTCTTGGGATACAAAGTCAAGTATGTACCTAGGGAACAAAACGAGGCGGTTGATCTGCTGTCTAAGCTTGGATCAGGGCGCAAGCAAATTCTGCCAGGAGTTTTCCTAGAGCACCTGCGCACACCATCCGTGAAGGGAGCCGACATCGACAACCCGGATAGAGCTGACTCTTTCGTCAACATGGTGACTAAAGTCCCTCCGGCTTGGACAAAATTGTTCATGGAATACCTCGAACACGAAACTTTGCCCGACGACGAAGTCGAAAGATGGTAAATAGTACGACGAGCAAAGGGTTATACCATAATCAATGGGAAACTCTACAAAAGAAGCACTACTGGTGTATACCTAATTTGTGTTTTCCAGCTAGAAGGTATGGAAATCCATCTCAGAGATTGCGGGCATCACGCCACTCCTCGATCGTTGGTCGCAAAAGCCTTTTTGCAAGGATTCTACTGGCTGACCGCTAAGGCGGACGCCGACAAGCTGGTTGAGACATGCATGGGATGCCAGTATTATGCCCGACAACCACATGTTCCTGCTGAAGAACTGCGAACAATACCAATAACTTGGCCGTTTGCAGTCTGGGGGATGGACATGGTGGGACCGTTACAGACGGCACCTTGTGGATTTACGCATCTGCTTGTAGCAGTTAAAAAATTCACTAAATTGATAGAAGCTAAACCCATTAGAAAGCTTGATGGGGCAACTGCCCTCAGGTTTGTCCGAGATCTAGTGGTGAGATTTGGTCTCCCACACAACATTATCACCGACAACGGTAGCAATTTATCACTCGGAGAAGTGGATGCTTAGTGTTGGGAGAAAGGCATCAGACTTGACCTTGCATCTGTGGCATACCCACAATCCAGTGGTCAGGTTGAGCGAGCCAATGGATTAATTATGCAAGGAATGAAGCCACATCTTGAGGCACCGCTGCAAAGAGCAGTTGTAGCCTGTGCGGAAGAATTGCCATCTGTGCTATGGAGTTTGCGAACTACACCCAACAGATCTACCGGCTACACCCCTTACTTCATGGTATATGGAGCAGAAGCAATCCTGCCTTCCGACATACTCCATGATGCACCAAGAGTTGCCGCCTACGACGAAGATGACGCTGCAGAATCCAGACGCCTAGATGTGGACCTTCTCGAGGAGTAGCGCGTTTTGGCATGCCAAAGATCCGCCATCTACCAGCAGAAGCTACGCAGCTACCATAGTCGCCGCGTTCGGCATCGCTCGTTTAAAGAGGGGGATTTGGTGCTCCGACTTAAGCAGAAGAAGTCACACAAATTATCACCGCCATGGGAAGGACCGTTCATCATAAGCAAGGCGCTGCTCAATGGATCTTACTACCTTGTTGACAATCGTGAACTAAAGGATAAACCCAACGAGGATCATAAGCGTAAGCGACATGACCCGGATGATGACTACCCGGAGCTTGATCGTGCATGGAACATAACACAACTACGTCCTTTTTATACTTAGCGTTTTTTATCTAATTGTATATCTCTTATATGATCAATGAGATAAAGCTCTCTGGTTCACTCATATTTCTGAGTCTTTTACCTCCTTTAGTGTTCATTTTTGGATCATATAAAACCTTTATGCACAAGTCTTGCGTTTGCACTTGTCAAGATTCCGCCTACGGGCGTTAGCTTAAGTTTTCTGGTCTACACGTTCTTTGTCATTTTTATGTGGATTCTGGAGTAGTGACTTTTGGCACTTATTGTCGGTGATTTTGTGCTCAGGTTATTGATGGTGCCATTGGGCATCATCACCTGAGCGCATGGTTCCGACAACGAGTCTTCCGACTCACGAAAAGTCAAGCATAAGAACCAAAGTAATGGATAAGCCAGCACTTGCTTAAAAAATATATACATCCTGAAAACTAGTTCTTAAGTAGCAGGAAATAACAACCATTGTTTTCCGCCTTAAGTTACATCATCAAGTTTTTTCCGCGCATACACCAAAGGTGAAACAAATATTACAAAGTTGTTTTTTATTCCTTTGGCGCAGGAGGCTTGGAAGCAACATCGTCACCAGTCGGAGAATCACCCTCAACATCAGCACTGTGGTGGGACTCGGAGGAATCTTGGTTGACGCTGTCGATGGTGTTCATGGGCACGAAGATGTCGATGTCCACCAACTCGGCAACTCTGGTGTCATAGCCCGTGAGGGACGACAGGATGGCTTCATGGTCAATATCTTTGTCGTCATCATCGACGTCGGGGATACCAGAGGTCACTGTGTCGATGTCGTCACCTTCGTAGTGTGCCTTCACCATTGACAGCACCATCCTCGCGCTAGCCCGTGCACATGAAGCTTTCCAGCTTGTGACACGCTCGGGGGCTCGGTGCAGAATCTCCGAGTACTTCGCCATGGAGTCCGAGGCCTTGATGTGTATCTGAAGGGGCTTGGTAATCTCTTTGGCTTGGGTGATGGCGGTGTTGATAAAGTTGCCGGCCAGAATAATGCATTCCTTGTCCGAAGGAGGCGATCGGGTTAAACCCATAGGAGCTGCAAGTTCCGACAAGGAGCACATGAGTTCAACAAATTTAAAGTATAAAGACTACAGAAATACAAGGCGGAGGAAACTTACTGAAGATGCTGGCCTTAGCCTGCCAGAGGGTGTCTGCCAGGGATTCTTTCTCTTGTTGGAGGAGCTTATACGCCTCGCTGTGGCGATGGTTTTGCTCATCAGCAGCTTGCTTCTGATCTTTTAAGATCGCAAGATCCTCCTTCAAGCGATTGATTTTCACGGAGGCAGAGTCATGTAGGTCCTTCAATGAATCCTCATGCATTTTCAACATTTCTTTCCTCACCTCCTTAAGGATCTTGTTCTCGCTGTCCAGCTGCTGTATATGCTTGGACTGCTCGACAATGTCCTTGGCCTTGGCAACATGTTCTGCAAAGTCAAAGAAAACAAAGTACACAGTGAGTACTCGGAGAATGTAGGCACAAAACCAAGAGGGAATGCGCAAAGAGAAAACATACTCTTGTTTTTGATGATCTGTTCCTTCAAGATGGCAGTTTTACCCTTTTCGGCTTCAAGATCTGCGCGCATCTTCTGGTACTTGTCGTTGGCCATGCCCCTCCGAGCATTCTCGTTCTATGGAAAAAAGAAAAAAGTTAAACCGTTGTTTAGTCTACTTGGAAACATCTAGTCGGAAATTTTCCACCTAGACGCTCGGGGGCTACAGCGAGAGTTTTTTACTTAGCAATATGCTTGCTTTTCTTTAAGCATCTAGTCGGAGCTAATTCAGTTCTCGATTAGAAGCTTGGAGGCTACAGTATAAAGTTTTTAACTCGGAATCTGCTTAGCTTTTCTTTAAGCATCTAGTCGGAACTAATTCAGTTACATCTAGAGGCTTGGGGGCTACAGTATTGAAAAATTATAAACACTGTGTATGCTACACTTAAAGCATCTAGTCGGAATAGTTCATTCCATCTAAATGCTTCGGGGATACAGTGAGAGTTTTTTCTAACTTAGTCACTCTTAGAGCATATAGATGCAAAACCTATGGTTTTCCGTCTACATCCTCGGGGGCTACAGTGGGATACTCATATGAAATGCAAAAGGCAAAGTAAACTTACAAGTGTGATGATCTTGGTGTTCGTAGCGCTCTCGGCTAGCAGCTTGCCAAAGGAAATGCTATTTCCTTGCAATATTTCTGCTTGTCGGAGGAGCTCCTCAAGACCGCATGTCGGAGATGTCGGTGCTGCTCCAGGAACCACAGATGTGCTACTCGGTGTAAGCGCCGGGTAGACTATCTTTGGGAACTCAAAGGGTTTCTGGGGAGCAAGGGCGCCGCCTTCGGCAGAAGTACCAGCTTCCACCACCGCCTTACCGCCACGGATGGCATCCTTAGCTGGAGCTTCAGCCATTTGTTGAGCGGTGCTCTCCTGCGTTTCCTGCTCGCCAACAACAGCAAGTTCGGTAGAGGCACCAGAGTCCACTTCCATGGCAGAAGGGTCTGATGCCTCCTTATCTTGTGAGCTTGTCGGGGCAGACGAGGGCTTGACGGAAGGAGTAGCAGAGGCGATGGCGGGGGAGGCGTCGCGATGCAGCATGTTTTTGATATTTCGAGAAGCCCCCGATGTTTTGGAGGTCTTCTTGAGGCTGGTCGTGGCTTTCTTCCTGAAACATGCAAAATGCATAAATACAGGAACAAGACAGATAAATAGACAATGTCGGAGAATGAGAAGCTTACACTAGTCGGGGTGCTTTGGCAAAAATCCCGATGGTTCTTCTCTTTTCCGCCTCCAGGGCGGCGGTAGTCTTTTTGGAGGACCCACCCTCCGTCTTCTTCTTGGCTCCGTCGGCAGCGTCAGAGGTGGAGCTCTTCCGCTTTTGCGCCAACGGGACTTCGTCGTCGGACACGACCGTGACTTCCTTCATCTTTGGATCGTAGATTTGGGCAGCCAGGTTTCCCTCCTCTAGATCGCTAAGCTGTTAAGTAAGAAATCACTGTGTTAGACAAAATGACATTTTCAAGACGGAAGAACTAGAGTATATGTCATAAACGGAAAATAAAAACCTACCTTTGGGCACTTGCCGTCTACGAACATGTCGTAGGTGATGGTGAAGCCATGCTTCTTATCCTTCACCTTGACGATGTCCTTAAGGCGGAGCTTGATGGAGTCGCTCGAGAAGTTGTCCACGGAGATGCGGAGACTATCCCTTCTGTCGCTTGTATACTCGTGCATGTACTTCGTGCGGTGTTGCAGAGGTTGGATTCGCCTGATGAACCAGCACATGGCTAGGTCCAAGCCGGTCAAACCCATCTCTACAAACCATTCGATCTGCCTTATAGCGCGAGAAGCATCGAGGTCGGAGGGAAGGGAGGCTTGGGATCTCCATGTGGAAACTTCAGCGGCGGCACCATCCACAAAGTCCGGGTACGTTACTTCTTGGCCCGCCAGAGGAATGTCGGGGCCGTAAAAATACGTCTGCTGCCAATTCTTGCAGGACTCATGGCCGACGATATAGGGGAACCGCCGGCCAGATCGAATCTTGAAGCTTATGGTGCCACAGTTCCTAAGCTCCTCCTTACTATGTCCGGCTTCACGTTTGACGGTGAAGAAGTACACAAAAAGGTCTAACCTAGGCCTTATCCCTAGATATCCCTCGCAAAGTGCCACGAAGTTGCTAAGCACTAAGATACTATTGGGGGAGAGGTTATGGAGCTGGACCCTATAGTGGTTTAAGACGGAGAGGAAGAAGTGGGAGATAGGGTGGAAACGCCGGCATCACCGAGCTTTTAGGTACACCTTTTTTCCGGCTTGGGGAGAAGGTGTCACCTCGCCGGCCGGCGCCGCCCGCCAGGCAAGCCCCTCCGTCGCGGGGAGATATCCTTCGGCGACCATCTCTTGGATATCGTGGTCGGTGATGTCCGAGCCGCGCCAGTCGCCCTTGTGCGAATCTGGCTCCTCCTCCAGTGGCTCTAGCGCCTCCCAATTTTGGTCGCCGCCGGTAGACTCGATTACCGCCGATGCGGGGATGACCAAGCCCTCTGGGGGCACGACGACGGAGCTTGCCGGCTTCGCCGCGGCTTCGCTCGACGCCGCCATTGATGGGGAGGTGCTGCTGCTAGCCATGGGGTGAAGGTTGGGTGCGACTGGTGCATATGGGAGCTAGGATTTTTTCGAGGTTTCGCGCGGAGAGCTCGAGGAGACGCGCGACTGGAGGAAGAAGATGATGCGAGGAGAATGAGGTAAAAAGTGGAAAATTCCCCACGGTTACTATTTATCATCCTTGGCGTCAAGATTCGTGCAGCTTGATCGGACGGTTGCTGCGTATACAACGTGTTCGCGAACGTGCGCGGAAATTTTGCCACGTCTCCAACCGTCGCCGCCAACGGTTCATATCGCTCGCGCGGGAAAATCGGATATGATTGCTTTCTCTGCATGTGTGAGTTACGAGGCGTCGCTGACCTAAGCCTACGTCGTCTTAGCTGACATGGGTAGATGAGCCGTCACGTCGAAGATTCCGACATAGACGGATTCAATCCGACTATGGAAGAGTACAATGGAAGATTCAACATTTTTCTGGCTTACAAGTTGAAGACGGAGAAAACTTTGCAGGGTTATTTGGGAGGACTACAAGATATTGCTTGACGATTTGCTGACATCCAACTAGACGGAGCATTCATCTGAAGAGGCAAGACGGCACAAGATCTCAGAGTTCTCTGGGGGCTACTGTTGGGGATATGCTATATGGGTATCCTCATAGCATGTCACTTATCCGGATAACCCGGGTGGCCCATAGTCGATAGCATGGCCTATGGCCTGCTGGGCGGCCCATTTAGATGGATCCAGAAGGGAGGCCCATGCCGGATAAAGGAAGGCTACGGTGGAGTCACCAACGTACCTGGAGCCTTGGAGTGCAAGATACAGAAGACTAGTAATAGACGGTGTAGGACTCTATAACCTGTCCGGCTAGGACTCTTCCCTGTAACCCTACGACCTGGCGACTATATAACTCGGGCCTATGGGAGCCTTTAGGGCACGATAACTTAGACTTTCTAGTCACCTCGCACAGCGAACCAATCCCTGTAACTTGGCATATTGCCCTTATAGTGATTTATAGCAGGAGTAGGATTCCGCCACTATTGTGGGATCTGAACCTGGGTAAATTGTGTTACCTCGTACCTGTCAACCGTCCGCCTTACCCCACGTCTCTAAACACGCACCGTGAGGAACCCTCCATGGCGTACTCATCGGCAATACCACGACATTCTGTGAAGCATCCTCAATAAAAAGCTATGCACTTAGTAAATAAAAAGAGCGCTGACATGCTCATTGTCTGCTTGCCTTGTCATTTTGGTTATGGGATAACTCCTGTACCATGTGCAAGGGGTACCCCGTTGGCGGTTCCTTATGATACACATGTACTTACAATGACAAGAACTTACCGGTGACCAAAGTTGAGTAGCATGAGGAGGGGCCCTCGTACTCAAGGGACATGAGATTGCCAACTTATATTTCGTCAAGCATATACAACATATTTGTGCACTTTAACCTTAATAATCTCAAGATGCCTATGATAGGGGCAATGAGGGATCAAAGCTAGTAAGTACCATAATATTTTGAAAGCTCTTTATGACTTGAAATCCCTATTTCCCTCTATGAAGGGACCTTTCTTATATTTTCTAAGTTGATTCAGTAAACCTACTTTCTCTCTATCTCCAGCAAGCATTTGAGTTATTGTTTTGCAAGCATTCATATGGTGATTTATTCAATCATGTTCTTTATCTTCCTTGTTTGCACAAAACTCTTATCTATTGAGTATTACTTTGAAAGCCTTCAATGTGAAAAACCTTTTTGAGCAAAGAGTACTCCTATTTTTAAAACTTCTTCAAAAGCTTTTTGTGAAACTGTTTTCCAGCTGTTCTCTGACCAAGAACAAGAGTTTGCCAATTCCAATTATGATTTATCTTTATGCATCTCTATTGTGACTCCTGTACTTGTCGCAAGCTAAGTTATATAATGGTGAGTTGCTTTCTTCAATGAGTTGTGTAATGGTAAGTGTGATGCTTCTTGTCCGTATTCTTTTATCGACACTTCACTCCATAAACCTGTGGACATGTTTACTAAGCTCAATTTTCGCTTGGGGACAAGCGAAGGTCTAAGCGTGGGGGAGTTGATACGTCCAATTTGCATCACCATTCTATATCATAATTTGCCTCTATTCATTGATATATGTCTTATTATGAGGTGTTACTTATGTATTTTCCTCTATTTTTGCATGTTGGATGATTCTTGGAGGATGAACTGCCGGAGTCAGGTTTCTGATGAAAAAAGAGGTGTTTTGATGCAATTTTGCGAAGATAAGAAAAATCATGGAAAATTATATTTTCCCAGATGACGAAGGAAGCCAGAAGGGGAGGCATAGCCGGGCCATAGGGGGCCCACACCTCCTAGGAGCGGGCCCACCTTGCCCTACGCCTAGGGCAGGTGTGGCCCACCTGGCCGGCTCTCGACTCTGCCCGCTCGCCTATATCTTCCTCACGGAACCCTAATACCAGGGGAGCGACCATAGAAAGATTTTCGCCGCCTCTACGGGGCGGAAAACACCGAGAGAGAAAGAGCTCTCCGGCATACAGATTTCTGCCGAGGAAATTCCTTCCCGGAGAGGGGAGATCGTCGCCATCAACACCGTCATCAAGCTAGGCTTCATCGGGATCAACATCATCATCATCATCCACACCATCATCTCCACCAGCACCATCATCACCACTCCGTCCTGCTGTAACAATCGTGTTGGATCTTGCATTAGTTCTTAGGGGAAACTTTCCTGGTGTTGATTACTATTGTAGTTGATGCTTGTGAGTGGAACCATTGGATTATTGTTTATGTTCAGATTGTTATCCATCATCATATCATCTTTGATTTTGATCCATATGATGTATTGTGAGTAGTCATTTAGTTCTTGAGGACATAGGAGAAGTCATGTTGTTAGTAGTGGATTTGTGTTGAGTTATTATTCAATGGTTTAGTGTAGAGGTCCCAACCTTTAATAAGGTAGAGATCCCTGTGTTTACAATGCTAGTCCCTGGATCAATAGCTAGCATCCACAGTTAAGATGTAATATAAAGAAACAAAGGTCATAATACAACTTTATAACCAGGATTAAAATAATTCATTACATCTTACATAGCTCATTTGGCTATATCATTACAATGCAGCAGAAATAACTATAGCATGGTGTCCTTCATCTTCAAAGTGCCATAGGCAATCATGTTGGTTGTAGACTTGTAATCCTAATCAACACACTTCACTAACATCAAACAAACCTGCAACATAATAAGTTACAGCCACAAGGGTCAATATATTTGAATTGTATTGGCAAGTGATACTATGGTAGTATAGTGGAGTCTATCATCTATATGCATTTGGCTAAGTGGAGCTTAGGATTGCTTTGCTCAAAATAGATTTTCCTTATCATTTGAAAACACTAGGCTTTTGCTTGTCAAAATCACCCAAGGCATCTCCCAATAGAAATTGGTGATCCTTCAACCCTTGTTCAACCAAAAAATTTAACTTATAAATTGGGATGAGGAGATTCTTGATAGCTTCCATGTCTTGATGCTCAAATTGTCCTTTACCAGGGACATGGCTAAGTACTTAGATTTTACACTCTGCAGAGGTGGTGCACTTTCCCCACAAGACTTGGTTTCACCAACACAAGATGTTTCAGAAGCCTTCCCTTAGACCAGAATGGACGCGCTCCAACCTATCAAACCCCTACCACCAACTGTCCATTTGGCTAAGTTGTTGCAACCTATATGATCCAGGCAGAGCCCATCATGCCAAGTGGCTGCACTTGAAGCTTCTCAACATTTGACATCTCAAATCTCTTTGTTCCTGGGTGGCCATCCACAAGTGAGATACACAAGGTAAACCATAGAAATGGGCCTTGTATAACCACTCAACACAAACCATTCCTTCCATTCCACCCAGGTGTTTCATTCACTTAGTTGTTTTATTAAACAAAACACAAGTCTTTGACTTAGAAATATTCCATAGCATGAATATAATCCACCCTTGTTTTCTACTATCTAAGCTAAGCATGATAGTAGTAGGAATCTTAACTTAGGAAAATTCTACTAAGGTTTCATCTACTAGTATTTCCCATGGCATAGTTTATACTTAGCAAAAATTCCATGCAAGTCCTACTTAGAAATAACACTAATGCATAGTGAAAATAATGGGACAAAAGTATGAAGTATCACTTGCCTTTATGGTAGAGAATATAAGTTCACTCCTTGATCTTGCAATGATCACACTCTTCAAATTCCACTACAATTCAATCAAGCAAGCAAGAATTCAATCTACCATTCAAGCAAACAACACATAAAATAATAGAAACAAAGCAATGCATGCAAGCATGCTAAAGATTGTTTTATTTGGAAAAGTGGTTTCTAATAGGTTATAAACATTCTAAAACACCTATTGGTCATTTTATATAAGTGGCAAAATCATTTGCAAAAGATTTTACTTATAAATCATTTTTAAACCAAATCAATATTTTATGTGGTTGAAAATTCCTTTAGCAAAGTAATAATCTTTATAGGGTTCACCAAATACATTTTTAACTCTAAAACTTGGTGTTTGGGGTCAGAGAGTTTAATCCAAATAATTTCCCAAAGATTTTTCTCCAATAAGTATTGTTAACATATAAACAACATTTTTATTTGACTAGAAATGCTTTAATCCAAAGATTTATTCTCTTGCTTCACAAAATATGTCTCTGAATCCACAAGTTGGTTTATATGGTCAGTAGGTTCAAAAAAATCCATTTGCCAAAGGTTTTATCACAAAAATAATTTTAGAATGAATTTTATATTCAAATTATGCCTACACAAGTTTCTGCAAAAACAACCATTTTACCAGAAGCAATTTATTAAACAAAGTGCATGGTTGCAAAGTACTTGTTTTGTTGATTCCAACGATATAAAATTTGCAAAATTTGGACGTGTGGATCAAAAGTTATGAATTTTAGAAACTTGAACATCTAATAGATCATTTCTGGTTTTTATTAAAACAGACTGGGCCACGTGGTGAGTTCTGATTCGCTGGTACCGGTTCGTTCGGATCAAGCACTGAGGATCGTTGGATCTAATGCGAATCGGACGGCCCAGAAGGCTACATACCCTTTCGATTAGTTGTTCTATATAAGCCATTGGATGATGATCTAACGGCTCACAGGTGGTTGACCAAAGTCTGGCGGCGCTCAACGGTGGCGCATGGCGGCGACGCTCGGGCGGCAGCGCTCTGGCTATTCCAGGAACCTAGGGAGAGGGAGGATGTGCTTACCGTGTTCGCCATGGAACGCAGATTCTCAACGTGGTCGTAGGAGAGCAGGGGGCGCACGGGGTCGTCTTCAATCTCTCGTCGGAGTTCGTTCTGGCGACGGGCGTGCTCTGGTGCTGTCGAAGACGAACCTACAGGGTGCGCTCAGGCAAACGGAGAGCAGATTTAGATGCGCGCGAGAGAGGAGCGTGCGAGAGCATCAACGAGAGGGTCCGGGGGTGGTCTGGGCTCACCAGGAGATGTCGCCGGCGTTGGAGCAAACGGTGGCGATGCTCGGTGGTCGTCGTTGCCGACGCTGTGGGTCAAGCACGGGCAAGCCGAGGCTACCGGGATATGCAGCGGTTGATTGGGAACAGGCTCGCGTGGTCTAGGGATCAAGGCGCGATGGAGAATGGCCGGAATTGACCGAAGAAAGTCGTCGGAACAGTGGGGGCGCGAGGAGAAATTCTTCCAGCCTAGGGCTCCTGGGAGGTGTCGACTGAGGGAAAGAGGGAGAAGAGGGAGGCGTTTAAGGGAGCGTGGTCACGGCGAGTAACGGTCCCTGCGTTAATGCGAATTGAATCCGCGAAGATAAAGCCAGAAACAGGAGGGAGAGAGGAAGAACTGGTTGCTGGGGTGGGAACGACGACTGACGTGTGGGCCTAGTTGGTCAGTGAGAGGGAGAGAGGAGAGGTGGGGCCTAGCCGTCATAGACTCTACGTGTGAGTTTCTGAGTATGAATCGTTTTCTACGGGGAAAGAGGGATATGGGCTTGTTGGGCCAGTGGGCTAGGTTTGCTAGGCTGGCTGCTTTGTTTCATTTTTTGTACAGATTGTTTTTCCTTTTTCTTTTTCTATTTATCTGTTTTGATTTTGTTTAATCAATTCAAACACTATTTGAAATCAAACCTCTATCAAACTTTGTGTATATTCAAATACTGATTATTAGTTCATTCTAAGGTCAGATTTAGAATAATTCTTTTATTCTTTTTAGGGTCTTTTATTTATTTTATAAATGGTCATTTGTCTTTATTTCAAATAGGTTTTAATGTGTTTTAAAACTTTATTTGAAATCCATATTTTTACCAAAACTATTCAGTAGGTTTTATTTATTTATTAGGGTGTCAAATAATTCACCTTGAATTATTTGGAATATTTTTAATATAATTTATAAATCATTTAAATTGGGTAATTGTTTTTATTCCAATGAAATCAATTATAGTTTTAATTCCATAAATTTTATTTAGGTGATTTCCTTGATTCCATTTAAGTTAATTAAATGACTTTTAATCCACTTGGGTAAATTCCAAATACTATTTTCCCATGATTTAGTTAATCATTCTTATTAGGGATTTGTCTTATTCAAATAGAATAGAATTTGGTTGGGGCCATATTATTTTATTCGGAAAATCCTTTATCCTTTTATTTTATTTGGATTTGGATTATATTCATTCCATTTGCTTATGGATTAGGCCAAGATTTAATTTGGTCTTTAAAGATTCCTCATTTAATATTTCTTTCTTTATCTTATAAAATCCATATCTTTTTATTAATAGATCCAAGCTTGGTGATTCCAATTTGTAAAATCTTATTTGATATTTATTTATCTTTTTTTAAATCTGTTTAGGATTAATTGTTCACCATTTGGTATGGAGTTTTAGATAGGTGCTTTATTAGCATTGGAAATTCAATTTCCTTATCTTATTAAATTAATAAGATTTTATCTATGGCTCCAAATTAAGTGGAACCAATTCATATGGTTTTATAATATTTATATTTGTCATTCTTGACCATTTTGAAATGTTTGTTGACCAATTTTTATGTGGATCAAAACCATAGGCTTAGAGATAACTTAGAATTGTTTCTCTTCTATTAGGGTTTTTAGGGTTTGGGTTTATTTCCAAGTGTTTAGATTTCCAGATGCATTTATGAAGAATGCATTTCACTTTATTTGAATTTAGTTGGATTCAAACATTAATCAAAGTTTGATCAAGATGGGATTTTAAGTTTCCATTTGGAATCAAAAAGTTTCTTTTCACCCTAAACTTTAACAATTATTTATTTTGTTTATTTATTTTCCACATTACAAAATTTGGAAAAATTTGGGATGTGACATTTAGTATTTAAGTTGTGGTGCTATTCTTCTAGTGGTGACATGTGAACGTCGACTACACGATACTTCACTATTTATGGGCCTAGGGGAATAGATTGTGTATTTGGCTACTAATTGTAGGGTTGCCGGAGTGATAGAAACCTGAACCCCCGTTAGGACACCTTTGCACAGGGGAGTATAGGATCTCAGAGTTTAAGGCCGTGGTTAGGTTTATATCTTAATTACTTTCCTGTAGCTGTGGATGCTTGCAGGGGGCACTAGAGGAAAAAGGGCCATCCGTTCGCCACCCCTGGGAGCATTAGTCCCGGTTGCGCCAAAATCGAGACTATCTTGCACGCGTCCGGTTGGAGCGGGCAGGGGCCGGGGCATGGGTCCCGGTTGTAGGCATGCGTCGGTTGGAGCCACCAAGGGACTAAAGGTTAACCCACGTGGCACGCACGCCTTTAGTCCGTTCTTGGCTCCAACCGACTAAAGACCCTCTATAAATGCAACGCCACTGACCCCTCCTCTGCCTCCACTCTGTTTTTTTCGAATGGTAAGCTGTGAGGGTGTGTGCTAGTTTTTCTCATGCATGCATGGAAGGTGTTTGTTGAAATGTTTGAGTGAAAATCCGTTGAATTTCTCATAGAACAAAAATATAGAAGGTGTCCGAGACGCGCTTGAGCTTATTTCCCTCGATCGAGGTTAGCAATCTTATCTTTTCTAGGTCATTGATACAATTTATGATGTCCTGTTTTTTGATAAACTTACTTATATGATGCAGATGAACGGTCGGGAATGGATGTACGGTGACCGGCGGGTAGCCGGGTATATCAAAGGCGTGGATAAATTTATCGATGTGGCTACGGTAAACAAAGAGAATGGATTTATACGTTGTCCATGTGTTCAATGTCGGAACAACAAGGAGTACTCTTCCTCGAAAATCATTCGCGGCCACCTGATTATGAAAGGTTTCATGCCCAACTATAATTGCTGGACCAAGCACGGGGAAAGAGGGGTTGTGATGGAAGATGGTGAAGAAGAAGATGATGATAACAACTATCATCATATGTTTCCTGAATCTGTGATCTGCAATGGAAGACAATGGAGGAAAAAGGTGAAGAACGGGCATCGGATGAGCCGGTGATGAACTTGGTAGGGTCATTTCGATGCAAAAGACCGTGAAACAGAAAATGAGAAGTTGAAGTTAGAGGGCATGTTAGAAGATCACAAGAAATTGTTGTACCCAAATTGTGAAGATGGCAGCACAAAGCTCGATGCGACCTTTGGAATTGTTGCGATGGAAGGCGAGTGTGGTCTAATGACTCCTCATTTGAAAATATGCTGAAAATAATGAAGCCAAGTTTCCAAAACATAACGAACTTCCCGATAGTACCTCTGAAGCAAAGAAGACTCTCATCCTCGGGATTAGATGTGCAAAAGATACATGCATGCATTAATGACTGCATCCTCTACATGTAAGGAGTATGAGAATTTAGATAAATGCCGGTATGCAGCGTTGCAGTATAAGATCGACGAGATGACCCCGTGATGTTGAGGAGAGCCCCTAAGAGGGTTCTGCTAAGGTTATGTGGTATGCTCCTATAATACCAAGGTTGAAACGCATGTTCGAGAAACAAAGAGCATGCCAGGTTGTTGCGATGGCACAAAGAAGACCGTAAGAAAGACGGGAGTTGAGACACCGGCCGCTGATGGGTCACAGTGGAGAAAAATCGAGAGACTTCCTGACTTTGCGGTGTGCAAGGAACTTATGGTTTGGTCTAAATACGGATGGCATGAATCCTTTTGGGGAGCGAGCTGCGATCACAGACTGGCCCGTGACTCTATGTATCTACACCTGCCTCCTTGGTTGTGCATGAAGCGTAAGTTCATTATGATGCAGGCTCATCCAAGGCCAAGCAGCAAACGCGACATTGATGTGTACCTTAGGCCATTAGTTGAAGAACTCTTACGGTTGTGGGGCAAACCAGGTGTACGTGCGTGGGATGAGAACAAACAGAGCCATTTAATCTCGAGGGTTGTTAGTAACCATCAATGATTGGCTGCTCTTAGTAACCTTCGTGGAGACAAAAGAAGGATATAAGGCATGTACCTTTGTTTAGATAAGACCGAAGGTACATATTTGCATAAATGCAAGAAGGTTGTGTACCTAGCGAATCGACGATTTCTTCCGACCAATCATCCGTAAGAAAGAAAGGCAAGCATTTCAAAGGTGAGGCATCACGGAAGAAGCTGAACTCCCCGGTGATGATGTATTTGGTATGGTCAAGGACATAAGTAATCTTTGGAAAGGGTCCCGGTCAATCAGTTCGACAGCGTCGCTCAGGACACGCACCCATGTGGAAGAAGAAATCTATATTTTGGGAGCTGCCATATTGGAAAGTCCTGCGTGTCCGCTCTTCAATCGACGTGATGCGTGTGAAGAATCTGCGTGAACCTGCTAGGATTCCTAGGCGTGTATGGGAAGACAAAAGATACACGAAACGGAGGACCAACAAATTATGAAAGACCCAAAGAACATGCATACAGATAACAAAGGCGGATAAAGGCGTCACTTAAGTCGTGCCCTATGCTCTTACCAAAGCGAGAGAAGGAAATCTTTTTGAAGTCCTTACGGTATCAAGGTGTCGTCGGGCTTCTCATCTAATATAAAGGGATAATAAATATGGCAGAGAAAAGTTCCAAAACCTGAAGTCTCATGATATCACGTGATTATGACGATTGCTTCCGATTGCATTGAGGGGCTTCTACCGAAAATGTTCGAGTACCCATTGTGAAGCTGTGCATTCCTCAATGCAATATCTCGAAGGTAATCAATCCGGATATTCTGCCAAGGTTCTGAGAAGGATGTGGTACAATGTCTTGTTAGTTTTGAATTGGTGTTCCCACCATCCTTCTTCAATATTATGACGCATCTCTGGTTCATCTAGTGGAAGAGATTGCCATTCTCGGTCGGTATTTCTGCACAATATGTTCCCCTTTGAGAGGTTCATGGGAGTCTTAAAGAAATATGTTCATAACCGTGCTAGACTGAAGGAAGCATCTCCAAGGGATATGGAGCAGAGGAGGTCATTGAGTTTTGTGTTGACTTTATTCCCGACCTTAAGCCGATTGGTGTTTCGACTCGCGGCATGAGGGAAGACTAAGTGGAAAAGGCATTTGGGAAAGAAAGCACCGATATGTAGGGACGGGGATTCTTTCACTAAAGCACACTACAGTTCTACATAATTCCACCTTGGCAGCTCGTATATGGAGGAACACA
Source organism: Avena longiglumis (assembly GCA_030063025.1). Lineage (NCBI taxonomy): Eukaryota > Viridiplantae > Streptophyta > Magnoliopsida > Poales > Poaceae > Avena > Avena longiglumis. The sequence goes on along the minus strand of CP125976.1, from coordinate 76,344,666 downwards.
AGAATATTGTACGCTCAAAAACCGGGAAGCTGAATCATGGATTCTGAGATGAACACATGAAGTCATCGGTGGTTGGATGCGGACACATCTCTTGAATGACACCTTGTTGGAGATCAGCTATACTTGTTGGCGCGTCACCATCTTCTCTTGTATTGAATTTCCAAGGGTACGAAATAAATGGGAATACATTCTACACGATCGCCCAAGATAAATAGAGCACCAACCAAAATAGTGGTGTCCGCTTTGATGCAATAGACGAGAATGGACAAAAGGACACATATTATGGTTACATAGAGGAGATATGGGAACTAGACTATGGAGTCTCTTTTAAGGTCCCTTTGTTTCGCTGCAAATGGGTCAACCTGAATGGGGAAGGGGTAAAGATAGACCAGTTGTACGGAATGACAACAGTGGATCTCAACAATCTTGGTTATAGAGATGAACCATTCGTCCTAGCCAATGATGTGTCTCAGGTTTTCTATGTGAAGGACATGTCCTCCAGACCGAAAAAAGAAAAAATATGCAAACGAATACATCATATGATGATCCAAAGCGTCACATAGTTCTTTCAGGGAAAAGAAACATCGTGGGAATCGAGGGCAAGATAGACATGTCAGAAGATTATAATAAGTTTGATGAAATTCCGCCCTTCACAGTGAAAACTGACCCAAGCATTCCGTTAAGTAAAGAAGATGCTCCATGGTTACGTCTGAAGCGGTCATAAGGAATGACATATGCCAAGAAGTTCATGCTCATATTATGTAACTCTAGTTCATGTCTTTCGCGGTTTGTGGCTTGACCGAAGGATATCTTTCGCGGTTTGTGGCCTTTAGTCCCGGTTTTGTAGTCTCAGTTTTTAATATTAATAAATTTCTTGAGTGTTAGTCCCATTTTGTGGCTGGACGGAGTGCCTCTATGACCAGTTTCTCGGAGATGGAGGACTGGGCTCCGTCGGCATCTCCACGAAACTGGCCGCAGATGGTGTCCCCTCTCGAAAACCATCTTGCAGCTTGTAACTTCACTAACTAGATCAATACGCCTCGGAGCTAACTAATTTCACATATTAGGAGTGCCTCTATGACCGATTTCTCGGAGATGCCGGAGGCTGGGCTCGTCGGCATCTCCTCAAACTGGCGCAGATGGTGTCCTGCTCTCGAAAACCATCTTGCAGCTTGTAACTTCACTAACTAGATCAATACGCCTCGAGCTAACTAATTTCACATATTAGGAGTGCCTCTATGACCGATTTCTCGGAGATGGGAGGATCGGGCTCGTCGGCATCTCCTCAAACTGGCGCAGTGGTGTCCCGCTCGAAAACCATCTTGCAGCTAACTTCACTAACTAGATCAATCGCCTCGAGCTAACTAATTTCACATATTAGAGTGCCTCTATGACCAGTTTCTCGGAGATGCGGAGGCCCAGGCTCCGTCGGCATCTCCACTGGCGCCGTAGTGGTGTCCTGCTCTCTAAAACCATCTTGGAGATGCCTCAACTGGCTGGAGGATCGGACTCACAAGGATGCATATTTATAGTACAAGCAGCTCGGCATAATGTCGACACTCACGACATAATGTCGACACTCACCTATTATTAGTCTTGACTCATCTTTAGTCGGTTGGTGTCTCCAACCGGACTAAATTCATCTTTAGTCGGTTGGTGACACCATCCGGGACAAGGTACAAGCCAAGACGACATAATGTCGACACTCACCCCTATTATTAGTGTTGTCCACTGCCAAATCCCTTTAGTCCCGGTTTGTGACTACATCCGGGACTAAATGTGTCTTAACAATGATCATGTGTGTGTGGACATTGGTATGTAGAACAATGTTGCAGAGGAAGTTTTCCTTTTGTCGCACGGAAAATCCCTTTTCCATTTTCCAAAGCAAAAACGGGTCGTTTTGTGAAGTAACCACCAAAATGCCGTTTCAGAATGCTACCGTCCTATTTTCCTAAAATACTAGACCACCTTACATGGACTATATCCCAACCGGTACAAATCGGGACTAAATATGAACCCTCTCTTTATAGGCATTTCCCTCTATTTATTAGGTAACACTTAAGACATTTATTAATATTAAAAACCGGGACAAATCGGGACTAGCTAACACTCAGGCCTAAAGCCGCCCCCTTTAGTCATAATCATGCCTAGTCCTATAGTACGCAGCTTCAGGGTCTTCATCGTCGTCGTCATCATCGTCATCGTCTGGGGATCCTCAGCCCATCCATGGCATATACGAGGCCATTCCAGCCTTGATTCACGGCGGGTGGGAGGGTCTCTGGAAGACGATGCGCCGCCGGGCGATGTGGGGCCTGGCGGGTGGACTCGTGGGCACCGTGGCGAGGATGGTCTCCCCGCGATGTAGCGCATCACTGATGATAGTACGGTTCTCCCACCACGATTTACGGCCGACTTCGTTGTTGTTCACGGTGGCGGGCCATCACCCTCGTACTGGCGAGCTCCCTTTCCGCCTATTAGCGAAGAAGGCATTCAGTGTCATAGTTGTCGGGATCCCACTGGGGATCCATCCGCCGCCCGGCGTGAGCTCGTGGTAGAAGTGGTTTGTGATGGCACTGGCGTGCGGAACCTTGAGGACAGGAGGACAGAACCCCTCGGCACTCGCATCCGGCGGCGGCGTACCCAGTGGACAAGGGTAGTTGGCGCCTGGCGCCTCGGTCTCCTCGAGGTCGAGAATGGCCCGATGGCGTTGTCCATTGTTCTAAGAGAGGAAGGTGTGGATGTGTGGATAGCCATGACACGATCACCCTAAATATAGAGGGAAAGGGCGGGAAAACTTGGCATGAAGCTTTGGGAAATGGCGGGAAATATCTTTAGTCCCGGTTAGTGACTACATCCGGGACTAAAAGCTCTAGTAGAAAGGAAAGGGCGGGAAAACTTGGCGGGAAGAGGTGGGAAATGGCGGAAAATATTTTTAGTCCCGGTTTGTGACTACATCCGGGACTAAATGTGTGCCGAACAATGATCATGTTTCGAAAAAACCTTCACAAAATGACCTATCATGTTCGAGGTTTCATGGCTTTTTCGGTCCAAATGACCGATGTTATGTGCTGAATCACGGCATAGTTTGTGATGTTGTGCCCATATTATGCATGTGTGGACATTGGTATGGAGAACAATGTTGCGGAGGAAGTTTTCCTTTTTGCATACGGAAAAGCCCTTTTCCATTTTCGGCGCAAAAAGCGGGTCGTTTGTGAAGTAACCACCAAAATGCCGTTTAGAATGCTCGTCCTATTTTCCTAAAATACTAGACCACCTTACATGGACTATATCCCAACCGGTACATCTCAAACCTTTTCGTCCATCCACGGTAAAAGGATAAATGTCTGGAATCGGCGGAAGTGGTCGGTTTGTACTACAGTACATGATCTATCGCCGTGATTTTTGAAAAATCGTTTTAGACTCGCAATATGTGGTTTCTTGAGATCCAATGCAAGTTCTAACGATGCGTCCCTATCTTCATGCACCGGTTCGACCATAGTTAGAAATTCAAATAATTCAAAACGGGCATAATAAATTCAAAAAAATCCGAACAATGAAAATCCTTGGCGTGGTGTCATATTATGTTACATAGTTGAAAGGAAAAATACGGACTTGGTATATTGATCATGTTTGAAAAAACCTTCACAAAATGACCTATCATGTTCGAGGTTTCATGGCTTCGGTCCAAATGACCGATGTTATGTCTGAATCACGGCATAGTGTATGATGTTGTGCCCATATTATGCATGTGTGTGGACATTGGTATGGAGAACAATGTTGCAGGAGGAAGTTTTCCTTTTTGTCGCACGGAAAAGCCCTTTTCCATTTTCCGAGCGCAAAAAACGGGTCGTTTTGTGAAGTAACCACCAAAATGCCGTTTCAGAATGCTACCGTCCTATTTTCCTAAAATACTAGACCACCTTACATGGACTATATCCCAACCGGTACATCTCAAACCTTTTCGTCCATCCCTGGTAAAAAGGACAAATGTCTGCCGAATCGGCAGGAAGTGGGTCCGGTTTGTACTACAGGTACATGATCTATCGCCCGTGATTTTTTGAAAAAATCGTTTTTAGACTCGCAATATGTGGTTTCTTCAGAGATCCAATGCAAGTTCTAACGATGCCCGTCCCCTATCTTCATGCACACTGGTTCGACCATAGTTAGAAATTCAAATAATTCAAAAGCATAATAAATTCAAAAAATCCGAACAATGAAAATCCTTGGCGTGGTGTCATATTATGTTACATAGTTGAAAGGAAAAATACGGACTTGGTATATTGATCATGTTTCAAAAAACCTTCACAAAATGACCTATCATGTTCGAGGTTTCATGGCTTTCGGTCCAAATGACCGATGTTATGTCTTGAATCACGGCATAGTTTGTGATGTTGTGCCCATATTATGCATGTGTGTGGACATTGGTATGGAGAACAATGTTGCGGAGGAAGTTTTCCTTTTGTCGCCGGGAAAAGCCCTTTTCCATTTTCCGGCAAAAAGCGGTCATTGTGAAGTAACCACCAAAATGCCGTTTGAATGCTACCGTCCTATTTTCCTAAAATACTAGACCACCTTACATGGACTATATCCCAGGTACATCTCAAACCTTTTCGTCCATCCTGGTAAAAGGATAAATGTCTGCCGAATCGGCAGAAGTGGGTCCGGTTTGTACTACAGTACATGATCTATCGCAGTGATTTTTGAAAAATCGTTTTAGACTCGCAATATGTGGTTTCTTCAGAGAGATCCAATGCAAGTTCTAACGATGCGTCCCCTATCTTCATGCACACCGGTTCGACCATAGTTAGAAATTCAAATAATTCAAAACGGGCATAATAAATTCAAAAAAATCCGAACAATGAAAATCCTTCGGGTGGTGTCATATTATGTTACATAGTTGAAAGGAAAAATACCAAACTTGGTATATTGATCATGTTTCGAAAAACCTTCACAAAATGACCTATCATGTTCGAGGTTTCATGGCTTTCGGTCCAAATGACCGATGTTATGTCTTGAATCACGGCATAGTTTGTGATGTTGTGCCCATATTATGCATGTGTGTGGACATTGGTATGGAGAACAATGTTGCGGAGGAAGTTTTCCTTTTGTGCACGGAAAAGCCCTTTTCCATTTTCCGGCGCAAAAGCGTCGTTTTGTGAAGTAACCACCAAAATGCCGTTTCGAATGCTACCGTCCTATTTTCCTAAAATACTAGACCACCTTACATGGACTATATCCCAACGGTACATCTCAAACCTTTTCGTCCATCCACGGTAAAAGGATAAATGTCCGCCGAATCGTGAAGTAGTCGGTTTGTACTCTGGTACATGATCTATCGCCGTGATTTTTGAAAAATCGTTTTAGACTCGCAATATGTGGTTTCTTCAGAGATCCAATGCAAGTTCTAACGATGCACGTCCCTATCTTCATGCACACCGGTTCGACCATAGTTAGAAATTCAAATAATTCAAACGGGCATAATAAATTCAAAAAAATCCGAACAATGAAAATCCTTGGCGTGGTGTCATATTATGTTACATAGTTGAAAGGAAAAATACCAGACTTGGTATATTGATCATGTTTGAAAAACCTTCACAAAATGACCTATCATGTTCGAGGTTTCATGGCTTTGGTCCAAATGACCGATGTTATGTCTGAATCACGGCATAGTTTGTGATGTTGTGCCCATATTATGCATGTGTGTGGACATTGGTATGGAGAACAATGTTGCAGGAGGAAGTTTTCCTTTTGTCGCGCGGAAAAGCCCTTTTCCATTTTCGGCAAAAAGCGGGTCGTTTTATTGAAGTAACCACCAAAATGCCGTTTCGAATGCTACCGTCCTATTTTCCTAAAATACTAGACCACCTTACATGGACTATATCCCAACGGTACATCTCAAACCTTTTCGTCCATCCACGGTAAAAGGACAAATGTCCGAATCGGCAGAAGTGGGTCCGGTTTGTACTACGGTACATGATCTATCGCCCGTGATTTTTGAAAAATCGTTTTAGACTCGCAATATGTGGTTTCTTCAGAGATCCAATGCAAGTTCTAACGATGCGTCCCCTATCTTCATGCACCGGTTCGACCATAGTTAGAAATTCAAATAATTCAAAACGGGCATAATAAATTCAAAAAATCCGAACAATGAAAATCCTTCGTGGTGTCATATTATGTTACATAGTTGAAAGGAAAAATACCAGACTTGGTATATTGATCATGTTGAAAAAACCTTCACAAAATGACCTATCATGTTCGAGGTTTCATGGCTTTCGGTCCAAATGACCGATGTTATGTCTTGAATCACGGCATAGTTTGTGATGTTGTGCCCATATTATGCATGTGTGTGGACATTGGTATGGAGAACAATGTTGCAGAGGAAGTTTTCCTTTTTCGCATGCGGAAAAGCCCTTTTCCATTTTCCGAAGAAAAAGCGTCGTTTGTGAAGTAACCACCAAAATGCCGTTTAGAATGCTACCGTCCTATTTTCCTAAAATACTAGACCACCTTACATGGACTATATCCCAACAGTACATCTCAAACCTTTTCGTCCATCCTGGTAAAAGGACAAATGTCTGTAGAATCGGCAGGAAGTGGGTCGGTTTGTACTGGTACATGATCTATCGCCCGTGATTTTTGAAAAAATCGTTTTTAGACTCGCAATATGTGGTTTCTTGAGATCAATGCAAGTTCTAACGATGCCCGTCCCTATCTTCATGCACACGGTTCGACCATAGTTAGAAATTCAAATAATTCAAAACGGGCATAATAAATTCAAAAAATCCGAACAATGAAAATCCTTGGCGTGGTGTCATATTATGTTACATAGTTGAAAGGAAAAATACCAGACTTGGTATATTGATCATGTTTCAAAAAACCTTCACAAAATGACCTATCATGTTCGAGGTTTCATGGCTTTCGGTCCAAATGACCGATGTTATGTCTTGAATCACGGCATAGTTTGTGATGTTGTGCCCATATTATGCATGTGTGGACATTGGTATGGAGAACAATGTTGCAGGAGGAAGTTTTCCTTTTGTCGCATGCGGAAAAGCCCTTTTCCATTTTCCGAAGAAAAGCGGGTCATTTTGTGAAGTAACCACCAAAATGCCGTTTGAATGCTACCGTCCTATTTTCCTAAAATACTAGACCACCTTACATGGACTATATCCCAGCAGACATCTCAAACCTTTTCGTCCATCCACGGTAAAAGGACAAATGTCTGTAGAATCGGTAGGAAGTGGGTCGGTTTGTACTACAGTACATGATCTATCGCCCGTGATTTTTGAAAAAATCGTTTTAGACTCGCAATATGTGGTTTCTTCAGAGATCCAATGCAAGTTCTAACGATGCGTCCCCTATCTTCATGCACACGGTTCGACCATAGTTAGAAATTCAAATAATTCAAAACGGGCATAATAAATTCAAAAAAATCCGAACAATGAAAATCCTTGGCGTGGTGTCATATTATGTTACATAGTTGAAAGGAAAAATACCAGACTTGGTATATTGATCATGTTTCAAAAACCTTCACAAAATGACCTATCATGTTCGAGGTTTCATGGCTTTCGGTCCAAATGACCGATGTTATGTCTTGAATCACGGCATAGTTTGTGATGTTGTGCCCATATTATGCATGTGTGTGGACATTGGTATGGAGAACAATGTTGCAGGAGGAAGTTTTCCTTTTTCGGAAAAGCCCTTTTCCATTTTCGGAAAAAAATTGGTTTTATTGAAGTAACCACCAAAATGCCGTTTGAGAATGCTACCGTCCTATTTTCCTAAAATACTAGACCACCTTACATGGACTATATCCCAACGGTACATCTCAAACCTTTTCGTCCATCCACGGTAAAAGGACAAATGTTTAGAATCGGTAGGAAGTGGGTCCGGTTTGTACTCTGTACATGATCTATCGCCGTGATTTTTGAAAAATCGTTTTAGACTCGCAATATGTGGTTTCTTGAGAGATCAATGCAAGTTCTAACGATGCGTCCCCTATCTTCATGCACACGGTTCGACCATAGTTAGAAATTCAAATAATTCAGCGGGCATAATAAATTCAAAAAATCCGAACAATGAAAATCCTTGGCGTGGTGTCATATTATGTTACATAGTTGAAAGGAAAAATACCAGACTTGGTATATTGATCATGTTTGAAAAACCTCCACAAAATGACCTATCATGTTCGAGGTTTCATGGCTTTCGGTCCAAATGACCGATGTTATATCTTGAATCACGGCATAGTTTGTGATGTTGTGCCCATATTATGCATGTGTGTGGACATTGGTATGGAGAACAATGTTGCGAGGAAGTTTTCCTTTTTGTACGGAAAAGCCCTTTTCCATTTTCCGGCATAAAAGTCGTTTTGTGAAGTAACCACCAAAATGCCGTTTGAATGCTACCGTCCTATTTTCCTAAAATACTAGACCACCTTACATGGACTATATCCCAAGGTACATCTCAAACCTTTTCGTCCATCCTGGTAAAAGGACAAATGTCTGTAGAATCGTGAAGTGGTCGGTTTGTACTACAGTACATGATCTACCAGTGATTTTTGAAAAATCATTTTAGACTCGCAATATGTGGTTTCTTGAGATCCAATGCAAGTTCTAACAATATGAAAGGAAAATACAGACTTGGTATATTGATCATGTTTGAAAGGAAAAATCCAACAATGGTAGTCCCTATCACTTCTTATGTTTATAGTTTTCTAAATTCCAAATTGATATTAAAAAATATAAGTTAATTCATTTTTAATTGTAAATGGTTCATATTTTAAATGGTTACATTAATTATTTTTAAAGCAAAATGTTTTTGAATTATTTATTTAAATCAAACACTTTTTATGTTTAAATTTTTTCTAAATTCAACTTAATATTCAAAAATATAAGTTAATTAACTTTAAAGGTTACATTAATTATTTTTAGAAATAGAAAATGGTTTTGGATTATTTATTCAAATCCATACACTTCTTATGTTTAAAGTTTTCTAAATTCCAAATTAATATTAAAAATATAAGTTAATTCATTTTAAAAGGTTACATTAATTATTTTCTAGAAATAGAAAATGGTTTTGGATTATTTATTCAAATCCATACACTTTTTATGTTTAAAGTTTTCTAAATTCCAAATTGATATTAAAAAATATAAGTTAATTCATTTTTAATTGTAAATGGTTCATATTTTAAATGGTTACATTAATTGTTTTTAAAACAAAAATGGTTTTGAATTATTTATTCAAATCCAAACACTTTTATGTTTAAAGTTTTCTAAATTCCAAATTGATATTAAAAAATAAAATTAATTCATTTTTAATTGTAAATGGTTCATATTTTAAATGGTTACATTAATTATTTTTAAAGCAGAAAATGGTTTTGAATTATTTATTCAAATCCAAACACTTTTATGTTTAAAGTTTTCTAAATTCCAAATTGATATTAAAAAATAAAAGTTAATTCATTTCTAACTGTAAATGGTTCATATTTTAAATGGTTACATTAATTATTTTTTAAAGCAGAAAATGGTTTTGAATTATTTATTCAAATCCAAACACTTTTTATGTTTAAAGTTTTTCTAAATTCCAAATTAGTTATCATTTAAAAAACAATACAAATTTAAACCCCAAAATAAAAATAATGAACAGAGAAAACGAAATTTTTTGAAAGCAGAATATGTCGGTTGGAGCCACCAGGGACTAAATCCTAGCGCCCTCGATTCTTGAAAATTGAAAAAAAAGTGGAGTATCGTCCGGTTGGTGGCTCAGCGTGACGTATCTACTAGTCGGTTGGAGCCACCAACCGGACTAAAGGTCCTTCTTATAGCTGCGCCTCTTCTTCTTCCTCCATCTCACTTCCTCTTCTCTTCTCGCCTGCAGCCGTCAGTCCCGCCGCCGTCCGCCGCCGCCCTCGCCCGATAGCGTCAGAAGCCGCCTCGTCGCCCGAGGCTTCTCACTGAAGAATCGGCCCGCTCGCTCCCAATCGCCGCGACCCTCGAGCCTGCGATCGCCGGCCGTCGATTCGTCGGATCGACCTCGCCTCGTCTCCGACACCACCACCGCACTTTGGTATCTTCTTGGTCCTCGTGGACCCTCTCTCGCCCCTCGCTCTGGTTCATCCTCCCGTCGACTCCACCACCGCGCTCACCGTCGTTGTTGAAGCTAGGGTTCGGGCAAAGGGGAAAACAGGAAAGAAGAAGCTAGGGTTGTTGATGGCTATTGGAGCTCTTATAGGCTCGCGGGCGGCGATGATCTTGGCATCTTGGCGCAGTGGTGGCGGTGAGCCACCGTGAGCTGCTTGCGTCGGGAGGAAGAAGATAAACAGAAGGCCGAAGGAGTGCAGACTGGTGGGCTGCTCTTGGGCCGGGTGGGCTTCTGCTAGCGCGAGAGAGAGAAGGAGAGATGGGCTCGGCCCGATAGCTAGGTTGGATACATTTTTATTTTCCGAAATTTTTTTCTATTTCTATTTGATTTCTTTGTAATTTGAATTTCAAATCTGTTTTGAATCTTTTCAACTTCTGAAACTTTTATAAAGTATATGAAATAGTGTGAGACCCTTTTATACACTTTGGGCTCAACTCATGTAGTTAGTTGTTTAAATAAAAACTCATTTGAATGGTTTTCAAATGGAGGGAAGATTAGGGTTTAGGGTTTGATTTGTTCTTTCTTTATTAAACCAAAATGCAAGTTCAACAATTTAAATGACTAAAGGTCCCCTACTAGTTAGGTTCGCCTCGACACCCTCTTTCGAACAAACCCACGCGCCCCTCCGAGCCCTCTAGCAACGTCATGCCACCGCATGCTCATCGGCGATGTGTTGTCTTTGAGTGGGGCACTGCTTGCGTGGAGGCTGAGTTGGCACTATGGCCCATCTGTGTCTCAGCTAGGGTTCGCCAGTGTAAAAACTATTTGCCTTTTGTTTTTAATTCGGAAAATGATTTAATATTGTAAAATCAATAACTTATTGTTTATAAGTCGAAAAATACAAATAATATATCAAATTGTTGGAAAATGAAACCTATATATCTAAACTATAATCATGCATTGTTCAACAACTTAAATGACAAGTATAATTAGAAGAACAAATGCACCCCTCATATTAGGAGTTTCCCAGTTAGGATTTTCACCCTCGGAACCCGATGAAATCGTCGAGCATGTCTTAGGGTTACATTCAATGCAAATTAACTTGTCATGTGGGTTCGACGATGTGCCTATCTACTACGGTTTCCCTTTCTCTTCATTTTATTATTGTGTATGTATATATTAGGGTTTCTCGAATTAGGGTTTATATCTCTCAACAGTACTTAACTTTCTCCTTTAGCCGCTTTGACTTATTCGTTTTTCCACCTATGCGTAAAATATGGATCCACACGTCGAGAGGCGAAGAAAAGGAAGAGTTGATCCAAGGTGTGATCCGTGGGGAAGATAATTTAGGCGTATCAACGTTTACGAACAACTCGGTGAGGGTGATCCTCTTTACCGGAGTAGACAACTTGTTTGAGGTTGAAGGTGTTGCCTTCGCGAGAGAAGGCGATGCCTTGTGTAATCGAAGGCGACCGCTCGGAGGTGCATGTAATATAAATCAATTCATTAATTAATCATCGCTATCTATATAGAAATAGTAACGACGATCTTTCTTCTTTTAGCCCTCGGATCGAAGGAATCTCTTGAAATGAGCGACGAGGCCCAACCAAAAAGTTGGAAGACCATGAGAGGTTCAGGATCGAAGATGTCGCGCAGACGGTGAACCGACCGCTCCGAAGTTGTCGCAACCAAATTTGTGGCACAATGCGAATGTCGTTAGGGACTTAATCCGATCACCATTAGAAATTGGAATAGGCCTGCTAATGCGGATGAAGAGGAACATGTTTATTTGTCCCTAACCACGCCAAAGATTTCTTGTGGAAGAGGCTCATGGTTAATTTCAAACTAGAAGATAGAGCTGGATCCAAATGCGGAGGATCCAGTTGAGGGCCATTACAACATGGGAGAGCCATGGAGGCTAAGGTCGAGTGGGCTTTGAAGAAGATGGCGATGTTTCACCAAGCTGGAAAAGATTGCACCTTGACTATGTCGTGAAAGAAGACTCGATTTCAAGAAGACTCGGTTTGAAGATAAAACCATTACGCTGAGTTTGTGGAATACAAGACATCGAAAAAGCTAAGGAAATGTCTGAAAAGAATAAGCTGAATCTGCTAACAAGAAGTATCACCATACTATGGGGCAAGGTGGCTCTGGTGGCATTCCTAAGTGGGAGAAACTTGAGCGAGGCTGCGTGATAAAAATATCACCCAGAGGTAAGAAGATTGGGTAGAACGTGCAAGGAATTGGTTTTACGGGCATGGGGGCACGTTGGACTCGGAAGGAGGTGTATATATACCATACGACATAAAGACCCCTTGCCAATCGAGAGGATGAGAAAAGCGGTAAAGGCTGTTAAAGATGGGGACTTCATTCCCGATAGAGAATGATGAGCTCACACTCGCCTTGGAAATAAGGAACATGATGGACGAACACGAGGCACAATAGGCTCCCAATCATGGAGGACTGGGTTTCGAAGAGAGGAAGAAATATCTGATAGAAGCCGTCGGAGGAGTAAGGACAGGCGGCGGTTGAAAGTCGAGAAAAGAAGCGAATGCGTTTAATTGAAAACGATTAAAGCAACAACAAGATGAAATTAACTCACTTAAGAGCAAAGTACTACCGCGCCCCATCTCGTGACAGCTTGCATTCGATGCTACCGCCTATCGAATAATCGAAAAGCGATGTGGCTTCCGAGGTCGGGTGATGACAATGGCGATGCCGATGATGCACCGACGATGGCTCTGTTGGCTACCAGTGGATGATATCAGAGATGACACCTGCGATCTACATGTCAAAGTTGTGAACATATCAATGAAGGTGGCGGTCGGCTATGCCTTACCAATTGGACCCACACCAACTTACCACGGTCGTCCGGTTCGAGGGCTACGCTGTTGTCGGCGTGGATGAAATCATGCCCACCTTTGAGGTTTTGGATCTTCACTACCTTTGGTGAAGGGATGTGGTTGTCTTGGGTGGCAAAGCGTCACCATTCTATGGCCGAAGGATTGTATCGTGCTTCAAATCACGCCAAGGCCATCTTCGCGCCGCCTCACCCGTCTCGGGAGGTTCGCCGCGGCAGCCGTCTTCGTCGCCTCACCGGCTCCATCGCCTCACCAATCTCGGTGCAGCCATCGCCATGGAGCCATCGCCGGCGCCTCGGGATAAAAAGCGTGCGTCGCTCTTGTCTTGTCGAAGCGATCGCCAAAACGTAAACAAGAGCCTCTTCCAAAAGTACCAACGGTTCCTCCCAAGAGCTTATGGTATCTTGAAGAGGAGGCTGGCGATCGTTGATCTTGAAGCGACAGCGTTTTTTAAGCTAAGGCGGAAAGAGCGAGTTCCCGGCACCAAAGAAGAAAAAGCCAAAGTGTTGAAAATGCTAAAGACTCTTCATCAACCCGAGCCAAATGTCATCGGACTATGAGCGTTCTATTCTCAAGTCACATGCACAAAAAGCCTCGAAGAGCGATCTTGATGCAAGCGGAAATCTGTTGCCCAGCTCGGAGAACAAGCAAAAGCAGACTTGCGCCCTCTCAAGGTGATTTCTCAAACCAATGTGGGGTCGAGCAAATATGGGGCGAAGAAGCGGTATGATCAGTAGTTACTGTCTGGAGAAACGCTGCTCAAGGTATGAGTATTGCCGATACTTATCGATTAGAGTTCTTCCCGTGAGTGAAGTAGCATACAAATACCGATCGGCAAACCTCTCGTCAAACTGAGGAGGTAAATAATCTTTCAACAAAAATGCGAAGATTGCATAAGCGGTACATGCACGCCACAAGTAGGGCTAAGCTGGATAGTCTTGAGGTTACAAAAAAGCATCATGGGAAAGAAAGTGATGACATGATATCCATTGAATTTAATGAGCTATTTCAATTATTCAATCAAGGCCTTGGACAAATCGCTCATGATTGCCTATTATGTAAGTACTAATTCGTAATTAACTTAGTCTCCAGCTATCTCACTTTGTTTATTGCATGTATATAATCATCTTGTAATATGCGAGAATGAAGATTCTCGAATGCTGAGAGGACAAATCTATGATATTGGCTTCATTGACCCATATTGGGTTCATGAAGCTAATCTCAAATAAGCCCCGGGATACGGAGGATAATATAGTACAGCGTTAAGGTTTCAAGAAACCAAAGGAAATACTTTTTCCTTACAACTTGAGTGAGTGTTATTGTCTTGTATACACTTTCTATTTCGCTTACTCGATGTTAAGTATATAATTGATTAGTTATGCATTACTTCCACTATATTACATTAATCATTCAACTTGACAAAGGCGTGTACTAGTCATGGACTCGAAACATAAACCCCTTGAGGCGTGGAAGGACATGCGAGATACTTCTCCGGTAATTCTAATCATTACTACACTATATCGGCAGCGTTCGTGTATTTTATGATATCAAGTACTTAATAACTTCTTTTATTCGTTTTCTTGGCGGTAGCTTGAAGCAGTTCACCAAGGCTAGGGGTGTTTGGAAAGAAGCTTACATTTCAACCACTAGATGTAAGCACCACTAGCTATATCAGCGCATCTCTTTGATTCTAGTTTTGATCAGATTATTATCATGCTTGATTATTATTTTGATTGAACTATGTTCTTGTGAAGTGCACGACACGGGGACGGGTAACAATCTCTGTGGATACTATGTTTGCGAGTTCATCCGGGCGTGCGATGAAGGGCAGAAATTTAGAGCAACTCCACGTATGTAAACAATTTCTATAGTTTTATTTTCAAACAAATTGTGTTTAGTTTCATTCATATAGTGACTCCTTTTTAAATTAGATCGAGCGTCTGGGCGGTCTTACGCCAAGGATCGTCACGAGCAATTCGGGAGGAATTGGCGGGATTCTTGGATGCGAAGTCCTAGACCCGAAGGGAGTACTATTCAACGTGTATAGACAATAGGGATTGTAAAAATACCAACTCGGTGGTGTATAGACAAGGGAATACTTTTGTATGTAGTGCATGAACTCGATCCGTGTATTGAATGTAATATTGTCATGATGATCTTGTGTAATATAAGGTTCCTTCATTGATAAGTGCAAAACACTAAATAAACAATAAAACAACCTAAATGAATTCTACGCGGCACAAAAGTGGCGAAAATGCTTTGCTTGACAACAAAATGTGCAAAATGAATTCTACGCATGGCGAAATGAACCAAATCTCTGCAGCGGCGAAGGTTATTAGTCGGTTCGTATTACGACAGGACTACTCCCTCCTCGCACGTGCTGCCACGTGTATGATCTTTGTCGGTTGGTGGGGCAACCGGGACTAAAGGTTCGGGCTTTAGTCCCGATTGCCCCGTCCCGGTTGGGCAACCGGGACTAATGCCCCTTACCAACCGGGACACATGGGGTGTTTTCTACCAGTGGGGTTTAATCATAAGTATGTATTAGTCCAAGTAAGGTCGGTACATTAGCACAGGTTCACCCACACAACACTTACAACAACAAATAAGAGTACTCACTATTTGAAGCGAAAGCACTTGACAGAATTCCCATGTGTTTTCGAGAACGTTTGGTCCTTATAGGTATTTCCACCGGCTTGTCCTTTGCTAAGAAAGGATTGGGCCACTTGCTGCAGTTGTTCGTTGTCTTTATTACTTGCATTTTGTTTTGTTTCTTTATCAGAAACCCGCTAAAAATCCATTTGATAAGTATTTACAGAGATTTCCTGCTCCACACCACTAGTCAACACCTTCTGCTCCTCGTTGGGATCAACACTCCTATTTATCGATAGTACTATGATACACCCCCTATACTTGTGGGTCATCACTTGTGCACACCGGGCCAGATCTCAGCTACTCTATGGGCTGCATTCCAAGTTTCATGGAGGAACCCATGACGGAACACCTTGCCACCGTCAAGCACATCTTTTGGTACATTTGTGGGTATGCTACATCTTGGATGCATGTATAGACACAATTCGGGAGTGCAACACATCATGGGGTTCGGTGACAGTGACATGGCGGGAGATGTAGACACTCGCAAGAGCACCACTGGCCAGTCTTCATCCTTGGGAGCAGAAAATAGTATCTCTCTCCTCATGTGAAACTGAGTATGTCGCGGCAACACTTGCAACATGTGGGGGTGTGTGGCTGGCCCGGCTACTCTCGGATATCACAAATACCGTTGTTGATTGTGTCACTCTCATGGTTGACAACAAGTCAGCATTCTTCCTCATGAAGAACCTTATCTTTCACGATCACTTTGAAGAATATTGATCTGAGGTATCACTTCATCGGAGAGTGTGTGGAGGAAGGAAAAGTGGAGGCCGAGCCCATTTCTTTAGAAAACCAACCTGCGGATCTACTACCCAAACCTCTTGGGCAAGTTCGTCTTCAATAGTTATGTTCAAGCATCAACATGGTTGAGGTACAGTAGGTACACAAGCATTATGGAGTGAATTGCTGAAATAAACTTTGTGCATTAGTGTCTAGTTTACTAGGTTCAAGTTACTCTTGATTGTCATGTGTTGTCGACAACAGTTAGATGAGTTTCAGTTAAGTAGTTAGCCGCCGTCAGTTGTTAGTTAGGCATGATCTAGTTAAGATGTGACGTGGCTAACAAATCAGGCATGACAATACCGACATGTGTAGTCCTCGTGCTGCACGATTTGATTCGTGGGATGGTGAGAGTAGCACGGATCATGGATCATGGTTCGCTCAGGTGTATAAGTGTCATTTGTAAGTTTAGAATAAAATAAACAGAAAGATAAAAAACACAAGGCAATATTACTACACCACAAAATACTCTTGTGTTTGTGAGTTTATCTTGTTTTTTTATCCTCTGAAATTTGTGTGCAGAGAGAGAGAGTTGATACTCGAGAGATTAGGCTGACATGTCATGTGGTAATAATGTTTGTCTGTCTCATGATTTATATTCTAAAATTAATCAGGAAAATATTGCCTAATTATCCAACACTTCCTCCCCACCCTTTCCATTGCCTCCGCGGGCCGTCGTATCGCCGCCAGCCTAGCCAATACGGGTTGAACTCGTCTACCACGTTGGCGGCGGCATCGTATTCGGCCTTGGCTTGGGGTTCCTCACGCTCGTGGGAGTGGTGTCCCTCTTTACTCATGATCTAGAGTAGGAAGGTGGTTGGGGAAGTCACGATCGCCACCTTCTCACTCTTCCTGCTGGAATCCATGGGTCATTCTTGCTTCACTGGAGGCCCTGGCCTCTCGCGACCAAGGAGGAGCTGGATTTGGGCGTCTATGGCTACGTATCGCCGATCCGGGAGGTGGAGGCCTAACCAGAGCCGACAATACGAAGTTTCTCTGACTCCGATAGGGGAACTGATGGCGTCTCCATCATTTCCATTGAAGATAGGATTAAGGAAGGGAGCTAGGCGGGCGACAATTCATACAATCCCAAGGCAAAGTCGAAGAAGAGGATAAGGCGTACACATGCTGCCTTGGCTACGTTACAAAGTTGGTTTGCTCTTTACAATACTTGGACAACACATACACAAGATGTAGGGTTCGCAGCATAGAAAACAAAAAAAATTTCTACGATGTGAACTATATACCAAGATCTATCTATTAGATACAAACAACAGGCGGATGTATATCCGTAGAGAACATACCCTTGAAGATCGACAAAGCTTAACGAGTTCAACTCGTGGTTGATGTATACGATCTCTTGCCGATCTCAAGATCGAGAGGAAGTCCTAGCGCCGCAAATTAGCAGCGCATCCGTGCTCGCACACACGTTCGAGGCACCGAGCAACCTCCGCCTCCTCGCTCCAGCGATGCAGCGGAAGCACAACTCTTTCTTGCCGAATAGCCACCGGGAACATGTATCTCGCTAGTCCGAGACCATGGGGGATAAATTCTAGAGGGGGAGAGAGATCCTTCACGAGGAGGTGTGAGAGACAAGTGAGGAGGGGGCTCCTTTTATAGGAGGAGGGGGACCCCAAGGGGTGGCGGCGCTTGGGGCTGCCCCTTGCCTCCCCTCTTCACGTGGGTGGACACTCCACTCACAAATCTCCTTTAAATTCCCTCCACTCAAAGTCCACTCAAATTCCCATTAAATTTCCACCAAATTTAATGCAAACTCTCATTAAATAAAACTCTTTTATTTTATTCAGAATTTTGTCAATTACTTTAATGACAAACATTCACAAATAACCTTGCTAGAATTCTATTTCACATGCATAACCACTTTATGCAATTTCACCCAAAAACTTTGTTTGTATGTAGTGAAATAAATTCCTGCGCTTATTCATTCTTTCGGCATGAAACATTTGCTCCAATTGGATGTCGGTGTCTCTTAAGTGTGTCACCCTACGGTTCGTGAATAATGCGGACATGATCGAGACCCCTCTCGGATCAATAATCGAAGCGGGATCGGAGACCCATCTTGACTCCCACACATTCAACGATGACTTTCTTGTGATCGTCGGAACCTTTACGCTAGTATCTTAATCCCTTTGTTTCACAATATATTACATGTCCGAGATTCGATCATCGGTATCTCCATACCTAGTTTGATCTTATTACCGACATGCACTCTTTTCTCGTTCTGTGATATAACATTCTAGTGATCAAATCACTTGCTTGCAAGCTAATCAATGTGATATCACCGAGAGGGCCCAGTATATCTATCCGTCATCGGGATGAACAAATTCCACTCTCGATCCATGAGCCTCAACATAACACTTTATTAGTTACGAATCCATCTTTATAATCACCACATTACGGTGTGACGTTTGATGTTATCAAGAAACTCTTAGGTGTTAGTGATTGACATGATCTCATGGTCTAAGGATTAGGATCACCGTAAGTTGTTATAGCAATATAAACTCAATGACTTTGATCGTAATGCTATACTTCGGATGAATGTTCATCACACCATTACACTAATGTTGTGATCCCGTTATTAACAACATCCAATGTCCATGATCAGGAAACCTTGATCATCTTGTTAATCAACGAGCTAGTTTATGAGAGAGGCATAACTAGGAACTTTACATTTGTTTATTAAACACACATGTATTAACGTTTCCGTATCAATACAATTATAGCATGCAAAATAAACATCTATCATATACTTGGAATACACATAATAAACACTTTATTATTGCCTCTCAGGGCATATTCCCTTCAGTCTCCCACTTGCACTAGAGACAATAATCTAGTTACATAGTGATAAATCTAACACCCATTGAGTTACGGTGTTGATCATGTTTTGCTCTAGGGAGAGTTTTAGTCAACGGATCTGCTACATTGAGATCCGTATGTACTTCTACAAATCCTTATATCTCCATCCTTGACATGCTCATGGATGGAGTGAAACAGCGCTTAATATGCTTGGAATGCTTGTGAGACCTTGGCTCTTTGACATTGGCAATGGCACCATTGTTGTCACAATAGATCACCATTGGGTCCAAGCGTTTGCCACCACTCCTAGTTTGGATATGAACTCCTTCATCCAAAGCGCTTCTGCCGCTTCAAGCGACAACATATTCGGCCTCCGTTGTTGATCCCGCTACCACGGGTTGTTTGGAGCTCCTCCAACTAACCGCTCCTCCATTCATGAGAAATACGTATCCGGATTGAGACTTAGAGTCATCCGGATCGGTGTCAACTAAGCGTCGACATAACACTTAGTGACGAGCTCTTCTTCACCTCCGTATACAAGAAACATATCCTTAGTTCTTCGTAAGTACTTAAGGATATTCTTGACCGCTATCCAATGTTAGAACACGGATCCGATTGGTACCTACTAGTCAAACTAATAGCATGTGCCATATCCGGTCTTGTACATAGCATGGCGTACATTATATAGCCTATGGTGAAGCATAGGGGACTTTGTCCATTATCTCTCTTTCTTCCTGAAGCGGACTTTGAGTCTTACTCAATGTCTTGCCTTGCAACATAGGTAAGAACCCTTCTTACTTAGTCCATTTTAAACTTCTTTAAAATCTTATCAAGGTATGTACTGCGATAGCCCTATTAGGCGCCTAGATCTATCTCTATAGATCTTTATGCCTAATATGTATGGCGCTTCACCTAGGTCCTTCATTGAAAATTTCTTTGTTTAGATAACTTTTAACACTTTGTTTAAAAGATCTATATCATTTCCGATCAATAATATGTCATCCACATATAATATCGAAATGCCACATTGCTCCCACTCACTTTCTTGTAAATACAAGCTTCTCCATAAGTTTGGACAAATCCAAACTCTTTGATCACCTCATCAAAGCGTTGATTCCAACCGTGATGCTTGCTTCAATCCATAGATGGATCGCTGAAGCTTGCACACCTTGTTAGCATCCTTAGGATCGACAAAACCCTTTGGTTGTATCATATACAACTCTTCTTCAATATTACCATTGAGAAGCGGTTTTGACATCCATCGCCATATCTCATAATCGAAATATGCAGCAATTGCTAACATAATCCTAACTGACTTTAGCATCGCTACGGGAGAAAGTCTCATCGTAGTCAACTCCTTGAATTTGTGAAACCCCTTTGCGACAAGTCGAGCTTTATAAACGGTCACATTACCATCGACATCAGTTTTCCTTTTGAAAATCCATTTGTTCTCCATGGCCTTTCGGTCGTGAGGTAATTCCACCAAGTTCCAAACTTGATTTTCATACATGGATTCCATCTCGGTTCATGGCTTCTAACCATTTGTTGGAATCGGGCTCATCATCGCTTCTTCATACGTCACGGGGTCATCATTTTCATCAACCATGAAATTCATGGCGGGATTTCCGTCTGACTCGGGGCTGCACGCGTCTGTTTGACTGCGAGGTTTGAGTACTCTCTTTCGAGTTTCATGATCATTATCACTAGTTCCCTCTTCAGCAGGTGGAGCCAACTCCGGAACAACTTCCATTGCGCTACCCGCCATACTTTGAAGAGAAGGTTCCTAACCTCTTGAGTTCTACCTTCCGACTACTCACACCTTCGCGAGAAACTCTTTCTCTAGAAAGGATCCATTCTTAACAACAAAAACCTTGCCCTCGGATCTGTGATAGAAGGAATACCCAATAGTTTCTTTAGGGTATCCTATGAAGGCGCATTTTCCGCTTTGGGTTCGAGTTTATCGGTTGAAGTTTCTTCACATAAACATCGCATCCCCAAACTTTAGAAATGACAGCTTAGGTTTGTTTCAAACCACAATTCATCTGGTGTCTTTTCAGCGGATTAGATGGTGCCCGATTTAAAGTGAATGCAGTTTCTAGTGCATAACCCCAAAATGACAACGGCAAGTCCGTCAGAGACATCATAGATCGAACCATATCTAATAAAATGCGATTCTGACGTTCCAACACACCATTTATGTGGTGTTCGAGGTGTGAGTTGTGAAACAATTCCACACTCTTTCATGTGAGTGCTAAACTCGTAACTTAGATACTCACCTCCACGGTCGGACCGTAGAAATTTGATCTTTCTATTACGATGATTTTCCACTTCATTAAAATTCCTTGAACTTTTCAAAGGTTTCGACTTGTGTTTCATCAAGTAGATATAACCGTATCTATTCAAATCATCCGTGAAAGTAACAAAATAACGATATCCACCTCGGCGACACACTCATTGGACCACATACATCAGAATGTATGATTTCCAATAAATCATCGCCGTTCCATTGAACCGGAAAAGCGTTCTAGTCATCTTGCCCATAAGGCATGGCTCGCATGTATCAAATGATTCATAATCAAGTGATTCCAAAAGTCCATCCGAATGGAGCTTCTTCATCGTTTAACGCCAATATGACCTAGCGGCAGTGCCACATATATGCGGATATATCATCATTAAGTTTAATCCTTTTAGCATCAACATTATGAATATGTGTAACATTATCATCGAGATCTAATAGAAATAAACCATTCATCATCGGTGCATGACCATAAAGATTTCATTCATATAAATGGAACAACCATTGTTCTTGGATTTAAATGAATAACCACCGCATCAAACACGATCCAGATACAATGTTCATGCTCGGTCGGGCACCGGATAACATTTATTCAAGTTTATAACTAATCCCGGCAAGTGAAGAGCGGCGTTCGACGGCGATCACATCAACGCTTGATCCATTGCCGACCGCATCTTGACCTCACCTTGCTAGCGGTTGCTTGTTCCGAGCCTCGATTCGAGTTACAAATATTAGCAACTGAGCGGTATCAAATACCGGTGCTCTGCGAGCACTAGTCAAGTACACATCAATAACATGTATATCATATATACCTTTGTTTGCCTTGTCGGCCTTCTTATGCGCTAGATACTTG
Organism: Avena longiglumis; assembly: GCA_030063025.1. Classification (NCBI taxonomy): domain Eukaryota; kingdom Viridiplantae; phylum Streptophyta; class Magnoliopsida; order Poales; family Poaceae; genus Avena; species Avena longiglumis. Next base: position 76,322,321 of record CP125976.1, on the reverse strand, counting down.
GGGCGATTGCGCTTCGATGGCGATCCCTTACAATAGTAGCACTTTTCGAATCGGACTTAGGTCCAACTCGGGGTTTCTTTTCGGTAGGCAACGGGCTTGCCGCCTTACTTCCTTTTTTCCTTCTTGTCTTTCTTGAAACCGGTGTTCCTATTGATCATCAACACTTGATGTTCCTTTTTGATCTCCACTGCGGTTTTAAGCATTGTGAAGCTCGGGAGAGACTTCTTCATGCCTTGCATATTATAGTTCATCACGAAGCTCTTATAGCTAGGTGGCGGACTATGAGAACACGATGGATGCCTAAGTCAATGGGAATCGATATTCCCAAGGACACAAGCTTATCGGTAACCCGACATCTTGAGTACATGCTCACTAACTGTGCTCTTCCATCATGCGACTAAAGAACTTTTACGAGCGTTGTAGCTCTCACATGACATGTGTGTCGAAAATCATTTTCAACTCACCCATTGTATCAAATGCATTGCCGTTTTAAACGCTTTGAAGTTCGGCTCTAGCCCATACAATATGCCGCAATGAACTAAGTTGTGGTCCTCGTGAGTCGATAGACATTCTTCTCCTCGTCGGGGCATCATCAAAAGGTGGGGGCCTAGCGCTTCTAGCACATATTGCTTTTGTGCGTGAGAGGAGAATCCTCAAATTCATGGCCCATTCGGTAAAGTTGCTACCGTTCGTTACTAGTTTCTCTTTCTCCATGAACACATTGAAATTAAGCGGTGGTGCCATCTACAACAGAATTTGTAAATTTTAGACTAAGTGTATGATAGATTGAGTTCAAACAATCCATATTATGAATGAACTCCCACTCAAAACGACATCCCTCGTGCCTTTTGGTGATTACATGAACCAAATCCACTACACCAAGTCCGATCATCACGTGAGTCGGTATAGCTTCAAAGCGAGCATCAAATGGGCATCATATCAACTATATGACTCATGCTTAACCTTTGGTCCGTGTTAGAGGCCGTATATGTACATGCTAGGCTCGTAAGTTAGAACCTTAGTATTCGTGTGTATTGTTTTACACCGAAATATGGTCGTGGATCCAAGAACACCCGATCATCACGTGATGTCTTGGGCGGCGAAAACATAATCGGTGCATACTAAAGGAAGAACACATTGTTATCTTGATATTTAAATGAGGGATCATCTTATTATGCTAACAAAGCGCTAAACAAGCAATATAAGATGCTATCAAAACATCATATGTTTATTAGTGAAATGATATGGTTCCTGCAGATGATCTCTATCATGTGCATCGTGGTATGAACACTATCATACCTAGATGTGTAAATCCAAGGTCTATGGATTTTACGCTATGTGTGTTAGAGTATCATCTCATACTTCTACTTACAACACTACCATATCATAACACTAGCCCAGCAACAATCTAAACTAGACGCCTCTAATTTATCCATTGCAAGTTTTACGTGGCTTAGGGCTTTCGAGATAGAACCGTTCTTACCTACAAACATGAACCACAACGAGGATAATCAAATTGTTGACAACTCGCTTGCAAAATAGATATTGACTATAGTAGGAGAGACAGACACCCGCTAGCCACTTATGCAAACTAGTTGTATGTCAAGTGTGGAACAGGTCTCATGTGCGAGTACATGTAAAGTTCGTCCGGGCCGCTTCATCCCACTATGCCACCAATATCCAAAATTACAACAAAGGAGCAACAACATGATCATCATCGCCCACATACTCATATGTGTACTACCAGTGTAAAGTATCTACACATAGATCCGGCTCTGATACCCTTTGTAGGGTTATGACATAGAAAACAAAATTTTTCCTACGATATGAACTATATACCAAGATCTATCTACTAGATACAAACAACGGGCGGATGTATATCCTTAGAGAACATACCCTTGAAGATCGACAAAGCTTAACGAGTTCAACTCGTGGTTGATGTAGACGATCTCTTGCCGATCTCAAGATCGAGAGGAAGTCCTAGCGCCGCAAATTAGCAGCGCATCCGTGCTCGCACACACGTTCGAGGCACCAAGCAACCTCCGCCTCCTCGCTCCAGCGATGCAGCGGAAGCACAACTCTTTCTTGCCGAATAGCCACCGGGAACATGTATCTCGCTAGTCCGAGACCATGGGGGATAAATTCTAGAGGGGGAGAGAGATCCTTCACGAGGAGGTGTGAGAGACAAGTGAGGAGGGGGCTCCTTTTATAGGAGGAGGGGACCCCAAGGGATGGCAGCGCTTGGGGCTGCCCTTGCCCTCCCTCTTCATGTGGTGGACACTCCACTCACAAATCTCCTTTAAATTCCCTCCACTCAAAGTCCACTGAAATTCCCATTAAATTTCCACCAAATTTAATGCAAACTCTCATTAAATAAAACTCTTTTATTTTATTCAGAATTTTGTCAATTACTTTAATGACAAACATTCACAAATAACCTTGCTAGAATTCTATTTCACATGCATAACCACTTTATGCAATTTCACCAAAACTTGTTTGGTATCTAGTGAAATAAATTCCTCGCTTATTCATTCTTCGGCATGAAACATTTGCTCCAATTGGATGTCGGTGTCTCTTAAGTGTGTCACCCTACGGTTCGTGAATAATGCGGACATGATCGACACCTCTCGGATCAATAATCGAGCGGGATCCGAGACCCATACTGACTCCCACACATTCAACGATGACTTTCTTGTGATCGTCGGAACCTTTTACGCTAGTATCTTAATCCCTTTGTTTCACGATATATTACATGTACAAGATTCGATCATCGGTATCTCCATACCTAGTTTGATCTCGTTACCGACGTGCACTCTTTTCTCGTTCCTGTGATATAACATTCTAGTGATCAAATCACTTGCTTGCAAGATAATCAATGTGATATCACCGAGAGGGCCCAGAGTATATCTATCCGTCATCGGGATGAACAAATTCCACTCTCGATCCATGAGCCTCAACATAACACTTTATTAGTTCTGAATCCATCTTTATAATCACCCTGTTACGGTGTGGCGTTTGATGTTATCAAGAAACTCTTCCGGTGTTAGTGATTGACATGATCTCATGGTCTAAGGATTAGGATCACTTCGTAAGTTGTTATAGCAATATAAACTCAATGACTTTGATCGTAATGCTATACTTCGGATGAATGTTCATCACACCATTACACTAATGTTGTGATCCCGTTATTAACAACATCCAATATCCATGATCAGGAAACCTTGATCATCTTGTTAATCAACGAGCTAGTTTATGAGAGAGGCATAACTAGGAACTTTCTGTTTATTTATTAAACACACATGTATTAACGTTTCGGTATCAATACAATTATAGCATGCAAAATAAACATCTATCATATACTTGGAATACACATAATAAACACTTTATTATTGCCTCTCAGGGCATATTCCCTTCACAAGACACATACAAAAATTACACAGAGCATGGACAATGCTCGACTCAATGCATTGGTGGGAGACAACAACTGTGGTAGGCATTTATTGGGGTGCCAGATAAATGAAGGAAGAAAGAACGTATCGTTAGCTGGCCTCACGGGGCAGCAATGGGGACACTATGGAGCACTACGGTCTCAACAGTGAGGCCAGGACCGAAGCCGAAGAGAACGCCCCACTCCTTGCCCTCACCAGTAGTGGTGTGGCCTTCCTGGGCGGAGCGCTTACGCATCTCATCCAGGATGAAGAGCACGCAAGCGCTGGACATATTGCCGTACTCGGAGAGGATGTGCCGGGTGGCTCGCATCCGTTTCTCATCGAGGTGGGCCTCGGCCTCCACTTTGTCTAGGATCGCCGGACCGCCGGGGTGGGCCACCCAGAAGATGGAGTTCCAATCACTAATGCCCAATGGCTCAAAGGCGTGAACCAGTGCAGTATTGATGTTCTTAGAGATGGCCGTTGGCACGTCCTTGTGGAGGTGGAAGGTGAGCCCCACCTCCTTGAGATATCCCTGAATAAAGCCATCCGTGTCTGGCAATATGGTCTGGCTTGCCGACACCGGTTGGGCGATGGCGCTCCGTGGGGACGTCGGGGTCGGCACCGATGACTATCGCGCCAGCGCCATCCCCGAAGAGTGCTTGGCCGATCATAAAGTCGAGGTTGGTCTCCGAGGGAGCACGGAAGCACATTGTGGTGACCTCCGAGCAGATAACGAGAACGCGCGCATCACGGTTGTTCTCTGCGAGGTCTTTGGCCACACGGAGGGCCGTGCCTCCGGCGTAACAGCCCTGTTGGTACAACATGACGCGCCTCACGGACGGGCTGAGGCCGAGCATCTTGACCAGCTGATAGTCGGCGCCCGGCAAGTCCACCCCAGTGGTGGTGCAACAGAACACGAGGTGGGTGATGCTACACATCGGCCTGCCCCATTCCTTAATCGCCCTCTGCGCTGCCACCTTACCAAGCCTCGGGATCTCGTCCGCCAAGATGTCCTGGCGCGCGTCCAATGACGGCGCCATGAACGTGGCAATGCTTGGGTTCTCCTTGATCATCTCTTCCGTGACGTGCATGTACCTCTTTCGGACCATCGACTTGTCGCCTGCACACGCACATTAAATATTATGGTGACTGTGTAATAGAAGTTGTTTTGATACTGTGTATGTAGTAGATGCATATGATATGAAGTACAAAAGGTAATGTTTAGAATAATTTGAAACGTGGAAGTGCCTACGAGGCCTTGAATTGGGATCTATTATATACTAAAAGCAATATAAGGAGAACCAACTCGTGATTGGATGGTTAGGAGGGCAGTGGTACCCCCAGCCCACCAAAGTTCAAACCCCAGGTTTAACACTTTGGTGTCTCATAAAGACGGAATATTCTTTCAGTGGAAGGCGACGTTCCTGTCGATAGCGAGGCGCCTGCAGTGACTTCGTCAATCTCAAGATCCGTCGGCTCAGTCTCTCGGAGGTGCTCATAGGGATAGGGTGTGCGTGCATATGTTCATAGGGGTGAGTGTATGTACGCATTGTGAGCGTCTGCGTTTGTATTGTGTTTCTAAAAAAAGCAATATAAGGTTTTTTTTCGAGGCATCACGTTGATCCATATCATCAAAATTATTTTAATTATTAGATTTATAATTAATGGTGAAGATGTAATCTAAGATTAAAATATAAATAGTGTTACGTAAAAGTAAACGTGTACAAGAAAAGTCTTATGTCACGTTAGGTGTTATAGTTGAGTCTGTCTCAAATTTACTATATATACATGAAAATCGAGTTCCATAGGCAATTCTCTTCCGGTATCTCTCTAAAAAAAACTTTTGCGTCAGGGACATAGCGGTTAAGATATACATATATCCCTATGCCAGGCCTAGGTACACGTTATTACAATCTGATACGATGTAGTGTGGATGTGTGTGCCCAAATAAATACCAAAACTGTGGATCACTTGATCAATTACATATACACCAAGCTACGAACCAAATCGATCAGCTAGCTAGGTTAGCACGTGTGTCTAGCATGAGCGCTCTAGCGATTGATTTGGACATCATATTTCGGTAAAAGTAAAGCACATCACATGACGAGTTGGCTGATGAAATTTTATGTCCTTTCGTAGACATCAGTATAGAGCAATCATGCTAAGACTTGGCAGATAAATACAATCTGGCAAGTAAATACACGCAAGGATGCTTATAATTGTAAATTTATTTTCATACAGTAACAAATTCAGTATAGGAAAATAAGACACATGAGTTACTAATTAGACTATCGATGTAAAATTTACTCTCTTTATCCAAAAATAAGTGACTTCAATTTATCTAGATTCATATGTATATACACGTATTTTAGTGTGTAGATATATACGAATACAGAAGAATCCAAATCGCTTATTTTCGAATGGAGGGAGTATGTGTCTTTCAAAAACTATTTTCTAACACCTTCACCTTAGGTGTCCTATTCGGCATGCATTTGGCTATTGAAGGTGAAAGAACTTGGCGGAGACCGAAAAGCTTACTACTCTTTTTATGTAAAATTATAGTACAGAGAGTATAAAAAGTAAAGTTGGTACACACGTATAAAAGTAAACATGTCAATGCACAAGAAGACAATGATGGAGGAAACTAGAGGAATACACATTTTCTTTCCCTATGTAAAGAAGTCATTTATTACATATTAAAGTGAGAATGGCATGTCAATGCACAAAGAGGGAGGAAACTAGAGGAACAAACAATTTTCTTTTGTGAGACAAATTAAGATCTATAGAGACTAAAAAAAGAGTGATATATCTTATTTGGCCTACTTGTTAACAAGGATCATTTTACTCTTCACTCCTTTATGAATAATATTGCCACAAAGAAAATGCTCAGTCACACAATACTGATTGCTCATTACCAAGTTTTGTTTACTTAATTTATCTTCATATATATGAATATGTGATCATTGATCTAATGGACTCATATATGTTCATAATGGGACTTGAATCATGGACTTTTATAACTTACCAGATCATTCTCACCCGGTTGTTACAATGGTCCATCATTATTAGTAGACAAGAAATATACATTTTTCTAATTACGTTTCATGACCAACAATCTGAATTGTTTTTATTAACTTCATAAGTTGATCTAATATCACATAAATACCACATGGTATTAATGCCTAAAAATGAAAAGTTATTCTATTTTTTAATATTATGTATGCGATGAAAAAGTTGTTTCCTTTTCATGTGATTTTTTTATATAACAATTTTTTTGTTGTGGCTATACAATCATATTATTTTTATGTCTACCACATAATGTTTTTAAACTATAAATAAATCTATCATACATATTAAACACACTAGAGTGATGCCCTCGCAAGACCACCATGCTAGTTAACTTTAGAAAACAATACATGATCTGTTTAGAAACAGATAGCATGTCCTAGTGGAACACGCAGTATGGTTTTGTAGTAAGGAAAGTGACATGCATTTCTCAACAACACCGTAGGAATTAGTATAATAGATCAACTGCTTACACATCCGCTTGAACTTGTCCTTGAGATCGACGAGGTGATCGCTCTTGGTCATCCGGAAGTAGTAGTCCGGGTAGTCCGCCTGATACACGCAGTTCTCTGGCGTTGCCGTGCCGATGGAGAGCACCGTCGCCGGGCCCTTTGCCCGCTGCGCCATTATCACCTCCTCCACCGTCACCGGCGACATCTCCACCACCTCTGCTTGATCGGCCTGCTGCCTGGCTCTATGTATGGTGCGTTACTGTTGGAAGTGCTATCACCTACGCTGATGATGGTACGGGAAGAGGCACAAGCTTATTATGTAGAGGCTAGGCAGGCCGGCCGGCCGGCTCCTGCTGGTTAAAAACAAAGATGCTGCAACGCGCAAAAGAACGTCCAGTCGTGCTTGGCGTATTCTCTAAATGGTTGCCCGGCCATCTCTTTTCTGGAGAGTGCAAATGGAGGCGAGCTACATAGAGCTTGGTATTTAATAAATCGAAAATCATATTCACAAGTTTGAAAGAAAAAATCTTCATGTAGCCAATGATATACACTACAAGAGTGCCAAATGTCCTTGTAAAATATTTTATATTCTAGGCTACACAAAATGACAAAAGCACCGATCTAAATATAGTGAACAATGCACATTTTGAAAACTCTAAAACATGTCATACTTCTCATTTTTTTGTAGCCCAAAATAGAGAATAAATTAAATTAAGATTTTGCAAACTTATAAAATATATCATTGGATACATACAAATACTTTTTCATAATTTTTTGAAACTTTTAAATTTAATTTCTTGTTTAAGAAAATAAAAGGGCTCCATATCGATCAGAAATAAGTGTGTTTAGGCCATAACCTCCGCCGTACAACCTGACACCCTCTTTCAACCCATGATGTCCATATCATCCACGACGTGAGAGAGGTCATCCAGAAGCTCGACCTACAGTCGTCTTGATATATCAAGATTTCCATGAAGACTCTCGCAACCAAGGTACATTGAAGGAAGGTTACAAGATCAACTTAACATACAAGAGATCCAAGACTTAACGTGTAACATGGAGATACCTACCACCGACACCTATATATATCTGAAGATCATTTTCATCTACACCCAAGTCATTCACTGATGCCTAGTTTGTTACAATTGCGACAAGAAGATAACGAAGAACGAAAACGAAAAACACAGCAAGGGGACACAGATTTAACGTGGAAAACCTCTCCAACAAAGAGAGGAAAAAACCACGGCGGCCACCGTGGCTTCACTATATCGAGTGTTTACAAGCGGGATTTCCAGATGCAACTCTTCCAACGGCGGCGTACAAGGGGTTTATATATTGGTGGAAACCTAGGTCTTCGACGATCCGTACCGTACCAAGCCTCCCGGCGACGGGCCTCGCTCCACTCGTCAGAAGTTGGCCTATACTTTGTAGAATTTGGATCAACATATAACAAACTCCACCTTGAGACAAATTCCTCCTTGTAGCATCAACAGCATCTCCCTGAACAAACAAAGCAAATACTTTGGTAGCCAATAGCCACTTGGGCTAATCAGTTAAACCAACTAAGTTCGAGCAAAGCTCAAACTTAGCAACAAACAGGTTTAGTCATCATATCGGATTATCATGAGTGCTGATCTTGCATACCTTTAATTTACCTTGAGCAACAATGTCTCTAACAAAATGGTACTTGACATCAATTTGCTTAGTTCTCTCATGGAACATCTGATCTTTTGTAAGGTATATGGCACTTTGACTGTCACAAAACAAAGTAATGCAAGAATCATCTCCACAAAGCTCAGCAAATAAACCTTTCAACCAAAGCAGATTCTTTGCAAGCTTGACAATAGCCATGTATTCAGCTTGATGGATTGTGCAACAACAGACTGCAATGTAGCCTTCCATTAACAGCACAACCTCAACATTAAACACATAACCTGTGAGGGATCTTCTCTTATCCAAATCGGCGACAAAATCTGAATCCACATAGCCAGAGTCCCTCACGGTCTGCCAAACTTCAAACAAGCATTGGAAGTGCCAAGAAGGTACCTGAAAACCCACTGAACAGCCTTCCAATGTTCTTTACCAGGATTAGCCATGTATCTACTTATCAAACTCATAGCATATGATAAATCAGGGCGAGAACAAACCATGGCATACATCAAAGAACCAACACTAGAATACGGCACCTTTGACATGTACTCAAACTCTTCATCGGTAGTAGGACATTGAGAACGACAATTTAAAATGAGGAGCAATAGGAGTACTAACTGAATTGGCACCATCCATATTAAAGCGATGAAGAACTTTCTTAATGTAACTGTGACTAAGAAATAACAAACCAGATTTTCTATCTCGGGTAATTTCCATACCTAAGATCTTCTTAGCACCAAGATCCTTCATCTCAAACTCACTACTTAGGTGTGCCTTCAAAGTAGTGATTTCTTTCATGCCCTTGGCAGCAATTAACATATCATCAACATATAGCAGCAAGTATATAGGTGACCCATCAACAAACTTGATATAAACACAACTATCATATTTAGACCTCTCAAAACCATGTGAGATCATAAATGAATCAAACCTTTTATACCACTGTCTTGGAGATTGCTTTAAGCCATAAAGAGACTTCTTTAATTTGCACAAAATCCTCTTTACAGGGCACTATGAACCCTTACGGTTGGTCCATGTATATTTCCTCATCAAGCTCTCCATGCGAAGCGGTCTTGACATCTAACGCTCAAGCTCAAGATCACCCATAGCCACAATACTAAAGAAAGTACGAATGGAACTATGCTTCTGGCGGAGAACACATCATTGTAATCAATACGGAATCTTTGAACCCTTTTGCTACTAACCTTGCCTTGTACCTTGAAGGCTCTTTGGGAGATAGACCTTCCTTTTCTTGAAGATCCACTTGCGGACCGCCTTCTTTTGTTTAGGCAAGCGCACAACATCCCATGTGCCATTTTCTCAGCGATTGCATCTCTTCTTGCATAGCGAAACCCACTTCTCGCGGTCAGCGGATGCAATGGCTTCATTATATGTAGCAGGTTGAATCGTTCTCCACATTGGCACAACTCAAAGCATAATGTACAAGATTACACTCTTCAATTAGCGAGGGCGAGGACCCGCGATTCGCCTCGGTCTATCGGCAAGACAATGGACTCATGTGGCTGCTTGCAAAGCGAAGAGGTGAGTCTGAACAACAATATCATCAATGTTTTCCTCATGTGTATCTTCAACGATAGCATCATTATCAGCAGTTTTCTGCGGGTTCTCCACCGCATTAACTCTCTCCTCTCCAGCTTGGGAGAGGTATCGATGGCAAGCTATCATGATACATATGGACTCATTGAAAACAACGTTTCTACTTAGCAAAATCTTTTTAGTTTGATTCCATAGTTTATATGCTTTAACTCTGAACCATAACCAAGGAATATGCATAACAGCCCTAGGCTCTAACTTTCCATTATCAACATGAGCATATGCGATGCAGCCAAAAACTCTCAAGCTGTGAATAATCGGTGAGCGAACGACCATACCTCAATGGGAGTTTTCTTCTCAAGTGGAATAGAAGGTGACCTGTTGATGAGGTAACTCTGCTGTATTGGCGCTTCAGCCCGACGCCTATGCATACCTGCATTAGACAACATACAACGAGCCCTCGAGATGATGGTTCTGTTCATGCGCTGCCACACCATTCTCGAGGAGTATATGGGATGGTGTGATGCACGATCATGCCATCGTTCTTGCAAAACTCCTCAAACTCATTAGAACAGAATTCCATACCATTGTCGATCGTAGTACCTTTACCTTCTTCTGTTTTTCAACCATAACTTTCCACTTCTTAAAAGCATCAAAACATCGATTTATGCTTGAAAATAAGGCCACACCTTTCTTGAGTAATCATCAATAATAGTAAGCATATAATTAGCACCACCAATAGAAGTCTTACGGGGACCCCATACATCAGCATGCACATAATCTAATATGCCTTTGGTGGTATGAGCGGAAGCATTGAATTTAACTCTTTTATGCTTACCAAAGATGCGATGCTCACGAACTCAAACTTACTCAAGTTGCAACCATCAATCAGCTCTCTCTTGACCAACTCTGCCATGCCTTGTTCGCTCATATGCCCAAGACATATGCCATAGATGTTTTACCACAATCATCGAATCATTAGAAGTAATGACAGCGGCAATACCGGGCAAAGTGCTACCTCTAAGAACATATAATTTAGCGAATTCATATCACCTATCATGTGAATAAGAGAACCTTTTGATACCTTGAACTCGATGCCCACCGGCATACTTGTATCCATCAACGTCCATGGTACTCGGGGAGATCAAATTTGGCCATGCTTGGTATGTGCTTCACCTCACTCAACGTCGTGTCACGCCATCATGTGTCCTAATCTTGGATCCAACACCAGCGATATGGCATGGGTTGTCATTCCCCACGCACAAAATCTCCGATGCCGCAGACTCATATGAACTGAACCAATCTTTGTTACAGCAAATATGAAACGAACATGCGGTATCAAGTATCCATTCATCATCACGAGAAGCACAAGCAAAACAGCTAAGCATTCACCATCGAACTACTCGAAACAACAGCCTTACCATTGCCTTGATCCTTATCTTTCGGTTGGTAAGTACCGTTCCTTTTCTCCTTATTACGCAGCTTCCAGCAATCATCAATAACATGATTAGATTTCTTACAATACCTTGAACTTGTCCTTTCCTTGGACTTGAGCGACCTCTGCCGTCTTTGCTCTTATCTCTGTTGCCATAGTTGTTGTACCTCTGCTCGGTCCTGCCCGAACCTGCAGAGCCTCGGCCTTGGATGGCGTCCCATCGACCCTACCATAGTTTTCATCTTTTCCCTCTGTTTGAGGCGTCATGTATGCCGGCAAGGGTTAGTTCATCACGGCTCAACAATATTGTATCACGAAAGTGTGTATAGGAACTAGGCAGCGAGCATAAGAGTAGAAGAGCTAAATCCTCATCATCATATTTTACCTCCATAGACGCAAGTGAAACAATCTCTTTAAAAACAGATATGTGATTCATTACGATCCACCTTCTTGCAGCACTGCGAGAACAACTTCATCTTCACGTTCATCTTCTTGGTTAGATCCTTTGACACACAGATCGTTTCCGGTTTTTCCCATAGGCAGCAGATTTCATCTCTAGTACTTCCGCAAAATATTATTGGACAGATGAAGTTGAATCAAAGACAAAACCTTACGGTCCTTCCGCTTCTCTTGGCGGACCAGGTCTTAGCATCCTTTTCACCGAATCCATCCAGCTTCATCCGGATCGAAGTTTGGGCGAGAATCGCCGCATCTTCTGCCACAAGGAGAATCTTGTGGTGTAGTCGGTATGGTAGATCGAACTTCAATGACGACATGCGGAAACCCTAGATTAGAACACGGGGCTCGATACCACTTGTTACAATTGCGACAAGAAGATAGCGAAGAGAAACGAAAAACACAAGGGACACAGATTTAACGTGGAAAACCTCTCCAAGAGAGGAAAAAACCACGAGCCAGCCATGAAACTTCACTATATCGAGTGTTTACAAGCGCGGGGATTTCCAGATGCAACTCTCCCAACGTGACAAGGGGTTTATATATCGGTGGAAACCTAGGTCTTGACGATCCGTGCCATTACCAAGCCTCCCGGCGCCCACCTCCACTCGAAGTTGGCCTATACTTTGTAGAATTTGGATCAACATATAACATAGTTGAAGCCCTAGTCGACGTAGTGTCCATCCATAAAACCTAAATACATATAATCTCACTGGATGCATCTATAAACCCGATGCGATTCATCTTTGTTTTCATCGTATACGATCTTGTGACCACATCATGAATAAAGTCTAAGATAGCTCTTCATCGTCTATTGCGTTGTAATCTTTGATCGCAATATGTTGTCCCCGAGCTCCCACCGAACAAATAAACAGTCTTCCAAACTTCGGGATTGTGATTGTCAAGGGACCTGAAAATCATCCTTTGTCAGTTGGCATGCCAAGATCGGGTACACTCGTCATGCAGATTGGATGTACAACAACTACTTTGATCATGACACCAAGCTCAGGCCGGGACGCAGAAAACTCAAACCTTATTAAAGGGGAGCAAGGAATCTGGACTAGAAGCGACAGCTCCCGAGGAGCATACTTCATCAGCTACCTTTGCTATGCGTGAAGGCTACTTTGATTCCATCTAGGCGACCTTCGGGATCGACTACCTGTCTGTTGCGTGAGGTGTACCTAGGGATATAGACATAATGAGTTCATGAAATCTTGTGGCATTTTTCCAATAGGCTGAATCAAAATGGCACAACCATAATTTTGACGAGAACTAGGAGAGACCATCATAAATAAACCCTTTCTAAGAGAGCGTCATAACAAACCTTTACGAATGTGCCTCTCTTGTATCAAAGGGACAACCATATTAAGAGGTCTTATATCGGGATATTTCACGAACCATATTAAGAGGTCTTTATCGGGATATTTCACCATCCCTTAAACTAGGAGAGACAGCTTTAATCTAAAAGCATATCCGATATCTGAAAATGTTGGGGTCAAAAAAAAAAACTTTAATCATGTCTAGTACATGACTCAAAGAGTATGCAAATCTTTTCCTTGAGTTTTGCTTTGGTGTACTTCCCCTCCTATCAAATTTTAAAAACTAAAAACACAAGTACAGTCAGGATTTACTGATACCCCTTCGTGTACTCTGAACCAAAGGGTATTGGTTAATCTAGGCCATTTTCGTGTTTTGGTTTTTTAAATCTGGATGAAGGAGAAGAACACATAAATACATTTCCTTTTTCTTAGCACTATTGCTCCGACTGTAAGACCTATCTCAACTTTTTTAGACTAAAAACTTTCGTCATGCTAAATGCGCTCTTAGTATTTTTTGTCCTATCGATTATAAGAGCATCTCAGATACCGTATTTAGCTCCGTCCCGCAAAATAATCGTCGGTTTTGCTACGTGAAAAAGTGGTTTTTCTAGATACGCAAACCGTACCGTATTGGAACAAATTGCGATTCACTGCACATGGGGGCTTGGGTGCCGCATATTTCCATATGGAGGGCTCCCAATACGGTTTACCGTAAACGAAAAGACGATTGATGGGAAGGAATATTCACATCGCTGCCGCAACCGCCGGATGTCGATTCCGGGCATGCCATCGTCGCCGTCACCGCCAAAAGTCGGTCGCCAAAGCTATGAAGGGTCACGTAGCTAGCACGCGCAGCAACGTAAGCAGAGACGAATCCAGTGGAGGCGGCCAAGCAAGCACGAATGGAGCAAGCAATTCCGGCCAAGCACGCACACAGCTAGCAAGCACGCGCACAGCAAGCTATTCCGTCCAAGCACGCACGCAGCTAGCCAAGCTCGCGCGCAGCAAACCAGCATGCGCGGATCCAGGCGGCGGCGGCGGCGCGATTTCGACCGACGGCAGCGCGATTCCGGCTGGCGACGGCGTGAATCGGGGCGTATTCTCAGCGATATCTGTTTCGCGTCGATGTTATAGACAAAAAATTTATTTTACAATACACCGTATTTGCATTTTGTAATACTGCGGGATAGGGTATCTATTAGAGACGCTCTAAACACACTGTTCGAGGTGATGAGTACTCACCTGGTAAAAGAACGCACTCTGCACCCTCAAGACGTGTTGGCTCGGTCTCTGAGATGTGTATATGTTGCCCCGTCAACACGCTAAGAGCATCTCCACTCTGGCTGAACCCAGGCCTGAAAATTGGACCATTTTTTGGCTGGACGGAACAAGTTTTCGGCTTGGATACGCCCATCTTTTCACTCGCGTATCAGGCCGAGTTCCTAAGTTCGGCTAAATTTTATTAAACATGTGCGAATTTCATTAAGTTAGGCGAATATAGGCGGATTACATCAAATTTAAACTAAACTGATACATAATAAACTTAAAAACGCCGCTGACATGCCCTCCACCGGTGACTTCACCGTTCTACAGGCCGAAGTTTCTGTAGAACGCCGTGTAGCCGGGGTCGGCACGGCCATCATCCTCGGCGACGTCGTCATCGCTTTCTGGTTGGAAGGAGCTTCCACGGTCAGTCGCTGCCTCCGAGGCTGGTAGACGGGCGCCGTCCTCGTCGTCGTCGAGGGCGTAGAGTGAAGCGCCACGGTAAGCTCACGCCGAACAACGCCCGGCGCGGCTGCTCGTCCTCTCATTGCGGGCGAGATGCGCTGCGCTCGCCTTCTCCAAGTCCATCTGGACCACTCCGAGATGTCGGCGAAGGCTCCACCGGCGGCGGCGCCATGTCGCGGAGCTGCTCAGCGCCATCTCCAAGCGGCGTCTTGCCGTCGCAAGTCTTCTGTCTTAGGGTGGCGGAGCGGTGGCGATGGCAACGCCGTTCTCGAGCTCGCCGATAGCGATGCAGCAGCGCGTTGTGGCAGCAGCGCCTGGCGACACCGCTTCGCTCTTGGTCGTTGGCGTGCCTGCAGCGTCGCCGGCGGAGAGTGGGGCGCGAATGCGGAGGAGGCGAGCTCATGCTCACCATCTCCCTCGGCGTCGATTCGCGGAGGCTGCCGACCCGTCCGCGCCCGGCGTCGGTTGCGCGGAAGCCGA